>CM041781.1:124273410-124580618 GCA_023374045.1 Limonium bicolor | reverse complement strand
ATGTCAAGGCAAGAAAAGATGAGCTCAAGCTCTTCCCATGGAGATTTCTCTTGGCACCGAAATGGAGGTTTTGAAGTTTTGAAAAGACAAGATTGTAGAGCTTGACTTAACTAAGAGAATGGTAGTCTTAGTTTTTGATTTGGCAAAGAGAGCTAGGAGATATAGAGTTCAAAGATGGAGAATGGTGTGAGAGCTGCTGCAAACCGATGGAGAGAGGAGGAAGAAAGGTTGGCTACGGTGGGAACAAAAGAAATGAGAGAATGAGAAGGTAAGTAGCTAGTTTTAGATATTTGTTTGTTAAAGCAAATAGTAACTTGCTTTATCCTTTATGTATTTACTTGATAAGTGCTAGCAAGGGTGGTGACTCACACCATGAAACCGGCCCCCTTTTGTTACTTAGGGGTGTTTTGGTCTTAGTTGACCAATTAAATTACTTATAATAACATATGTTACAAACTAGCTTATAATAGTTACTATTCACTAAAACAAGGCACATAGATGTGAAATTTTTGATTTCTCATTGATCTAGACTTCCAAATGTGATACTAAGTAGTACACATATTAATTAAAGAGTAATGATGGACATTTAGCCACTCAAAACTCATTTACAAGACAATTTTTCAAAAATGTGCTTTAAGACTCCTTAAAGCACATTTTGTGTTTTAACTTGTTTTCAAGCTTGGTTTTCTTTAGTAATTGATTTAATATGTTCAGTAACATATTTATAAGGTATAGGTATGACCTTTAGGTCTTATACAAATTATCCCAGCTTAGAGCACATTTTTGCCCATATTGACTTTAAGGCATTTATTTGTGTTTTTGTTTGATTTAATTGTCTACCAAGGTTTCCTAAGGACTTAATTAGCCTTATTAAATCATAATTGAATATTATTCAGTCTTGGTAGGCTCTTTGGGTCCTAACCAAGTTCACTCCAAGCTTAGAGCATGTTTTTGCTTTAACTGTGTCTTAGTGCTTATTGTGTTTACTATGGTTTAAATTGTTCACTAATGTTTCTAAGGCACTTTTTAGCCTTTAAATATCATAGTTTAACATTTAAACAACATATCAAGGTTTGGGGTATTTCAATCTACCCCCCTTAAAAGAACTTCGTCCTCGAAGTTCACACTTCCCACACATCATTAGATTAGAACACGGGAATAACTCACAAAATAGAACTTCCATAACCAAACGTACTTTACACATCACACCCTCGGACTTAATGGTCCGGGTAAAACATTCACATCCATACATAACATAACATAACATAACATAACATACTCACATGATAACCTCGGACTCAATGGTCCGGGTATCTTAACAACATTTGCATATACATAACAACCCTTAGACCCTTGGGCCTGGGTAACATAACAACATTTAGACCCGTTGGACCTTTTAACATAACAGCCTTTAGACACATAGGTCTATGCAACATAACAATATTTAGACTCATAGGTCTTGATATCATATACTTTTGGAACTCAAGATCAAAATAATATTTATTTCACACACCACACAACATGTCATAGCATGTATAACAATCAAAGATATCTTTTATATACACTGTGATCGCGCAGAACCCGGTCGCGATGGACACCTTCTGGTCCCCGTTCCTTTGGGAGATCAAAACATTCATTAAATTTAAAATTTTTCCTCATGAGGTTAAGTAATAGAACTTAATTATGTAAAGTATCTATCGACGTTTTATAAATACCAATTCAAAATCCTTTTGAAAACACATACAACTCCAAATCCAACTTATGCTCTTTGCTTCTTTTCTTAGAGTGGTTGTTTGTGACCACTTACAGGGAGCTTCAAGAATCATCCAACCCTGATGTGATCAGCATCAGTGTCGAACTATCCTTCCACCCCAATTTGTGTTCGGCTTCCCTTGATCGCATGCAAATCAAGTTCCACTTCCCACTTCATTTTCAAGCATCAAATAATACACTCATTTCCAATTTTCTATCTTTTAGTCTTTCTAGTCATAATCATTACATCTCCAAGGATAGAACTCCGTCTATCAGTTATTTCCATTCACTTTTAATCAAGTTACCTAGGGAATCTATTCTCACTAGGTTCTATGTCGGTTTCATACCCTTTCATGAATCACTATATAGTAATATATATACACATATATTTTATCAAAATACAACACACAGTTTCACATTTAGTGTCATATGAACATATAATGTCGGGGTTTTAGTTCCCCGGGAGTTTCTCTACTCCCCACACTTGTACTATCACACACAACTGTTAACAAATAAACACACTTATCACAATGGTATTCGCATCTTCTGTGCGCAATTACCACAATTAAACCATGAATGAATGCGTATGTTTACGTAACACACACACCAATCATCAAAACAAATTATTTTGTGCTATGCACAACATAAGTCACGTACACTTGTACGGTAATACACACTAAGTGGTTTTGCGCTCTACCCCCCTTAAAAGGGATTACACCCATGTAATCAATCACTTAATCATTGGTTAAAAAAGTTCTACCGTCGTGAAGTGTTTCAACTTCCACGCGGTCCGTTATACAATGTGTTCCGGTTAGAGGATCTTGACCATATTGGCGGTTTAGTCCCTAAACCAAGAATTCTCATTGGAGTTTGCTTTAACTCTTAACTGGTTTCGGTTCTGGCCTGTGAGGCTTCTAGGCATTAATAATTAGCCATTTATTCGTATTCACCATGCATATTCGGTATCTGAAG
Source organism: Limonium bicolor (assembly GCA_023374045.1). NCBI lineage: Eukaryota > Viridiplantae > Streptophyta > Magnoliopsida > Caryophyllales > Plumbaginaceae > Limonium > Limonium bicolor. Next base: position 124,577,894 of record CM041781.1, on the reverse strand, counting down.
CATGGGTTCACTGGCCTCTGCTGCACAACTGTGATAGCTGTAGAGCTTAGTTTGCCCCACTTGTTATTCTTACTGTATTATACTTCTCCTATTATCACCTTTATCTTGGTAATAACGGTTTCTCAACCGATGCGTGGTATCTCTTACCGTGAGCGAATTCGGTGAGTTTCAAGACTTTCCATCCACTTCTCTAATAACTTACTGTGTATACAGCTATGTATTTCACAATGATTGACTTGTTTCCTTCCGACTTACTGTCAGTTGAGGTTGAGCTACTACCTAGTATGTAGTGCTCTCTCAGCTATTTCCCACACTTGAGGTATATTCCATACCGATATCTAGTATTCCGTGTTACTACTGCAGTCACTTGTTGCTAATCATGCCTCCACATTTGGTTTTGTACATGTATTCTTTCATTGGTGGGCCTTACATTTCCTATGCATCGGCCATTATAACATTATTCCTCCACAATTAACATGTTTCCAATTCCTAGCTATCCCACTTGATCATTACTGCGCAAGTGCAATACCAAAACACTCAGTCATACAGAGTGCAGAGGCGTAAACTCTTGACAGTAAATCTCTTATTAGCAATGGGATCCACACTGAGTTCGTTATCACATAGTACCTACCACTGGCTTATTGCCCAGTCTGTTTAGTATCACTTACTGTTGTATCTCTATTGGGTTTAACTCGTAACTGTGCTTAATTGCCATATTATCGTTTATCAATACTTATACAACAGTCGCTTGCTGCGCACCGTGCTCTTACTCATTGCATAACACTAACTTACATGGTATTTACTGTCACATTAACTTCCACACATATACTTACATCATTCGTATTATGGTTCATCATTCATTTGGATGACTACTGAATGCTCCTTGAGCATTGATCATTCGAGTCACAAGCCGGCATTATTCAGTTTGGTGCTTCACTTTATACACACATGCTACTAAACTAACTGCTCTCTTTCAATAATAATATCGTCCATCCTTAACATATTTCTTGAACTTGATTCGCATAACTACCGCTCCTGCGGTCTCATAATATCGAGAGGTATCCCCACTCTTAATGCAGTGGTTCGTTCTCCACTCTATTCACTTATATAACATAAACTTCTGCAATCAATCTAATTTACATAACACATTTTATTTGTGGCTTATGAGCCTTACTGCTTCGAGCTCTATCCATTGTGGACGGTTCACACACATTTACTTCTCTGTACAATATTACATAGTTTGGATATCATATTGAGCTCCATGACAAGGTCGTTGCATTCCGTTTCCTTTCATGGGATGCCCCTTAGGATTGTCAGTCCGTCTCCTGACAACTTATGTCTAAACTGGGTGTTAGTTTCAACCCTTGTGCTTCTGTCATGTCATTTCGTGCAACAATTGTTGATGCGAACACCCTTCAAGGATTGCTCCTGGGTGTTACTAAGTTATGCCTTTACATTTGATTCACACTTATTGGTATATTCAGTTAGCCACGCCATTTGCGTTCTTAACTGGCTTATTATCCTCTTCTGTGAAGATCAAAATTTCCTGGTAGTGTAGGTACTCATTCTGGGAGTTTCATCCCGTTCATTGCACATTAATGTGTCCACATTAGGCATCTGCTTGCCATGCACAGGCTGGGTCACCGTTCCAGCTAACATGTTTACCCTCGGGATTCTTAAGACATATGTGATGTCTTTACATAACAGTTAGTGCACTTCGCACCTCCTGACTCTTAAACATTTCCTTGAAAGGAATTCACTCATTCCTTTAGTCTCGTTAACTTAACTGAGTTCCTTTACTTCAACCATTCATGGTAATCCTTAGCTCTTGTTTGACTTATACTGCTGACCGTAGTACAAAGTCGACTACTTCCCGTGTTTCGGACTCTACTCGTATACATATGTGGGGTACCATGCTGATACATTGCTACTTACCCAACTAACCCATAAGTAGGTCTGTCAGGCCCACAAGCTCCTATCGGAGTGCGGTCGTCCCACATTACAGTTGGTACACTCGTAGTGTTCGTCACACGCCTAGGTGAAGTATTCTGTTGTCAACTCCCTTATATTGTCCCGTGACAATATTCATTCCGTGTTTCCCGAACTTAATCGAGGGAAAGTTTATCCACTGTTGTATCTTTATCAACTGCCCTTGGTTTTACTGGTTTGGTTTAGAAGAAGGTTAGAAAGAAAATCTGGTTTTGAAAGAAAAGAGTTCGAAGTTCGAAAGAAAAGTTTTCATGGTTTCACAACGTTTTCTTGCCTTAACCAAGTCTAGCTTCCTGCTGATTGGTGTACTTCCAATTACAAAGGTTAGGCTGTTAATCCCTTCCACAGTTATAATGATCACACTTAACTTCGTGGTACTTTTCCAGGTACTTTGTAGTTGTTAAAACTTCACCGAACAGCCCTGTTATAGCAGCACTTGCCATGGCAAGTGCGCCATGCTAACTGGCTATCGGTTCAACACATACCGGTTGTGGTATTGTTTTCACCCATACTGTCATCAGTGGCCTTGTTGGCCCTCACTTGATCCCACATTCTTGACAATTAACCCTCTGGGCGACTTCTCACTATATTCATATGATAATTGTTATTAACTAGGGTGTCTCCCATTCTTGGAGTCCCCTTTTTTTGTATTGTTTCCTCTTCGTAGCCCGTTCCACGCATTGTCATGGTTACTGAGACTTGTCTCTGTTTGGGCACTACGTTGTGGTTTTATCGGTTGGTATACCATTGGTGTATCACTTAACAACTGTGGTTCCGTAGACACTTGTCTCGGGTTCCATTAATCCATTTCTTGCCTGTTGCACGGTCGGTGCGTTGCAAGCTGGTTATTCTCGACTGCTCGGCATGTCGACCCAGGTTGCCGGAAATTCTATTCTTCTATACACAAGATTCTTCATTCTTCGCTATTACATGCGGTTAACATTGTTCAGATGGAAACCGTCTCCGGGATTCCCAGTTTTCGGGATCTACCGTATGACAGGTTCTCCGTACCTTTAGAGGTATTTAATAACAGCCAGATCGGGTATTCCCGAGTAAGAGAGGACTTCCATCTCTCTGGCGTTTTTTCCCAGTTATAAACAGGGACTGTGGAGGGTGGGATGGATATTGTAGGTCTCCAGTACACACTGGTAATTCCTAACTAGCGTATCTCTCACGCTATCACTCAATCCCAAGTACTAAAATCCTAACTCGGTACTTCCTAAGCTCGGTAATTCAGTCATCAGAGCGATACTTCGCTCTGATACCACTTTTTGTAACACCCCATCCAACACTTACGCACTTAATAACAAACTGCAGCAGAAAACAAGTTTCATCACATTACTTAACTCGTTGGTGTTACACGCCGTTAACCACCCACGTGGCTAACAAGGCTATTACATATACATTGTACCGGTCTGATGGACTAGATTCCCGAGCGTCTACACATTACTGACCCTTCCATTAATAATAGAAACAACATACACCTTCTAACTGTACCGAGTATTCACAAACTAATGCCGATAACAATTTCGGTCTTACTACACCTACTGTATATATACAACTTAAATGATTACCCATGTACAATGACTACCCCGCTTCTACTCTCGAACGGCTTCCAGCTCCTTGTACCTGAAATAGGAAAAGAAGAGAAAGGGTGGCCCCCAAGGGGCTCAGCACCTTTGCTGGTATGGTAATCCCGCAGCCCGCATGCAACCGGGCCACGCACAACTAATTGTCGTCTTAGCATGCGGTTGATTATATTTAAATCATGCATGTAACTATGAACACACAACATTAACATTCCACCTCAAAGGCTCAACAAACAGATAACACCACCTAACTTGATAAGTCACTCATGGTGTTCATTACCCCTAGAGTGTTTCTCCTGTAATGGAGCTACTTCCTTTGTAACACCCCTACTCTATTCGGCTCCTAATCAATTTAATTAATAATAAAATCGCAGCGGTAATCTCAACAATTGTTCTACTGGTGTCATCGTTCTTACTCGCCCATACGAGTAATAACGTGCTTACTGATACATTCTTAAATACGAAACATCTTCCCACAGTGACAACAAGAGATAGATCTAAACTTCTCAAACCAACATAAAATACATTCACAGTGAGCATTCTAAGTATCCAAATCCTATACACGTTTCTAGGTTCTTATCAAAATGCAACAGTGCATGTTTAAATAACTGTAATCAAACTACCCAGCGCGTCACTATCTTTGTCGACACCGGAAGCTGCATACCTGCAAAAAATGTTTGTTTGTGGTATGGAATCAGCCCCTGCTGAGTATGTTACTACATGACCGTCATGCCCCCTCAGACCCTCAGTTATTTGGTCGAGAGCATGCAATTCATTTTCATGCAGATAGTTTTATATAATAACTGTAAAGCAACAATATATATTGCAGTGAACTCAAATATTAAACAAGCCCCCGGCTTCACACATCGCATCTTAACATTCCACTGAAAGTGTTACAACGCTTATATGAGTACATAGACTCCAATCCAACAAACACTAATAATTCATAGTTGAGTACGTCGACTCGCTCGACCAAACAATCCTCCATAAACCACACACGAGCACAGCGACTCGACTCATCCAGTTCACAACATAGATATAAGTACAGCGACTCATTTAATCAACATCACCAAAACACACCACACATAACCACAAAGCATAACCAATGAGCAACAAGGCGAATCAACGAGAACTATAAACATGTATGAACTCCCGTCGTTGGCATGCAAGCCCAAATAGTGTTCGCCTAATGTACGAACTAATATAGTCGTCCGTAATTGTTCAGTCACGCCTGATGACAACGTCTCATTAGTACGACGTGTCTCTAAGTTACCTATCGCCTATGGCGGGTCACACACGGCAGTAGCCACTCCAGCGGTAGAGTATCCGACCTACGAACCATTTGTAGTCCGTTGGATATTTATCCAGATACTTACGGTCACCACACGGTATCCTAGTATCGTTAATGGATCACAGTTCATAATAAGAGCCACATCCTCTTGATAAACTAATCTATACCATCGCATTTGTTCTACTATTTTTCCTAACACAGTAGACTAAGGTCGTTAGTCTAATCCAGAGTATGTCAACTCGGGATCCAGTGTTAGATACAAGAGCGGCGTTTAAAAGAGGCCAATGCTCCGTATATAAGTCTCAGATATATATATATATATATATATATATATATATATATATATATATATCTTATTATCTTAATGCTACAACGTTTTACTTACGTTCCTTATATTACACATATAAGATAGCATCATTGCCGCTAGTTCGTTTTATAATATGTTCATATATACGAACTGTACTGTTATCGTTCAACAGTAATAATAATAAGCAGCATAATATACAACTCAAGTATATTAGTTCACACAAGCAGACATTCAATCTTATCACAGATTTTCACACAATGTCTGAATTGAGGAAATCCTCAGAGACAATCAAGCCACATAAATAACATACCGTTCACCCGGATTGTATTACGGTGGAGTATGAATCAGCTAATTCTCTGGAGATCCTCGAGACGCCTCTAACAATCTATTAATATGCATCACACTATGCATCAGCATCTCATATTAACAATACCCTACGGCACCCCGTACCGTTATTAATCTATCCCTGTTAATCCCCCGTATATTAACTGTCAATGTTTGACGGGTTTTCAGTTTAACTCAGGATTAGGAAAAACGTTACATTACATGCGTAGTTTTCTCTCGTATATTAATATACTTAACGTTTGAACTTGTTCGCATGTAACTTAATATACCTTGTATATTGTATAGTTTGTTTCTATATTGCATGTATAATTCTTTACCATGTATTATACATCTCACCTTAGTATTTATTTCTCTAAGGTTTGTTTTTCCAAGTTTAAAGGAGTATAATTCGTATATAAAATACCATGAACTATATAAATTCTTATTATTTCATGTATACTCCTAACATTAGAATTCCATATCTAATGTTTACAATTCTTTTCCCTTTATCTCATATCATTTTAATTGTGGTAATATATAGTTATTGAACTATATTATATTTTCCACAAAATAACATATATTTATTTATATATATGCATTATAGGACTATTTATTATATGGTAAGTCATTATAACATATATTCATTCTTTTTAATGAATACCTTTTATATTATAAATGTTATAGCTCTTATAACATTAAAACCATATTATAAATTTCATTCAAAAATATTAATATTTTCGAACAACACCTATAATTCTCAAATATTTACAAAATCCACCGCATAATTTATATAATGTTATATTATAGTTTATAAAAATTATTATGACATTTAAGTCATTAAAACAATTATAACCTATAGTTATATATTGTTATAAAATACCAAACAGCCCTTAAAACTTTCGGTATTACTATTCTCCACTATATTTCCATAATTTATAAATCAACCCCAAAATATAATCCATTGTTACACTTATAATATATACCTTATATTATAATCCTTATTTTAATATAATTATAACCTATGGTTATATTTTCTCCACAATACCTAACAGACCCCATGGTCTATTTAAATTTAATTTCCACCACTTAACTTTCTATATTCACCAATTTACCCCATCTTATAACATATAGTTTCTAATATCACCAAGACTATATATTATACATATATCTTCACAAAACCTTATTTATAATTCCAAAAATTACCAAACTATACCAAAAGGTTATAAATATCATTATTAACCTTATATTTTCTCTAAATCTCGGTTTTACCTCATTAGTTACCCATTTGTAACAATGTTATGAAATATCTTATAATATACCTAGATAATTCATATAAACTCCAAATTTACCCAAATCAACTTCTAAAAATTCCTAATAATCTAAAGTTTGTACTAATCTCCATTTAGTACCCTTAGTTTTCGGAAATTACAATATCACCAAAAATATCATAAATCTTTTACCAATTAATAACTATTCTTATTATAAGGTAGTATTTTAGATTCCTTAAATTCACCAAACTTTGTCAAAGTCTCCTATATAGTCATTTTGACAACTAATACCCAAATTGGACCCAAACCTTTCGGTAATTACAATACTTAACCTATAGTTTTCTATTTTTACAATTTTGACACAAAACCTTATAAAATGTTGTAATTTTATTAAATTCATTTAAAAACCCTAAGTTTCTCTAAATTAAGCCCACGGCTTAATATTTAGCTAGTATTTACCGTTTGGCCCCAAACTTAATTATATAAGCATAAACTTAACTAAATAAGCTTTAAACTTAAATGAAAATGGCCTAATGACATGGCCTTATTACAACTTTGCTTTATAGCATAAAATTACACATAAATTGCTCAACAATTTAACATAAGCTCACGGCCTCACCAAAGTTTAATTATTTTTCTACATAATGTCATAATTTGACCATTATGTTAATTAAATCACTTAAATGACTAGCTTAATTATTCTTAGCCATTTTTTTCCATTTTTAGGTTAATATAACCCATATAAATGATTTCACTCACGGCACATATTTTATATATGCTAGGAATAACATAAAATCATAAGTTTAAGGTGTTTATACCTTGATTTATCCTTGTATGTACTCGGCAGCTTGAAGGAAAATTCACCACATCATTTAGACATGTTTAATACACCAAAACAAGATATGATTATACTCCAAGCTTGAACTTAACCATAAAGAACAATTAATGTAAGATTTAAGGCAAAAATCACCTTAAAAATGCTTGGAAGGTTCCTTATGAATTCGGCCTGGTTTAGACACACCACAAGGTGTTAAATTCACTATATAAACATAAGGAACACTTAGACAACAACAGGCTGCTGTGGTAATAGGTTTTACCTTGGCAAAATGCCTTAAAGAAGAGTATTTCCTTTGGATTTCGGTCACCCTTGCTCCAAATGGTTAACCAACTGATTGAACATGTAAACATGAAGATTATGAGTGTATAAACTCACAAAAATCAGAATAAGAAAACCGGATGCAAGGTGTAGAAGCTTAAGGTATGTTTTTACCTTAAAATGTAGATTTGGACTTCCTTGGTCCCTAAACTGAGTTCATTCGAGTTTAGCTCTTGTTCTAACCTTAGAACACTGAGAATAAGCCATAGGAAAAGATAAGCCACGAATTCCAAGTGTTGGTAGTGAAGGAATGAAGAAAAAGAGCTAAAATGACCTTAAATCATTACCTTAGGAGCTTAATGGATTAGATTGCCTTCCTAACTCAAGAACACAGCTTGGGAGAGTCTTAGAACTCAGATGGCTCGTTTGAAATGGAGCAAGAGGCAAGAGAGAGTGATATTTAGTGTTTAAAGGCTTAAAATCATATAATAATGAATAGTACTTGGTGATTCATCACATTAGCTGTCCAAACTGAATTATTGCTGTTGTGTGCTGTCCTCCTTCCTCCTTGCCTGCCGACACCATCCATATAGGCTGGCCAATTCGTTGACCAAAGGTCAACCTTGATAAATGTGCTTAAAAATGGCACTATTTGGGTACTATTCACAATAAACTGTCAGTTTTGGATTTTTATTTTCAAACTTGGATTTCGACTTTAAAATATAGTCCATCATGTCCAATAAATGATTTAAATGATATACCCCAGTCTTTAAAATGACAAAAAGTCATTATCTTTGAGCTCATACACAAAAACGTGCTTTAAGGTGATTTCAGGGCACTTTTTGTGTCACAGTGTGTTTCTGAGCTTAGTTTTCTTTGAGAATAGTTTTGTTGTGTTCCTTACTTCATTATAATGTTTAGGAATCCACTTTGGATCCTTTTTGAGGTCGTACAATCTTTATGGTGCTTTAAAGCTCATTTTTGGCTTTACCGATCTTAAGGCATGTTTTGCCTTGTTGAGATCTTTTAGATTGTTCCCCAATAGTGTTAAGATGTTTAATAACCATCTTTAATCATTTTTATATCATTTAATTGAGTTTTTAAGGTTAGGGGTATTTCATCCTTAATAGACGACACTTACCCATTAATCGGGTTATCCTCAAACGCCTCTTATCACAAACTGGGATTCATATCCATGATCCACATACTCCACATTTTACAACATATGACATACATCACATAACAACACTTTTCACGTTTCAACGTGCACATAATAACATCGCAGTGGGAATTGCAGTATAACAACATTACATAACATAACGGGAACGGTTCTCTTAGGAACCGACCCAAACATTGTTAATTCACTGGTGAGCCTAGAGAATGATGTCACCCTCATGATAAACTCATTATACCACACTCATTACCGTCCTAATAGTCGGACGAGTAACTTAAGTTAAGATGGCTCGGGTTTAGTGACCCGAACACACCACACAAACACATGTTCCCCCTAAACCGATCATAAGTCAGAATAGCTAAGCTTTGGAGTAAGCTAGTGGGAGATCATAACCCGTGAGGGAAACAACCATAACAGAGAGGAGGGTAAGGCTAAAAAGGATACCCACTCCCAAACAACGCGCGACCGGCCTAACCGGATTCCTCACCCCTGTTAGTACATACTCACTTTTAGATACTAGTTAGAACCCCAATATGGAGTCTATCACATCCACACATCATACAGTATTACAACTGGGTTACACATACGAGGGAGGTCCCTACATACACACACAATTATCACACAATTAACACACGCATAGCTGTGGTTAGAACGTCCCATGGTTCGGGTCGTTTAATCCGAATACCGAACTCTCATGTGATCCTAGACTCAGTTAACTAAGGTTAACACTTCCGAGGTTAAATGGTATCGGAACTAGACACGTCACATATATGAATTACTGTAAACTCATTACATGTTTTATCTTACAACGTGGCAAACATATAGAAAAACACATTGGCATACAAGCCGGTGTAATCCGGTAGGACATAGGTTGCAAGAAAACCATACCTGTCACCGGAGTCCACTCTATCATGTCCACCTATGTTCCCCGAACAATTCTCGAACAACTGGTAACATTACATGTACTTTTATTAACACTGGGGTAACATGATTGTTTAAAGTCTAATGCTCATAACTTATCCCCGTTAACTTAGTTAAATAACTTCACATTTTAACTTGTTTTACTTTTACATTTTAATACAACTTTTCTCCCACTAAATTGTCATTATAACTCACTAGGGTTTACTACTTAAACCACACTTAGTTTGTTTTTTTTTTACATGTTTTGGGCCGTCCGACCCACCGTCCGACCCACAACTGGGTCGGACCGTTCCAGAAACTTTTTCCGTCTTTCAAGTCCTCCCGTCCGACCCATGTCCGACCCAAGTCCTCTGGGTCAGACCATTCCAGAAACATCAACGGGTGAATTAACAGAGGCTGTCCGACTCACCCTGGGTCGGACCACTGGGTCGGACAACATCAGAACTTGTCCAAAACTTGTCAAACTTTCTCCAAACTTCTCCTCAAGCCTCCTAATGTGTTCTAACATCATTTGGCACATTTAACCCTTCATACAATAACCATAAAACTCATTTTATAACTCCTTAAACACTTACTCTTTTCTTACCAAAATTCCTAACACTTATAATGTTTTCTCCTTAGTTTCTCCAAGTGGTTTTCATACTTATGATAACCACTATGCCAAGAATGTTTCCTTACCATCATAACATCATCTCTCAAACATCATTTCTTACTAACTAAATCTCCTTTTTCACATCTTACCTAAACATCATTTCCTCCTTGTATATCAACATTCCAAAACCTTAAACAAACTTCTCCAAGACTTTAATACATCCTCAAAAACACTCATTGAATTCCTAGAACTTCCAAGATAATACCTAAATCCTTGTATCACTCTAAATCACCTTAATACATGCTTTATTCCCTAGTAAAACATTTATTCATTCTTAACACTTCCTAGTTCACTAAAACTCATTTAAGCACTTAAAACTTCTTATACATTACCCAATTTTGCCATGGGTTCTCCTAGCACATTGTCATACCAAAACACCTTCTTTCGTCACCTCAGCAGGAATCTTCTGCTATAAAGTGATGCCATTCGGATTAAAAAATGCCGGCGCAACTTTCCAACGAATGATAGACAAGGTATTCCGGGAGCAACTCTCGAGAAATGTGGAAGCTTACGTAGATGACATAGTCGTGAGAAGTCCGTCCAAAGAGCAGCACATGAAAGACTTGGAAGAGACGTTCACCACGCTCGACAAATTCCAAATCAAGCTAAACCCGGAAAAATGCGTATTCGGGGTCACCAAAGAAAATTCCTTGGCTTCATCGTCGGGCAACGAGGGATAGGGTGGATCCGGAAAAGACCCTCAGGCGATTCTTGACCTCAGCCCTCCCCGAAGCATCAAAGATGTCCAAGCCCTCAACGGAAGGCTCACGGCCCTGAGTAGGTTCTGCTCAAAGTTACAGGAAAAGGCAATCCCGTTCTTCAACATACTAAGGAAGAACAGCAAGTTCCAGTGGGGCCAGGAATGCAAAGAAGCCTTCGAAAAGATCAAAGAAATGCTCCAAGAGTTACCCAAGCTGGGAGTCCCAGCGCCCGGACAGGACCTCTACCTCTACCTGTCCGCGTCAGCATGGGCGGTAGCAGCGGTCCTAATCATGGAGCACAAAAAAAAGGAGATTCCCGTCTACTACACAGGGAAGATCCTGACCCCCGTAGAGAGACGCTACACCAACATTGAAAAGGTTTTCCTTGCTCTGGTGGTGGCATCCCGGAAGCTGCGCCCATATTTCCAATCGCATCGAATCCTTGTAAGGACTAACTGGCCGCTGAAGCAAATAACGAATAATCCGAATGCGTCGGGACGCATGGTAAGCTGGGCAGTCGAGCTCACCCAATATGAAATCCACTTCCTACCACGAACGGCAATCAAGGCTCAGGCCCTAGCGGACTTCATAACGGAGACCAGCTTCGACAAGAAAGGGAAAGCCACCCACCCCCTTCATCATCCAGGTAGACGGCGCTCGGTGCAAAACAGGGGCGGGAGCGGGGATTGTAGTCCAGACTCCCGACGGATGGGACATCAACTACGCCTTCCGACTGGAGTTCGAAGTAACCAACAACGAAGCCGAGTACGAAGCTCTCATTCAAGGCCTAGAGGTCGCCATCGCCCTAGGTGCAACAGACCTGGAGATATACTCAGACTCCTTGCTGGTCACCCGCCAGCACGACAACATATATGAGGTAAAGGAAGAAAAACTCTGGAGGTACTTGCTAAGGGTTCAAGAGCTAAAAGCAAGCTTCTCAAGATGTGAGCTGATGAAACACCCCTCGGACAAAAAATACTGAAGCGGACGCGCTAGCAAAGTTAGCAAGCATGGCCGAAAGAATACCAAGTAAGGTATGGTTGGAGACAAAGACCAACCCAAGCGTAGACGAGGCACAGGTCCTGGCGACTGAACCCCTCATGCCAGAAGAATCTTGGATGACCCCGATCGTGGAGTACATCCTTGAAGGGAAATTGCCCCCGGAGGATAAAGAGGCCCAGACCCTGAAACGACGAGCGGCAGCATTCTTTTTCGAGGAAGGACGCCTCTACAAAAGGTCGTTCGCCAGGCCCGCCCTCAGATGCGTCACGGACGAGGAGGGAGGTGAGCTTATAAAGGAGGTACATGAAGGGGTTTGCGGAAACCACCAGGGAGAGAAAAAGCCACGACCTACAAAATCATGAGGCTCGGCTACTACTGGCCGAGGATGCAAAACGACTGCAAGGAATACATTCGGAAATGCGCCAGGTGCCAGGAGCATGGCAGCAAGATACATACCCCCCGGCCGTGCAACAGGCCATACTATCCCCGATCCCGTTCGCAATGTGGGGGTTGGATATCATTGGCCCTTTCCCAGAAGCATCTCCCGGGAGATTCAGGTTCGTGTATGTGGCCATCGATTACTTCACAAAATGGGTGGAAGCGATGCCAACCGTGTCCATCACAGCCAAGAGGTCGCAAGAATTCGTATGGAAGCACATTGTATGTAGATTCGGGTTGCCAAGGATCATAATAACCGACAATGGGACGCAGTTCAATTGCGACAGTTTCCGGGAATTTTGTGAACAATGGAAAATCGAGGTAAGATTCGCGTCGGTGGCACACCCCCAGGCCAACGGACAGGTCGAGAACGCAAACGGGCAGATCATAAAAGCTTTGAAGAGAAAGCTAGGGGGTAAGAAAGGAGGATGGGCCGAACTATTACACCAAATCTTGTGGTCCTACCGAACGACGGAAAAGGGACCGACTGGAGAAACACCTTTTAGGTTAACTTACGGCCTGGAGGCAGTCGTCCCGGCTGAAGTTATGATCCCGTCAGTTCGTTGTGAATCCTACGACGAGCAGCTCAACGATGAAGGGATAAAAGACGGCCTAGACCTTCTCGAAGAAAGGAGAGCCCTTGCAGCTGCCCGGATGGTGAAAGACAAGAGGAAAGTAGAGAGGTACTTCAACCGCAAAGTTAGGGAACGAAGCTTTGTCCCTAGCGAGCTTGTCCTGAGGAGGTTAAGCAGCCCAAAAAACTCGACCCCCAGTGGGAAGGTCCTTACATTATTCATCAGAAGGTCGGACGAGCTTCATATCACCTGAAGAATGTCGAGGGATACGAGTTGCCCCATTCCTGGCACGCGGAGTGCCTCAAGAAATTTTATGTATGAAAATCGATGTAACGCGTTGACAACATCAATAAAGGAATTATTTTTGGAAAAATTCGAACGCTAAAGAAACAGGATGTAATGCCCTGGAAAAGAAACACCCGGGCCAGGCCCTACAGATGTAATGCCCTGGAAAAGAAACACCCGGGCCAGGCCCTACAGGATGTAATGCCCTGGAAAATCTTGCTATGAGTTGTCGCACTCAAACAAGAGCAAAAACGGAAAACCCATCTCTGGAAACTCTGGGAGCTCTGGTCGCCTGTAATGGGTGAATCACTAGGTGTGGGACACCACACCGTATCTCGGCAAAATCCCCCTTGCAAACTCTTTCTCCCTCTCTCGGAGAAAAGAGAAAGGGGGAACAACCGCAAGTACCATCGCTTGGCTACCAAAAGCAAGGATAGGGAAAGAACAAACAGAAACGACCGGTCACTAAAAACGACCGGGTGAGGGCGGGAACGACCAGTTGTCAAAAACGACCAAGTCGCGTCCTTAAGATAAAAACGAGGTGACCGGTCGCTCGAGCGTGACCGATCTTGCCCGCAAAACAAATCAACTAAAGAAAGACAATCGGTAACACGCGCAATCGAAAATGACCGGACTAAACGACCGGTCAATGGCATCAATTAACGAAATAGCTGGCGAATAATTCCATTAATCATTGAAAGCATGTACAGCATCAAAACAAAAAAAAAGAAACAAGAAAGAAAGCTAAGATCGATCTAAATTTTCCTTGGTCTAAGTCTCCTGTACAGTGTTGACATTCGCGGGAGCAGCCCTTGTTCACTCTCCGAAGACCCAGACCTCCCGGGAGACGACCGGAGGCTACACACCCTGATGCGCGGTACTCCCGGGAGGAAGAAAAGACGCCTGGCCAAGGACAAGGCACGTCTCCCCGGAAGGCGCCCGAGCTTCTCAAGCACCTCATAAAAGGAGGTCTTTTGCGCGACCTCTTTGAAAGAAAACTCCCGGTAAAGGCCGTCATCCATAACCTCTCCCTTACCCGTGAAAAACCTCGAAACAATTTGGCGGCATGACTTCACCATCCTCCCACATTGAGAGGTGAAGGATTCCTTCAGGTGAGCAAGCTTCATGCTCTGCTGCCGCAGGTCCTCTCGCACCTTCCGGGAGTAAGCCTCGAGACTGGCCACCTGCTGCTCCAAGGTCTGACCATAAGCCCGGTACCAGTCGCGGTTAGCGCTTGCGGCAATCAACTCCTCCTCGAGGTCGTCGATCCGCAGGTTCAATTTCTCCAGTCCCTCAATGGGATTCCCAGGCTTCGAGCCTAAGTGAAGAAAGAAGAAGGAGAAAAACTTTTATCAAAAAAAAAGGGGCGAGAAGGGCAACAGGGGATGATTGGGAACGTAAAAAATCACCTCTCGTGACCAGCTCAGAGTTTTCTAGCCGTAGCTTAGCAATCTCTTCCTCCAGCATCTTTACTTTTTCCTCGGAGGAGTGTCATTGCTCCCTGGAGGCCGCAAGCTCCCCAGATAGCTTGAGAAGCTCGGCGGATAGTTTCTCCTTCTCGGAGGTCAGGACCTCGCCCGCCCGGGCCACCTCCGCCGTCTTTGCCTCTGAGGACAACAACTCCTCTTTCAGGAGAGCATTCACCTCAGCAAGCAACGCCTTCTCCCGCGCCAAAGCGGCCTTCTCGGCGCGAAGACCCTCAACCTCTTGATCGTGGGAAGCTCGGGCCTGTCCCACCAAGGACTCCAAGTCAGAAAAGGCAGGCAACTGGGCGTCAGCAAACTCACTTCGTACCTTTTTAAAAGACACAGCTTCCGTCTCCAACGTCCGGACCTGACCCTTGAGGGAGAAATTCTCCTTACGCAGCCTCTTCAACTACTCCTCGTACTCATCGCTTTGCTTGGTGCACGCCCGGCGAGCATCGCCCAGCTCCTTCTTTATAGTCGCGGTCTGCTCACGCACCCGCGAGAGATCTCCTCTTCAACGGTGTCAACGAAGATGCTGTTGGAGGATCGCTCTATCCTCAACTCTCTTGGGCATTGCGGGCCCGGCATTCCTCGAGGTAAAGCTTCGAGCGGAGGGCCTGGGTGTGCACGTCCACACTTTGGGCAAAAGCTACCGTCTGTACAAAATGAAACAGTGGGAGTAAGAAAATCCAAAAGAGACATACAAAACCGACGTTAAGACAAATCACGCACCCGGTAGATGCCCTGCCACAAGTAATTAAGCGAGTCATCTAGGGGGAAGGAGTGGCGCATGATAGCATCCGCTCCGCCCCCTCCAATCCTCAACCGCTCCTTAGCCGTAGTAATAGTCTTCAGCGGGGCAAAGAGGCCGTCGGGGGAGTCAGACCGGCGAATTTTCCTTCCACAGGTCAGAGTAGGAAGACGACTCGGTCACAGGCAATAAAGGGAGAGGCTGGCCGCGGTGGTAGTAGAACCATCCCTCCTTTCTAGAAGGCCCACAGAAAGAACCACTGGTGGGCGAAGGAGGTGAAGACGGTGTGGCGGTATCAGCATCCTTCATCGCCTCAGGGCCGGGGGCACCTCCTTGGCTGCGCCGGCATAGCACTCACCCCGCAGACGCCTCCCCCCAGGAGAGAAGTCCCGGGCCCAGAGGGAGCAGCCTTCTCCAAAGACTCCCGTCGTGGAGCCGCATCTGAAGCACCTGACTCATCGAGGTGCACTATGTCAAAGGCCTTCGTCCTTTTGGCCATGTGTTTCACCTTACCCTTCGAAGCAAGGGACTTCTGGCGATGCTGGATAGCGGACGGCTGGCCTGGCATCTCACCAACGCCGGGACGCCCGGCTCCCTCCTTGGCCCTGGCCTTCTCAGCCTCAGGAGCTGCAAAGCAGAGAATCATACAAAAGCAGGTAAGCACAGGAAAAAGGAGCCAGACATTAGCGGCAGGTAGCAGCCAAGGCAACGAAAGAATAAATCAACGAAGAAGACCAGAACAGGTGGAACACAAAGGATAAGACCACACATGCACGCCCTCTCTCGACCCACGGACTAGATTGAGATCTGACCCGGGCGTGAGAGGAAAAAAATACCCGACGGCGGAACCTGAACTAGTGTACCAAATACCTGGTTGGTTTGAAGTGTCAGACGACCGGGCCTCCGGAGTCCGAGGAGACCCCCCTTCCCCATCCTTCGCCGGTCCTGGCTTCTTTGCCAGGTGATCAGCTTCACCCCCGGACCTCTTCCGCCAACAACAACAACCGCCCCTTCCTCACGAAGAGCCGACTCCTCCACAGCTTCCAGGGTGGCGTAGTAGTCCACCTTCCCTTCCCCGGTCTTGAAGGACACTAGTTGCCAGCTATGAAAGGGGCCAACCTTCGCCCCAAGCTGAGGAAAATCTGCGATGAAAAAGAGATAGGTAAGTCCGGGACAAGGCAAAAGCGATAAAGAAAGCAGAAAGGGGAGGGGGAAAAATCTTACCCTCAGAGTGCGCAAGCGAGGCCAGGCGCGGACCGGTGAAAGAGTCCTCCACGCTCGGATGAAGGTCGGCCACCGCCTTCAGGGCCCGGGACATGGTAAGCTCCGACTTCGGTACTGTAGGACTATGCAAGGAACCCTTGATAATCGAGGGACAATAGGCGACCCCGAGATACCTCCCGGTGGGTGGGACGATGACAAACCACCGTGCGCTCCAGCGTTGAGCGAGCTTCTTGTACTCAAAAAGCGAATATCCGGACCGACCGGATATGGTCAAATTGTTGGAGTCGACCCTGCTAGTGAAGAACTGAACGAACGCCGTAGCAGAAAGCGCAACCCCTTCTCGGCGCAAAGAGCAATGTAAGCATGGAGGTGACACACCGCCTTCGGGTGAAGCTGAGCAAGCGTACAACAGCGGCGAATTAGAAACCCCATCACGAACGGGTGGGGAGGAACCGTCATCCCACGCAAAAAGAAATCGGAATACACGGCGTACCCACGGCCGAAGTCGTCCAGGGGATGCGAATCTTCGGAGGGAAGGAAAATCTGAGTCCCCATGGGAACGTCTACCTTCACGAGAAGCGAATCGAGAGCCTTAACATCCAGAATGCTGGGCAACGGTTCCTGATTACAGGAATAAGTGGACGTAGGTTTCAAGAGTGTCGGGCGGAATTTCCCATCCGATTTGAAGCCCACAATGGCGCTTTTGGCAGGAACGTGAGACGATTTGGAGCTAGAAGACGCCATTGAAGCAGCGAAGTGAAGCAGGGAAGGGGCAAAGCAAAGAGAGAAGGAAAGAAAGCGGAAAAAGTGAGGCAGAAGAAAAGAGAGGAAAGAGAGTTCGAAACTAAGAAGAGTAAAAATATGGAGGAAAGAGAAAGCGTCGCCCTCCTGAAAACCTTTTAAAGGCGGTAAAATAATTTCAGAAATATTTAAGCGTAAAAGCAAACAAAAAAACGCTTTTTATAGGAAAATTGCAGGGACTCTGCGTATTCTGCAGCGACGGCTGGCGTGCGTGAAACGACTAGGAATTCTACAACGGTCACTTCATACGAGCACAGAAGCGTGTGTGGCATTGGCCATGGCACGCGCATCGCACGGACCAAAGAAGTCCCATCCTTTTGTCCGAGAAAAAAGGTGGGACTTGTGGGACTGGGAGATGGGAAACAAGAAGGTTAGGCCGCGCGAAAGGAAAAAAATTTTCATTCCCCAAACCGGGCCAGAAAGTCAAGTTCTAAGTTCTACTTTCTTCGCAAAAGCGCCAAAAGTAGAACTTGTGGGACTGATGAAGAAGGGAAAATATGTCCAGAGGCTTTAAAGAAAGAGCAATAGCCTAGTAAGGCCAGGGCAACGACCGGGCGCCCCCAACCAAGCCCAAACATAACACAAGCAGCGACCGGTCGCCTTCGACCGGCCACCAAGAGTCCTAGAACATGGTGTAGAGAGCGACCAATCGCCAGTGGCCTGCTATCAAAAGTGTCGCCGACCGGTCGTTTACGACCAGTCGCCCGGGAATGTAAGATGCAGTGTAATAAGCGACCGGTCGCCTGAGACCGGTCACCAAGTAGAGTATAAATAAGCGGCCGGTCGTCTGTGACCGGTCGGTAGGGAGACTAGGATAAGATATTTATCCTAAGATATTTATCAGATATTTTGTAAGTCTGCCAAGATATTTTTGTGCCAACCTGGCACAACAGGAACACTATAAATAGGGGTTCACCCTTCAATAAAAGGCACGCGAACATACCTGAGAATTTTCACTGTTGCATTGTGTTGTTACTAACCTCTCTCTCCATCCCTGTTCTTGCGCTCCCCCTTTCGGTAACAAGGTAACTCGGTAGAACTCAGTGATAGATTAGGATCCCAATCATTAAATTACGTGAAAGGACTGTGTGAGGATCCTGGGGTTTATACCATTTCAGGTACCTTCGAGAACCGAAAGTATGACTTTAAACTGCATGAAGATGGTCTGATCCGATTGAATGGCAGATTATACGTCCCCTGAAGCAATGTTGAGCTAAGGGATCGCATTCTGCGGAGTCACACTGTTCTAAACTATTCGTCCATCCGGGAGCCTCTAAGACATACAAAGACATGAAGAGATACTTTTGGTGGTCAGGAATGAAATCCGATGTGACTGAGTATGTTTTGAGGTGTCTCACTTGCCAGAAAGTGAAGTTCGAGGTCCGACAACCGGGTGGAATGGTGCAATCTATGTCAGTTCTGAAGTGGAAATTCCTTGATATCTCCATGGATTTTGTTGTAGGACTCCCACCTGCCAGGGAGGACTCAACATGATCTGGGTAGTAGTCGATCGCCTCACCAAGGTTGCCCGTTTCATACCGATGAAGGACACCTGGAAGGTGGCGAAGCTCGCTGAGCTATTCGACAAGGAGATTATCCGACACCACGGAGTCCCAAACACTATTGTATCTGACCGTGATACCAAAATTCTTTTGAGATACTAGAGAGTGACACGGGAAGCGCTGGGTACTAAGTTGAAGCTTAGCACCGCCTTCCATCCACAGTTAGACGGTCAGACATAAAGGACCATTCAGACACTCGAGGACATGCTTAGGGCATGTTCCTTAGACTTTCAGGGGAGTTGGATTGATAAGCTTCATCTTATCGAGTTTTCATATAATAACAGTTATCATGCTTCGATTAAAATGTCACATTTCCAAGCTTTATACGGTAGACCTTGTCGTGCCCCGTTGTGTTGGGATGAGTCAAGTGAAGCGGTCATCATAGGACCGGAGTATCTAGAACAAGTACAAGCTGAAGTTCAGCAAATCCAAGCAATTATGAAAGCAGCCCAGGATAGACAGAAATCCTATGCTGATGTGAGATGACTCAACCTTGAGTTCACCGTGGGTAATCAAGTGTTTTTGCGCGTTTCACCTATGAAGGGCATATTCCGATTTGGCCAGAAGGGCAAGTTGAGCCCAAAGTTTGTAGGCCCGTACACGATTACTGAGAGAATTGGAGCTGTGGCTTATAGGCTAGCATTACCTGAAGAATTGGGGCGTGTTCATGATGTCTTTCATGTATCACAGCTCAAGAAATACATAGCCGATCCTTCTCACGTATTAGAACCTGAACAACTATCCGTAGAGCCGACGCTGAGATACGTCGAGACTCCATTGTGAATCCTTGATATGAAGACTAGAGACACTTGCCATAAGTCGGTGCGAATGGTCAAAGTCTTGTGGTCTAACCACAATGTCGAGGGAGCGACTTGGGAACTAGAGGACGCCATGAAGGTGAAGTACCTGCAGTTATTCGTAGACTAGATTGTCTAGTATCCGTAGAGTACGAAGGGTACGGGGCATACCCCTTTTTAAGGGGGTAGATCCATTTTGTTTTGCATTGCTTCGGTATAGCATTGCATAGTATGTAAGTATTGTGTTGCACTTTGTTGGCACCATGTAGTGCTAGTAATATTGAGTATGTTTGTACAATGAGTAATGTTATTGTGTTGTACGGTATATGACACAACTAGTAGTGTGAATCGTATTATGGAATGATGTGCATTAAAATTGTGTATTGTGCTTGAAATGTGTAACATGTGCAATATTAAGAAAGTGAACACCTTGTAAGGTGGTAGTAGTAAAGCACATTGTGGCAATTGGTTTGCCAAATGAGTATCAATAGTATACCGTTAACCTTGAGCAACTTTGAGGGCAAAGTTTCTTAAGGGGGTAGAAAGAAATACCCTGAAATTAAAAATAGTGATTAATTAGGCTAATGAATATTTTAGAGGCTTAATTATGCCTAAATAAACATGAGGGAACGATTCCCGAAGAAAACATATCCTTAAAACTGATTAAAAGCACAAACAAACCTTAAAGCGTGTTTTTCGAGAAAATCAGGAAAACGTGAATTTAAGGGGGTTAAATAGACCCGTAATAATTTTAGCTACTTAAATAGTCATTAATAAACGTTAATGAAGGTCTAGAACCATTAAAATCAATTAAATGAGAAAATTCTGGAAAACGGGTTTCGGTAGTGAATAGTGTAAAAACTAGAAGTTGTGGGCTGTTAAATGTAATAAAGCTAAACTAACATTCCCCATTTGTAAATAAAACCAGATTTCTCTTGTGTGTGTGTGTGTGGGTTCCGATTTCCTCCTCCGTCTCACTCTCTTTATTCTTCCTAATTCACTAAATGACAAACAAAATAAAGTAGCAAAAGTAAAAAGGGGAGTTGGTCACTCTCTCTCCTCCAATCCCCACTCTCTCACCATACTCCCTCCTCTCTTCTGAATTTTCTTCTTCCTCCCATCATGACCATGGCGATTTGTTACGCCCCATTCAGCTCCCTCCTTCTCTCCTCTTGTTCGAAGCTTAAACCTTGTCCAAATGCAATACAATTACACCATTGGACTCCTACAACCTAGGAGAATATTCCTCTCTTTTCAAAAATTAGAAAAACCACTTTCATATCCATGGGTGTACCTCATTTTCGAGCTTGAAGACCACCATTGGAAGCTCCTTCATCACCTTGTTGCTTTGAGGTAAAAAGAAATTCGAAAATCAACCATTTATAGCTCTCATTTGCATTATAAGAATTTTGAGATTTTGAACTCCTTGTGCCTTGATCTCCAACTGGTTTTTTGGCTCCACTCTTGGGCTAGAAAACTTGTTCTTTTTGCTAGCCAAGAACTCCACTCATTGATTGGAAGGTAATGCCTCTTCTAAACTCTAAAAACCTGTCCAAAATGGAAGGGTTTTAGGATAGTTTAAGGATGAGTTTCTAAACTAGCATTAGTATGTATGAGTTGCTGTAGCATTATCAGTTTTGTGAGGCTTGAGCAAGAAACAAAGAACAAGAAGGAAGGAAGAAAGGAGAAAGGAAGAGGGAAAGGAAAAACTAGAAACACAAGGTAATTGCTCTTACCTTGAGCTAGTTTCGAATGCCTTAATGTAACATATTTTTAATGCTTGAAGTGGGTAATGTATAATGTGTTGAGTAGTAGTTGTGTGGTAGTATAATGAGGAAGAGAACTAAAATGTTTTGAAGCTTTTGAAAGATGATTAAGAGCTTTGAAAACCTTGAGTAATAGATGAACTTGTGCAGGAAAATATGTGTTATAATGCTTTGATTGATGTGAAATTTGGAATGAGTAGTGAGTTGAAAATTGTATGTGTGCAAAGTGAAAATTCTAGGGGAAACTCTGTCAAAATTGGTCTAGAAATTAGAAGACTTAAATATGTAAGAAGAGGGAATGACCTAGATAATAACTAGGTGTGTTTTGGTATTTGTTGTAGGTTGTTAACCACCTTGAAAACAGATTTATGAGAGAGCTAAATAATGGGAAGAACTGGGGCGGAAGATAATGCATTTGGAATGCTAGTAATGGCATTAGTTGAGAGAATATCGGAAGACAAGAATGAGTGTAAAAATCTGTAGCATAGGAGAAACAAAAACTAGTGTCACTGCTGAACTGAAAATGAGAGAATTGTGTAAGTTAACATAAGAATGAGTAATGAGTTTAGTAGATGGTCTAAGAAGGTTAAAGTGCTAAAATAAGTGCTAAATATGTTAGTAATACTTTGGGAAAGATTAGGGAAGCAATGGGTAAAGAAAGGAGCTGAAAACAGAATTTAAAATGAGTAAACTGAGCCGACCTACCTTGGTACCGCCCTTGGTAAGGTCGGTCGAGTCGTAATTTGTGAAGGCAGAAGTCTACTGACTTCGACCGACCTTGGGACCTACCCCGCAAGGTCGGTCGAGTCATAAATTTTCAGAACTAGAAACCCACTGACTTGGACCGACCTTGGGACCTACTCTGCAAGGTCGGTTGGGTCTACATTTTCCTGAATCGCAACACACTGATTTTGACCGACCTTGGGGCCGACCCTGGGTAAGGTCGGTCGAGTCAAACAAAAATAATAATAATAATAATAATAATAATATAATAATAATAATAATAATAATAATAATATAATAATATAGTAATCATATATGTATATATAGGGCTTTAGTAGTACACCATTAATATAATGAAGTTGGTAAGAAGATACACATGAGTAAGGAAATAAGTTTAAGAAATAATGAGAAAAAAATGATTTCAAAATCAAGTATGAATTGTAAGAATTGGTAAGTGTACATAGGAGATAGCAATGGGAGAATGAGTTAGGTCAATAATAGATCATTGGCCGTACAACTTCATGTATGTTATAGGAATCAAATAGTTGAACAGCGGAGGAAAATCTGAGTTCGAGTACGACAGTGAACGTATGATTTTCTCATGCCCCGTATGCTACCTTGGTTACCTGA
Organism: Limonium bicolor; assembly: GCA_023374045.1. Classification (NCBI taxonomy): domain Eukaryota; kingdom Viridiplantae; phylum Streptophyta; class Magnoliopsida; order Caryophyllales; family Plumbaginaceae; genus Limonium; species Limonium bicolor. The sequence continues at coordinate 124,554,562 of CM041781.1, read as the reverse complement.
TTTGTGTGTTTATGTGATCACCTTAATAAGATAAATGCACTAATTGGGTCTTTAATGCACCTACTTGTGCTGTACTATATTGTTCTTGTTGCAATGTCTTGATTGAAACAGTATATGCTATCCTAATACAATCCAATCTGATCATCTATTCCATGTTACCTGGTCTCGATTACAGAATTTCACAAGAGTAGAGAGAAAGAGAGAGCCTTAGTTAGAATCGAGTGTGAGTTTGATTGCCGAATGTAGCGTATCTTATTTCATGGGGGTACACCCCTATTTATAGTATTTTGGGCCTGGTTTTTATGGTGCAGCCTGTATTTTACATGTATAAATACGGTTCTACCCTCTCCTAGCATCTTTGACTGACCACAACGGTCAGTCGTACAATACTTTGCTTTGCCTAAGTCCTATCCTCATCCGGCTGGAGACGGCCGGATGCCCTATGCGCTTCCACTTCCATCCGGCCAAAGCGGCCGGATGCTCTATGTAACCCGTTTTGGCTTGACACCATTTCTTCCCTTCTCATCAGTCCCACAAGTTCTATCTTTCTGAATTTTGGTGAAGAAAATAGAACTTCTGTGTCTTGTATTTTGACGAAAATTTTTGCGACTGAGGTTTTTTGGTTCGTCTATGCTTCGTCTTTCCTTATCCCAGTCCCACAAGTTCTTTTTCTTCATACTTGAAGAAAAGGAACTTCTTATCGGTCACGTGCATAGGTCGTGGTTTGAACCTGCTTCGTACTCTCTTTTTGAATTTGCTCCGCCTGTTCTCGGTGTAGAATACGCAGGGTCTTTCTTTCGACTAAAACACATCGGAAGCGTCTTTAGGAAGCGTGTGGCCCTTTCTCTTCCCCTGCAAAGAAAGGATACTTTCTGTTCGCACAAGTATATATATTATTTATTTGAGCGGGAAAAAACTTTCCTTAAAGCCCGAATTTTGAGCTTCCTCTTCTTTCTTCTACTGCCTTACTGCCCCTTTGCTTCGACTGTTCTTCTTCTCTCGCCTCCCTATCGTTGTGTGCTACCTCGTCTTTTCTTTCATTGCCGTCGCCGCCCTCTGATCCTTCGTCAATCTTGACAATGTCTTCTTCCACTGCAAAACAGAGTAAACTCGCTGCCAAATTTCCGCCTGCCATCGAGGCAATTCAAGGCTCTCGCTCTTCTAACGGCTTTCGCCCCTCGTATCTGAAATCCACAAGACCCTTCCTATCTGGGCGTCAACCTTCTCCTTCCTCTCTCTCTCAATTATTCTTCCCTTTGCGATTGCCTCAGGGATGTCGAAGCCCCGTTTGGCACACAGATTTTCCTGCCATCCTCCGACTCTCACCCCAACGACGACTTTGGCCGTGGGTACGTAGTTTTCGCTGATTTTTTCCGCTCCGGTCTGACCATTCCCCCGCACCCTTTGTGCTTGGCTTCCTCCTTCGCCGCTGCTGCACTCTCGCTCACCTCCATCCAAAGGCCATTTCGCACCTCCATGCCTTTGTCTCTCTTTGCGAGGGAAGCAAAATCCAGCCAGAGGTTACTGATTTCGTCCGATTCTTCACTGTTAGGGTCGACCCGGATAGCTTAACCCCATCGCGAAGGCCGGATACACCCTCTTCGACTACAAGAAGGCTCACGAGTGGGGGTCACGGTGGTTCGTCATTGTTCCTCCATCCGGCCGAGTATTGGGCGTCCCATACTGTGCTGAGGTTATCAAAGGCCAGCTAATCAGTCCCCAAACCCCTCCGGCTGAGCTGCCCATTTCGAAGATTCTGAGGGCATTCAGCAAGGAACCACCGACTGTCGAGGCGTTTTTTACAAAGGCACGTTTGTCTTCTCTGAAGACATATCACAGTAAGCGTCTTTAACTCCTAGTATGAAATTTTGTCATTCCTATCGGTCTTATTATTGTTTGACATGCTGTATGTAGATTTTCTTCTAGAAGGGGGACAAGATCGGCCCCTTTCATAGCTGGAACTTTGTCACCTTCAAGAGTGGGAACGGAAAAATCAATTACTACGACACGCTGGATGCTACTACTAATGCGGCCGAGCAGCTTTTGGAGAGTGCTCCTCCGGCAAAGCGCTCCAGGCAAGAAGCCGGGGATGACCAAGCCGGTCTCTCAAAGAAAAAGAAGAGGCTAGAGTCTCCTGAACGTGCTGACGCCGGGCTGTCAGGTACATGGCACGTGAGCCCCGGTCTGGGCGTCGTGTCTTCCTTTCCCTCACCCCTGGTTCGGGTTTAGACCTTGGTTCTCGCCTGGGGTGGGAGTCCGGTCATCCGACTCCTATTTGCGAGCAATTTCCTGATTGACAAGTTTTTTTCCTCAGATCCTGCTCAGGAAAGTACCCTGGAGGCCATAGGCTTCCGTGCTGGTCCTTCGGCTGAAGAAGGTTTTGGTTGCTCCGTCGCTTTTCTTGTTCCTTACTCCTCTTCCCTTTTTTAGTATCCTTTCATTTCCAGTTTCATCCTTCTGGTCCTAACTGTTTTTATTATTGCGGCAGTCCCTGCTCCTGCCAAGAAAAGACTAAAAAAGAAAACCACATCAAAACCGAAGGTCACAGAGCCAGAGGTATCAGGGCAAACCTCCGGTGATCCTGAAGTTTCAGGATCATTCTTCGTTGATGTTGCTGCGGCCACGGACGCGGCAAGGGATAGAGCAACGGAGTATCGTTAGGTGCCGGAGGATCCGGAGCTCCGGAGTAAGCAGAGGGAGGACTACATAGCTTCTTCCTCTTCCTCCCCTCCTCCTCCCGCTCAGGAGTCCTAGACTGGACCCTCCCAAAAGGAAGGGTGGTTTTACCATTGCGGGCACCCTCTTCGCTTAATATCCTGCAACGCTGCCAAGTACTCCTTCGTCTAGAAGGAGGCAATAAAGAGATCTGGTCATCCAGACGGGATCTTTGCTCCTCCGGCCACCTTTACTGCTACCAAAAAAGGCTGCGGCTTGGAGATGGGGGGCAGATGCTATCATGCGGCATTCCCTCCCAGCAAACGAAGTGTTTGACATGATGGGGGGAAATTTTTCAGGTTGGCATGGGTATTTCTTTTGTGTTTCTCTTTTGTTTTGGCTTGGCCTTTTTCCTTGATTTTATGAATTGTGTTGTTTTTTAGGTGATGTCCATGGCCCAAAGTGCTGAGGTTCACTTTGGCAACCTCCAATCCAGGCTTCACTATGAGGAAAGCCGAGCCAATAATGTTGAAGAGGAACTGAAGTTGTCCCGCTCTTCTCATGACGCTTACATTGACCAGGTCGAGTATGAGATTGACCGTAAGGCAAAGGAGAGAACTGAGGCGATAAACAAAGACCTGCAGTTGTCCCGGCGGGAATGCGAGCGTCAGCGTGATAAGTATGAGTTGCAGCTGAAGAAACTCCGGGAAGATAACTTTTCTCTAAGAGGCCGGATCAAGGAAGCTGACAATACTTTGAAAGAGGTATAAAACCATCTCTTTTTCCCTTGTCAAAGATAAGCTGGTTTGGTCCTTCTTTGATCTCGATATTATGCTGGATCAGGTGCGTTCCATGCACCGGAACGAAGTGAACAATCTTCAGGCGAGAAGACCTTCTTCTATCAGGAGAGGAACTCTTTCAAGCAGGAGGCTGAAACGCTCGAGCTGGAGAAGCAACTCTTCAACGGGAGAACGAAGCTCTTGTGAAGGAAAAAGAAAAGCTTATGCAGGAGCTTGATCGTTTGTTGGAAGAAAAGGCCGCGCTGGAAGAGCAGTCGAGGTCCTCCTTTGACCAAGAGAAGCAGCCTCTGCTCCGAGATTGCTCTCTTTTGGAAGAGGAGAAGAAAACTCTTGCTGCGGACAAAGCTGCCCTGATAGAAGAGAGGATCAGGCTGGAGAAGAAAGTAAAAGAGCTGGAGGAAGCCAAGTCTCGCTCTCAAGCCGAGAATACTGAGCCACCGTGCCATGGTAAACCTTCAGGCCTTCAACTTTTGTTTCTCCTTTTGCCCTTTCTTTTTCTTATTCTTTTTTGTTCCGGCTAGGCTTGAGTTCTGCCAACTTACTGAAGCACGTCACTCAGTTGAGTGGTCGGATAGCCCGTGCTAAGGAGGAGCTATCTTCTGCCAACTCTGAACGTGACAAGTATCGAGCCCAAGTCCTGACCCTTGAATCTCAAGTGGCCAGGCTCAAGTCATTCTCCCGGCAATCCCAGGAGGAGATACAGAAGCAAGGCACCATCAACCCCATCTAAAGGAGTCCTTTGCTTCTCAATGTCGTCGGATAGTTGATATTTGCCAGCAGATTGTCTCGGATCACTCTCTTGAAAAAGGAGAGTTACTGTACGATGACTTGTAGAACAAGCTGGAATTCAAGGCTATTGCCCAGAAGTCCAACTTCTTCTTGGAGCTCGAGAGGTTCTGCCGCAGTCCTGGAGAGACATGTTTTGGCGCCGGCAAAGCCTCATTCCTTCCAGCCGGAAGCAACATTCTGCCGTCTCACCGGAGAGGGATGCAGCGTCTTTCCAGGAGGTCCAAGTCTTCTGAGAGTGTGGCTGGTAGCGGCGATAGATTATTAACTGCCGAAAAAGAAGCCGTAGAGAAAGAAGCTGCTAAGAAAGTAGAATAGTAGTTTTTTTATCTTTAGAGGAGTTTTTGTTTCGGCCTGTTTTTTTGTGTTTGCCGAATGATCATATTTTGTAACTGTTGTTACTCCACACCTTGGGAGAAATATAAGCTATATTTTTCACCATCTTTAGTTTTTTATTGCCGCGATATTTCTCTCTTTTTTTAATGGTGTACATATGGTTATCTTATGCGAGTTATGCCAGTGTAGTACTCATTTTTATAACAGAAGGGGCTTGCGGTTTTGGACTTTTGTTCCGGCCGGACCTTTTTCCTTTAAAGTACGGTCATTTATGGCTTTTAGCCGGATTTTTTAGGATATGGAGTGCGGCTCATTGGCCGGATGTTTCTTTCAAGGCATGATAGCTTGCGCTCGTTGGCCGGTGTTTCTTTCAAGGCATGATAGCCTGCGGCTTGTTGGCCGGATGTTTCTTTCAAGGCATGATAGCCTGCGGCTCGTTGGCCGGATGTTTCTTTCAAGGCATGATAGCCTGCGGCTCGTTGCCGGATGTTTCTTTCAAGGCATGATAGCCTGCGGCTCGTTGGTCGGATGTTTCTTTCAAGGCATGATAGCCTGTGGCTCGTTGGCCGGATGTTCTTTCAAGGCATGATAGCCTGCGGCTCGTTGGCCGGATGTTTTTTTCAAGGCATGATAGCCTGCGGCTCGTTGGCCGGTGCTTTCTTTTTCTTTCAAGGCATGATAGCCTATGGCTCGTTGGCCGGTGCTTTCTTTTTCTTTCAAGGCATGATAGCCTGTGGCTCGTTGGCCAGTGCTTTCTTTTTCTTTCAAGGCATGATAGCCTGCGGCTCGTTGGCCGGTGCTTACTTTCAAGGCATGATAGCCTGCGGCTCGTTGGCCGGTGCTTACTTTCAAGGCATGATAGCCTGCGGCTCGTTGGCCGGTGCTTACTTTTTCTTTCACTTTTCCAAAAATAATACCTTTTATTGAAGAGTTATAAATTTTACACATAGAACTTTTTCAGACATTCTCCATGCCAAGAATGCGGCAATTCGTACCCTTCACTATTTTTCAAGCGGTATGAAGCTCGTCCCGTCTTCTGGTGTATGATGTATGGTCCTTCCCATTGGGGTTCCAGCTTCTTGGGTGGTTTAACCTCTCGGAGGACTAATTCTCCTGGGGCAAAACTTTGTTCTTTTATCCTTCTGTTGAAATATCTTCTACCTTGGATTTATCTTTCGCCATCCTTACTGCGGCGGCCATCCTGGTTTCTTCAAGGAGGTCTAGGTGATCCTGTACTCCCTGATTGTTGACCTCTTCGTCATATGATTCCCATCTTATGGATGGCACCACAATTTCCGCCGGAATGACGGCTTCCAAACCATATGTCAATCTGTAAGGCATTTCTCCCGTCGGTCCCCTTTCTGTCGTTCTGTACGACCAAAGGACTTGGGGTAACAATTCTGCCCACTTTCCTTTTTTCTCATCAAGTTTCCTCTTTATCGCCCTTACTATTTGCCCATTCGCATTCTCAACCTGCCCATTTGCCTGAGGGTGGGCTACTGATGCAAATCTTAAGTCGATCTTCCATTCCTTACAGAATTCTCGGAAGCTTTCGCAATTGAACTATGCTTCATTATCAGTTATTATTGCTTTTGGTATGCCAAACCTGCATACCACATATTTCCAAATGAATTCTTGTGACTTCCTAGCCGTGATGGAGATAGTAGGCATTGCTTCTTCACCACTTTGTGAAGTAGTCGATGGCAACGTACATGAATTTGAACCTCCCTGGTGAAGCTTCCGGGAATGGGCCCACAATGTCCAACCCCCACATAGCAAAGGGAATTGGGCAGAGAATAGACTTTTGTTCCGCCGGAGGAGTATGTATCTTGTTTCCATGCTCTTGACACTTGCGACATTTTTGTATATACTCCTTGCAATGCTCCATCATTTTCGGCCAAAAATATCCGAGTCTCAAGATTTTGTGGGTTGTGGTCCTTTCTCCCTGGTGATTTCCACAGAGCCCATCATGTATCTCTCTTATTAATCCTGCTCCTTCAGCTATGGTAACACACTTTAGTGCTGGTCTTGCAAAAGATCGCTTATACAGCTGGTTATCTTCAATAAAAAATGATGCGGCCCGCCTTTTTATTATACTGGCCTCCTTTTCTCCTTCCGGCAGCTTTCCTTGCCGTATGTAATCTATGATTGGAGTCATCAAGGATTCTTCTTTGTCACCTGTCTCCACCGCAAACACCTGAGTTCCTTCTATACTTGGCGAAGTTTTGATTTCTAGCCATATCTCATTGGGTACCTTTTCGGCCATACTTGCCAATTTGGCCAAGGCGTCAGCTTCGACATTCTCTTCGCGGGGAAGGTGCTTTAGCTCGCATCTTTGGAAATTTGCTTTTAGCTCCTGGACCTTGAGCAAGTACCTCCATAATTTTTCTTCTTTGACTTCATAGATGTTGTCGTTTTGTCTCGCCACCAACATAGAGTCCGAATACACCTTTAATTTTGTCGCCCCGAGGGCTGTAGCTACTTCCAGACCCTCGATAAGGGCTTCGTATTCGGATTCATTATTAGTAACATCAAAGTCCAGTCGGAAGGCATAATTCAAGCTTTGCCCACCCGGCGGCGCCTGTACTACTATCCCAGCACCTGCCCCACTTTTGCATCGAGCTCCATCAACCAAGATGATATATGGACTCTGAGCCTGCTTCTTTTCTTTTGCAAAGCTTGTTTCCGTTATGAAGTCTTCTAAGGCCTGAGCTTTAATCGCCTTTCTGGGCAAGTGAATTTCATATTGTGTCAGCTCTACTGTCCAGCTTACCATCCGGCCAGAGGCATTCGGATTGTTTGCAATTTGTTTGAGCGGCCAATTGGTCCTGACAAAGATTCGATGTGACTGGAAGTAGGGTCGTAGTTTTCTTGACGCCACCACCAGTGCAAACAAGATTTTCTCTATGTTAGTGTACCGTCCTTCTGTCGGGCTTAAGATTTGCCCGTATAGTAAACTGGTATCTCCCTTTTCTCTTCCATGATTAAGACAGCTGCAACCGCCCAATCTTTTGCGGACAAGTAAAGATATAGATCTTGTCCCGGGCAGGTACACCCAATTTAGGTAGATCCCGAAGCATCTCCTTGATCTTTTCAAATGCGTCTACGCACTCTTGTCCCCACTGGAACTTGCTGTTCTTCCTTAGAATATTGAAGAACGGGATTGACTTTTCTTGAAGTTTAGAACAAAACCTACTTAATGCTGTGAGTCTTCCGTTCAAAGCTTGGACATCTTTGATATTTCTTGGAGGAGAAAGGTCGAGGATTGCCTGACTTTTTTCCGGATCGACCTCAATACCTCTTTGCCCAACAATGAAACCAAGAAACCTCCCTTTGGTTACACCAAACACGCACTTTTCTGGATTTAGGTTGATTCGGTATTTATCCAGAGTGTCGAATGTTTCTTCTAAATCCTTCATGTGTTGCTCCTTTGATGGACTTTTTACAACTATATCATCAACGTAAGCCTCCACATTTCGAGCAATTTGCTGACAAAATACTTTGTTAATCATTCGTTGAAAAGTGGCCCCTGCATTCTTTAGGCCGAAGGGCATTACCTTGTAACAGAATGTTCCGGCTGAAGTAATAAAGGATGTCTTTTCCGAATCGTCTTCTTTCATTTTTATTTGATTATAACCGGAGAAAGCATCCAGAAAACTTAACACAGAACTCTAGGCAGTTGAAACCACCAATCTATCTATTGATGGTAGGGGATAGAAATCTTTAGGACATGCCTTATTTAAGTCTGTGAAATCCACACACATTCTCCATTTTCCATTTGCTTTTTTCACCATAACAACATTAGCCAACCATCGTGGGTACGCAACCTCCCTGATGAATCCGGCCTTGAGGAGTTTTTGGACCTCGGTTCTTGTGGCTAAATCTTTTTCTTCCCCTATTACCCTTTTCCTTTGCTTGCTGACTGCCGGATGTTTAGGGTCTACCCTGAGCTCATGCCGGATAACGCTTGGGTCTATACCAGGCATCTCCTCCGTGCTCCAAGCGAATGTTGCCCTTCTTTTTTCCAGGAACCTCATTAAGTGAGTTTGCTCTCCACTGTCAAACGCAGTTCCTATTTTAAAAAATTTAGAAGGGTCAGATTTTAAATGTACCTCTCTGGGGGGATCCTGGACTGCCCGACATCCTTCCTTTTCTTCACTCGGCCCTGGGGAAGAAGGCAATTTTCCCTTGAACTCCTTGTCTGATCCCACAGTTTTAACCACCTCCTCACTAGGAAGGCCGTCCATAATGCGGACTTCACACATTCGGGCCATCTTTTGGCTTCCTCTTATTGTAACCACCTTCCCGTGTGAGGTTAAATATTTCATTTTTAAGTGATGAGTGCTGTGGATGGCTTTGAAAGCATTGATTTCTGGCCTTCCAAGGTACATGTTATATCTAGAAAGACCTGGCACAATAAAAGCCGTGAGTCTCTCTGTCCTTCTTTCGTCTCCTTGGCCCAGGGTCATTGTGAAATCTATACTGCCAGAAGACGTGGTAGAGACGCCTCCTACAAATCCTCCCAGAACCGCCGAATAGGGCTTGATCCGGTCCTCAGGCACCTCCAACTTCCTAACCGCTTCAGCTGATATAACATTGCTCTCTGGCCCCACTATCGATTAAAATTCCCCTCCATCATCCGATCGTTTACCTGTGCATGAATGACAAGTGGATCGTTTTGCGGGTATAGCACTCCATCTTCATCCTCGTCGGAGAAGAAAATTGGAGGAAAACTTTCTTTTTTGGCGATTTTCTTCTCCGGGAGTTCTTGATGTACTTGATGAATGTGCCTTTTTCTTTCATTAGGGGTTAGTGGTCCTACCTCTGAAAAAAGTCCTGTGAGTTTCCTTAGAGAAAGTTTTGTTAGCCTTCCCATTGGGAAAAGAAGGGGGTTGCTAAGAGTAAAAATGCAAAAAGAATGGGAATTTTATTTCTTCCTTTGGTAACATGATTTTTGACAATCTATGTGATGTAAAATTTTCATCTTAAAGCAGGCTACAAATTGTAACTCCGAATATTATCCTGAATGAAAGGAGAAAAAACTTTACTTTCCTTCTTCACAAACCTGTTATCATTCCCACTGATTTGCTGGGATCAAGCCTGGGGTGAACCTCTTCCTCTTGTCGCCCTTGAGGTGCATTCTGGGTACTACCCTGTTGGCCGCCGTACTGCCTGTGTGTCCGGCTGCCTGCTTTCCTTTCTTCTTATTTTCCTCGATGATTCGAAGTTCTTTGGCCAAGGTAGCACAGTTTACAGTCCGGTGGCTGCGGTTCCCGTGGTACTCACAGAATGCAACCGGAATTTCCCCCTGCGGCGGCCTTCTAGGCTGAGGAAGGTACCCTTCTCTTACTGCGGCAGCATATTTCCCCGGTCAATAGACAATGGTTCTTGCCCCCTGGTGCTGTGCTCCCTGAGAGGAAGATCCGACGTGGACTTGCCATAATATGGCTTGTACCTTGACCCTCCCCTTCCGGCATTTCCTCCATGCCCCTACTTTTTTTCCGGCGCCCCTGCAATTTTGAAGTTGTCCGCTAGCTCCTTATCCTTGTTTTCCGCTATCTCAGATTTCAAAAATCATGGATCATTTCAGCTAATTCTCCATGAGTTTTCGGCGCCTTCGTTGCGATATTTCCAGCAAGTCGCGGCTGAGCTAGGCCGTTACCAAGGCCTTAATCAAGATTTTCTCGTCGACATCATCAATCTCCGCGACCTTCTTATGAAAGCGCTCGCTGTACTCCTTCACGGTTTCCCTTTTCACTGCTTAACGTCCATCAATTCTATTGTTTCTTTCTTAACCCTCTTACTCGCAGCGAAGTATTGCTGGAAATCCTCAGTCAGCTGCTTGAAGCTAGTGATGGACTGTGGGGTCTCGTGGAGATCCATCCCAACGCTTTTTCGAAAGCGTTCCGGGGAACAAATTGCAGAGGGCGAAGGAGCTGATTCCCTGAGTGTTCATGGCAAACATGAACTTCTTAATATGTTGGGCGGGATCTCCAGTCCCATCATATTTCTCAATCGCTGGGGCGACGAAGTGCGGCGGGAGCTTTGCTTTTCTTATCCACTCTAAGAAGGGGTACAAGCTCATGTCTATCTGGTCATCTTCTTCCATCTCTTCTTCGCTAATGATTGAATTACGCTTCCTGTCCTTGCTTTCCTCGCCATTACTGCCTTTGGAATCTCTGTTTCTCAGTTGTTCAATGGCCTCAGTCATTTCGTCCCATTTTCTCTGATACTCCTCGTCCCTTTGCATTAGTTCCTGCTGCAAAGTCTCATTTCCTTCTACAATTTTTTCGTCGATGGATCTGACTAGCCCATTCAGCATGTCCTCGAGATCTTTTTTGGAGATGGCTTCTAGCATCTCCGAACTCATTCCCTCTTCAGAGCGATTGTTATCTTCGGTAGCGTTCTTCAGTGTTTTCTTCGATCTTGGAGCCATCTTTCGTGTTCCGATCCTACAAAAAATGTCATTAGTTATTTCAGAACTTTCGCTACAAATCGTCACAGATTACTCCCCTGTTTCTAGGTGGTCTCGTGGTTGCTTCTTGCTGTTCGTTTCCCACAGACGGCGCCAAATGAAACAGTATATGCTATCCTAATACAATCCGATCTGATCATCTATTCCATGTTACCTGGTCTCGATTACAGAATTTCACAAGAGTAGAGAGAAAGAGAGAGCCTTAGTTAGAATCGAGTGTGAGTTTGATTGCCGAATGTAGCGTATCTTATTTCATGGGGGTACACCCCTATTTATATTGTTTTGGGCCTGGTTTTTATGGTGCCGGCCTGTATTTTACATGTATAAATACGGTTCTACCCTCTCCTAGCATCTTTGACTGACCACAGACGGTTAGTCGTACAATACTTGTGCTTTGCCTAAGTCCTATCCTCATCCGGCTGGAGACGGCCGGATGCCCTATGCGCTTCCACTTCCATCCGGCCAAAGCGGCCGGATGCTCTATGTAACCCGTGTTGGCTTGACACCATTTCTTCCCCTTCTCATTGATCTCTTAGTTTGTATAATTCATGAAATGTATGAATGTGAATGAAGTGTATGTGTGGCCTGGATGTATAGTGTACTAACCCATTTTATGGTAAGAAGGACTTCTAACAAATTCCTAATTAGCTAACATTTCTAACAATAAGAAATTGGTAAATTGGAATGAGTAGAAGTCTGATATAGTTTTGGCCACGCGTGAGGATAAGGAGACATAAGATGTTGGATCAGAATCATGGCCTTAATATTTTCCATTGACCAAATCCCTTAACTGGGTAGCGATCTTGGATTAGTGAGCCACCCTAAAGGCCGGTGGTGGGATATCGTAGTCCCTGCCCGGATATAATACCGACTTGACTTGAGTACGTAGTAAGTTAGAAAGTAATTGTATGAGTAAGGATCATGACTGGTGTAAGTCAAGGATCACGAGTAAAATAGTAAAGTACACCCGATTAACCCGGGTGAGTAAAGGAGCTAACAAGTATTGTGTATGTATTGGAGAAGTGTATCTCCGGGTTATGGTAAGTACGAATAGTTGCCTTGAATTATCTTCCTTGTATGTATTGAATGGAGTGTATGTATGTTCTATGATGTGAATGTATTGTTTCTTATAAATGCATGTGTGTATGTATGGGTAAAATGAACCGCATGTATTTGACCACGTAGTCGGCGTACCCCCGTTAGCAAGTGGGGTATGCGAATTTCATTTGCAGCGTTTTGCTGAGCCCCTTGGGGCACTTTTTTTATTTCTACAGGTACTCGGGAGAATTGATGGCCGAGTTAGGACGAAGATGATTTCTTTTTGGAGTAGTTAGTAGGATGAGAAAGGTGTACCGAGTTGTACACGGCTTATGCCTTTTTGAGTAGCCGGTGTACCATGTGGTACACCCTTTTTGGATTTTGAGATTATGAATTTGGTAAGAATGAGATGTTGTATAAAGTCATAGCCTTTGGTAAACTTATAGAAGTTTGGATGTAACTAATATATTTTTGGTATACTCTATAATCAGGAATATATGTAAGTATTGGAAATGTAATGTAAGTAATTATGTTTCTCGGTATATCCTAGTTTTCAGACCGTTACAGTATTTAGTAGGAGCCTTGTTAGTCTTGGGATGGCTAACGGCGTTGTATCACCCATCGGGAGTAAGTAAGTATCCGCTGCATGTAGAGTAATTATGAAGACGATTAGAGGATAATGGAAGGATTAGCGGTTGGGGTGTTACAAGGAGTCACCATCTCAACTCACGCCAAATGACAAGGTGACTCCCTTCATATACAACCTGCATGTTTTTATTTCTTTCATATTTGATTAAAATATGTTGCAATTCTGGCTTTCTACCAAGACGGTAGCTACCTAAGAGCTTCTACAAGAAGCAATTTACATTGAAAAACCTAGACCCTATGTAATAGAAACCCTAGCCCTTCCCAGGATATATGTTCGACTATTTTGTTGCTTGTGGTGGTTCTAAAACATCCAAAACTCAATACTTGATAAATGGGGAGTTTTGTTTGATGTAAATAATCTCTAGCACTTGACTTTTGAAATGGATACATAACACAACCCTGTTTTGCATATCTGATTGATGCTATAGGCTGTAAAATCTCTTGTGCTAATTATAACTCCCATCAACTTCATTTTTCTCAATCCCTAGTTTGTGGTATTTCTTTCCACTTGCATGAGAAGGGCTAGGAGCTCTTAAAATATGATGCTACTTTTTCTCCCTCAATGATTGGTGGTGTTGTGCACCAGAGTGATGTTTTGCTCAGCCTTTTTCGATACAACAAAATCATTGTGCTTAAATAATTGGTATGATTTCAGATTTTGTACTATTTATTTAATATAACAATTAATATTAGTTTAACTTTTTAGCTGACATTAGATCTTTATTTTATTCAATGAAAACAGGATGCTATTTATGAAATCAAGCTCCAAGATAGATGGGAGGTGGGCAATTAGAATGCTATTTGTATTTGAGTTTGTAATGCCTATATGTATTGTTGGATTCTATGTTTATGTTGGATTTTAGGTGCTGCATTTGAAATCTCTTTTTTTTATAAACGAACTCAAAAAAATTTGACGCAACAAGCTATCACTTCCACCAAAATTTGCAGTTGAATGAATAGAATTTATACGAGAAAGTTACGTCCAAATTATTCCAGAGTGCGTGTCAAAATACTTAAAAAGAATATTGACGGTCACCTACTCGACGTGATCCTCTGATGTGGATTTCTTATTTTATGACGTGAGTGTTGTGTTACAATCCTTTTTTCTTTGCGCCGGAAACATGATGTTTTTTTGTAGTGGGTGGTCATTGTTACACCATGAGCATATGTAACGATGTTGGTAACCCCCGCCGGTCCCCTTTCTGGACTCAGAACCTGATTGTTCACAACATTAGTATTCGGATCTCAAGGTTGCTAAACGATTGTTAACTCAAATTAAGGTGTATTTCATTACCCTTTGTCGCTTTTGAACGCAGAGGCTTTGCGGCTATAGCATAGGTCAGCTTCAGAGGCTCTTCTGTAGCCTTACCTTTTTCACCCTTTGGGCCCTTCTGAGACTGAGTCTGGTACTTCGTTTTCTTGTACCTGCTTAGCCCTTGATTGTCGGCGCCCTTACCAGCAGCCTTTCTCTTCGACGCATTGTCTTCGTCCATCAGCTGGACGGTAATCTCTACTTTAGCAGCGGCATGATTGCATTCCTGCTTTCAAAGTATTAGTCTCTTATTCGTTCTCATATATCATTTATTTACTCGCAGTTACTATCAACTTTCTTTACCTGTAGAGTAGTGTAGCTCGCCGGCCCCATGCCATAGTGGAGTCGGTGGCTCAGCCAGCCGTAGAAGCGGTCTACCAAGATCTGGTCTAAGTATCCCAGTCCCAGCAGAAGACGAATGAGAGCGGTGAACTCAGAGTAGTAGTCGTTCACCGTCATCTTGTCGGTCTACTTCAGATCATCCAACTATAGTCGCTTCTTAGTCTGGACATGAGAAGGGTAGTACTTGGCTCGCAGCAAGGCCATGTACTGCTCCCAGCTGAAGTCGGGGTTGGCCACATGCTCGGCCCTTACCAACTTCCACCAATCGCTTGCCGCACCCTTCAAGTAGAACGAAGCAAGTCGCAGCTTAGTTCCAGCAGGAACATCAAGGGTCTCGAAGGCGGTCTCTAGCTCAAAGATGTATGCCTCAAGCTTAATGGGATTGGTCTCCCCTTTAAACGGTGAGGGTCGAAGATCAGCAAGTTTCTTCACCCAGTTTGGCTCCCGGGGCTGTGGTGGTGGTGGTGGTGGTGCGTCGGGCTGATAACCTATGTGCTCTATAGCGGCAGCCATGATCTCAGCTATTGTCTTCCCGCCCGGTATTTAAGTAGTCTCTTCACCTCGACCACGGCCTCAGCCTCTTTTTCCTGACATCTAAATAAGTAAAATGCACATTAGGCACGTGATTACAAAGGTCTCGGTTCACGAGTTTATAACTAAAACTCGCAAGCGCTCGTGATGCGTCCCCGACGTGTCGTGGACGTATCGTGAACTCTAATAAAACTTGATAGACGAGAGGCAACTATTAAACTGGAAAACACATTTCGATTGAGAATTTACACACACAAAATTCACTCAACCTCCCTCGCCCCACACACGAACTCTCGGGACAGTTTTGACTTTACCCCTAAAGTCGTCAACCCTCTCCTACTATCGGCCTACGGTTCACCAACCGTTCCCCGACCTGTCATCCTATCAAATACCCAATGTATTGATACTCTAACCTAGTCCTCACTAGCTCACCTACTCTCTAGCACTTACACACACTCCTATGTTTGATCCACACTTGCCCAGATTATCTCTATCTTTTTTTCGTACAAGGGCTTATCTTACAAGGAACATTAAGGCACTTATTTATATAAGTTTGTTGAGACGCCAACTAATAACCTAGGAGTTGTAGACGCTAAGAGTAAAATACTCAGTCTTATACAGTATAATATCCCCATCCTACTTGCAGATTTTCATCCAACTTGATCTGGAGCCACCAACACATGCGTTGCCTTGTGATTGGGCAAGTTGGCGACACGTCTCCCCAAGTGGTCGGTCACCACTTGCACACTACAGCTTGTTTGAACTTGTTTGGCTCATTAATGCTCATAAATGCTCTCTTCTGAAGTATTAAGGCTATGTAATGATGTTCATCAATAGCCTTTGCTTATCTTGTTATCGTGTGTTTATCATGATCAAGTTGCTTGTGTTGTTGTGAATAATCTGAGTGAGTTTGTCGATGTTGCTAACTCCGTTTGGTCCTTGTTTAATGTCTGATGTAAGACATATGTGATGGTGTGGTTCTTGACTACTTATGTCTTGCTAGAAGTTCTCCGGAACTCTCACCGACAAGTGCCCGACTGGTAGAGCACATGTCGTGGATTGAGCGCGCTTGCAACCTTGCGTGCTAATCCACTCATGACTTAAGTGCGCTTGCAACCTTGCATGCTAAGCCACTTATACACCTGTCTATCTAAAATCATGAATCTTGACAAACGCATTAGATAGACAACACAAGGTTTGCTATCATCAAAACTATGGATCTTGTCTTAAAAATTTCCCCCTTTTGATGATGGCAACCTATACACTTATTATGTACTTGGTAATCAAGAATTGAGAGATTCCCCCTAAGAAGGATTCCCCCTGAGTTTATTAAGGGATTTTAAGAATGAAAGAATTTTAACGAATGATAGCATAAGTGACAACTTTTATGCTATATCATAGATAAGGTTTCATTCAGATGATACATAATACAAGGACGTTAGACATACTCTCACAAGTACATATACTTTTATTTCCCCCTTTGCCATACAACAAAATAGGGAGCAACTACACGACGTAAGATGTTGTAAAGGCCATGACATTCCATAGATTACAAACTATAAAATTTGATCAAGATAATCTAGATGGAGTGACGTAGTTGGGTATCCCATTCATAATCCTCTGAGCATGTAGGCTCTTCCTCCAAAAAACCTACTTTGATCCATGAAGGTTTGGCTTTGGGCGCGGTGATCAATGGTGATTCAGCTATGGTTGAAAGGTTAGACTTATCAAAATCTATGTAGAACTCCATACAATGAGGAGAACGTGATTGTGATAGAGTAATACTTGATGTGATAGACCAAGCTATAAGGGAGTCGGAGTCTGGTGGGACATAGCTTTGGGCGACATATTACTTTGGGTGTTTTGTGGTCATAAACTTGCGAATGGTGGAGTGAATGGTTTGCTCATTCGTGTGGATGAGCTTTGTGGGTATTGAGCCATTGCGTGAGATGATTGTGAGTGGTAAAGTTGTAAGCAAGTTTTATAAGCACTTTGGATATGCTCAACGACTGATCGATGAGTGGCATTTAATGAGGTGCTACGTCTTATAGGCTATGTTTGTAGGCTTTTTAGGTGTCAAGGTCAGAGTTTGGATTAGTGGAATAGATAGGACTAAATATCTCAGATCAATTTATAATTTTTTTAATCATGGAAGAAGCAGCCAACACAATAAATTATTTCGTACCTATTATAAGCATTCAAGTAACAAAAATAAGTTGCATTTTCATTGATGTCCAAAAGGTACTGTGGAACAGATAGTCAAAGGCAAAAAAGAGCATTTGATGGTAGAGAAAAATCTAGTCCTAACTCTAACTCTCACGTTTTCACTCGAGTCTCTATGAGACAATGAACACTCTGGCTATGTGAGAATCTATAAAATCTATTGCTCCTTGAACCATGTGATGAACACTTGGTTAAGTGGAGACAGCCTACACAGCTGTGAGAGTGACTCTAACCCTCTTCAGAATATCTGAAGTTGAGGTATCCAGACTGGTCCCCGACATGTCGTGGACCGGTGAGAGACTTCTCTTCCGCTTGAGTATTGATGCTCTTCCCGTTGGACGAGGTTCTGACCTTGAACCTTCACTCTTGGCTTGCTTATGGAGAACCACTAACTAATCTCCCTCGGACTTTATACCTAATTTTGACAACATCTCTGTGCAGATGCTGTCTTGAGCAGCTCGTGTACATCATGGACCCCGTCGATTTCCACTCCACTTTCCAATAGAGCCTTGGTTACTACTCCCCCATGTACTAACCCTTGATTGACATGTCTGCTTTCATCTAGAGTAAGGAGAATCATTGCAGAAAAGTTCTTCAATGTAGCTCCTTTGTTGAGCAAGCTTAGCATTTTTCCTCCCAGATGACTGAGATCGCTCCATGATGTTTCTTTTGGGACAATTAGTCCTTCTGATTTTAAACCAAAAGTCTCGGAGACCCAAGACTTGGAGATGGTGATTTCGGTATCTTGAACTCGTGAGATGATATAGTCGTCATCTTCATCACTTCGGAGCGGTCCAAGGTGTCTCATATGTTCTTTCAGCAGCTCTGTGTAGACAAGGATAGGCTTCTGGAAGAAGTCCATCCATTGTTGGAACTCCAGTAGCTCGAAGACCTCTCCTAAGCCCATCTTTTCCATCCATTCTATGTCCAATGTCTTTGGTAGGACAGGTCAAGATTTGTCGTTGACATTCTCAGCTTTAATCAAAGCTAGCTCAAGCTCCTTTAGTTTCTTAAGTCGCTTTAGAGATTGAGGAGGTTGATACTTGACTACGGCCTTCTTAGCTTGAAGGAGCTCCTCCACTACTTTGGTATGTGGTGAAAGAACCATCTTCTTTTTGCCTTTTGCCTCCTTTAGTTTCTCACGCTCCTTGTGCATGAGTATGACATGTGATGGAGACTCCGTGTCTCTATCATCAACCTGAAGTTGTCGTTGAGGTGTTGGAGACCTATCAGAGAGTGGTCCCCCCGACTCGGCGATAAGTTTCGCCTCTTCCTCGGAGTCAGCTGCTGTCTCTTAAAGTATTTCCTCTACTAAAGTGTCTTTTTGCTCTGGTTCATTGATTTGAGCCTACTCTTCTTCCAGTTGTCGTACAGCTTCCTCGATTTCAGCTGAGATAGTTGCTTCTTCATCATTAGAGAAGAGCTATCGTCGTGTGATCGTTTCTGGAGTAGAGTGAGATTTTTGTGGTTCTGTTGGTTTTTGGGCGCGCTTAGATGCCCGAGTTAAATGACTGGCTGTTGTGGTTGAATGGCCTTTGCACTTTGATTGTTTGGCTTTTGATTTCTTTATGGTGTCTTTGGAGGTTTTAGGTGAGGGGGCAGGAGAAGACATTTTTTATTTTTCTGTGGAGGTAGGAACTTGGAGTATTTTTGGCCTGAGGAGTTCTGTTTGAATAAGGTGATGGAGCTTGGGAAAATAGTGGTTTAAATAGTGTACCTCATTATGTAGAAGTTCACCTTCGTTAGTTACCCGACGCACAAGCTGATCTTCTAGGTCTTTGGAAAGTCGAGGAGGTGGTGATTCTGTGTGAGCTTTTGTCGATCTCATGTCGGCACTTGTCCTGAGGAAGATTCCTTGAGTGCCGCTTGGCGAAGAGAGGATTTAGGTGCCATTGTTAGTCGAAGGATTTCTTGAATTTCTTGTGAACCTTTAGCCATAAAGATCTTTAGAGTTGCTGTGAGGCGAGGTTCTTTGCACTTGAATCTCACAGGAAAATTTTGTGAGAGAGAAGAGAATATGCTTTGATCGCTTAGAGAGATTAGAAAGACTGAGGGCAATAGTGTGACAGCAGTAAAACTCCCATCGCCCTTTCATAGATATCGAGTAACGGTTTGTGACCGCTCCTCGTCCACTCACTGACATGTCCTAAAGGTACTATTTCACAACGGGCATCAATCGTGACTGTAGTCAGCAATCCATTGAGAATTTTTTCCGTTTCTATCCGTTGGACTGTCTCTATCCTAATCTCACTTTTGAGGAAAATGACATATCTGCTTCAATTAGTCATTTGACATGCTTTCTATGTATTAAACTGATCATTGACCACTGAACAACAATATAACAGGTGTTGCTCACATGTCGTTGACCGATCTTGGGAAATATAAGTTGTTTACCTGTGATTAATGAATATCATACCAAGATCATGAACAATCTTAGTGTACCTTTCTCTACTTAATGGCTTTATAAAGATGTCAGCTAGTTGATTCTCAGTAGAAATATACTTGAACCCAACTAATTCTTTTTTACAACAATCTCTAAGAAATGATGTCTAATGTCAATATGTTTGGTACGAGAATGATGCACAGGATTTTTGGAAATAGAGATGGCACTTGTATTATCACACATAATTGGTAAAGTACCTGTTTTGACGCCATAATCACCAATTTGATTTTTGAGTCATAGGAGTTGGGCACAGCAGCTTGCCGTAGCAATGTATTCAGATTCAGCTATTGAGATTGCAAAACTTTGTTGTTTCTTTGATCCCCATGCAATCAGACATGATCCAACAAAGAATGTGGTCCCGGAAGTGCTCTTTCTATGGGTGATAGATCCTCCATAGTCTGCATCTGAAAATCCTTCAACGTTATAATTAGTGAACTTAGGATAAAAGAGACCAAGATTCATGGTTCCTTTTAAGTAACGTAGGATTCTTGTTACAGCCGTGAGGTGACTTTCTCTTGAATCTGCTTGAAACCTGGCTCATAAGTAAAAGCTATACATGATGTCAGGTCTACTAGCAGTTAAATATAGTAGAGAACCAATCATCTCTTTATAAGATCGCTGGTCGACCGGTCGGTCACCATTCATGATACCCATCTTAGTGCCAACTGCCATTGGTGCGTCAAACATCTTACATCCCTCCATTCCAAATCTTTTCACTAAGTCTTTTACGTACTTCTCTTGGGATATGATGGTCCCTTCATCAATCAGTTTGACTTGAAGTCCTTGGAAGAATGTCAATTCTCCCAGATCACTCATCTCAAATTCCCTTTTCATCAATGCTTCAAACTTCTTGCAATATTTTTCATCAAAGGCTCCAAAGATTATATCATTAGCATATACTTGCACAATTAGGAAATCTCTTTTGTAGTTGTAAATAAATAGAGTTTTGTCTATTTTACCTCTTTTAAAGTGGTTTTCCAATAGATAGGAGAATAGGCGATCATACCATGATCTTGGTGCTTGTTTAAGCCCGCAAAGAGCTTTGTCAAGTTTGAGTACCATGCCCTTTCCTTCTTGTGTTTCAAAACCTGGAGGCGCTCAACATACACTTCCTCTTTGACGTACCCATTTAAGAAGGCACTCTTGACGTCAAGCTGGAAGAGTTTGATTCCTTTGTGTGCAGCAAATGTAATTAGTAATCTGATAAATTCCATCCTTGCTACTGGAGGGAAGGTTTCTTGGAAGTTTATTCCTTCTTGTTGACGATATCCTTGAGCTACCAGATGAGCCTTGTTCCTGACAACTTCTCCCATTTCATTCAGCTTATTTCTAAAGACCTATTTTGTGCCAAGTACTCCTTGATGAGTAGGGCAAGGCACAAGATGCCAAACTTTGCATCTTTCAAACTGGTTCAGTTCTTCTTACATTGCATTGATCCAGTCTGAGTCTCGAAGAGCTTCCTTGACGTTCTTGGGCTTGATGGGTGAGATTGTTGTTGAGAAGGCTAGAAGATCTCGAGTTTATGCTCTTGTCTAAGTTCCTTTGGATATGTATGATATGATATTCACCAATGGATGATTTTTGTACAAGGTACGAGATTGATGAATGGTTAATGAAGAGAGAGGATCCTCGACATCATTGTTTCCTTTGTCGACCTATTGTTGACCTATCACTGACCTGTCGGGCAAGTTTTCTTCAGTCGCTGATTCGTCTTTGGGATTTTCTATGTGATCTTGATCAGCTGGATTGAATCCAAGTTCTTTATATTCACCAGATTCCTTGAATTTGTGTACATCAGCCTCATCAAAGACTACATGCACACTTTCCTCCACCTTTAGTGTCCTTTTGTTGCATATTTTGTATGCCCGGCTTCTTTCAGAGTATCCAAGGAAGATGGCCACGTCACTTCTGGCATCAAACTTCCCTAGAAGACTGTTTTCATTGTTATGGACATAACATTTACAACCAAATGTCCTGAAGTGACTTATGTTTGGTTTTCTTCCCTTGATCAACTCATAGGGAGTTTTGTTGAGGATTGGTCGTATGAGCTTTCTGTTTGTGATGTAGCATGTAGTTGCCACCGCTTCTGCCCAGAAGACTTGAGGAAGATTGCTCCCCACTAGCATGGCCCTGGCTACCTCTTATAGTGTTCTATTCTTTCGCTCAACTACCACATTCTGTTGGGGTGTTCTTGGTGCTGAATATGTGTGACTAATCCCATGTTGTTTACACATATCCATGAAGTGTTGATTCTCAAATTCTGACCCATAATCAGACCGAAGAGTCTTGATCATGAGACTGAGTTGTACTTAGACTTTTCCTGCAAAGGCTTGAAATTTCTCAAAGACTTCATCTTTGGAAGCAATAAAGAGTGTCCAAACAAACCGTGAGTAATCATCAACAAATACAAACACATACCAATTTCCTCCAAAACGTTTAACTCTCATAGGTCCACATAAGTCCATGTGAAGTAATTCAAGTGGTTTGGATGTACTAACTGAGTTCTTTGATTTAAAAGAAGCATTGGCTTGTTTGCTTCTAAAACAAGCATCACAAAGATTGGTCTCGGATTCTTTAATCTTAGGAAGACCTCTTACCAACTGTTCTTGACAACTTTTCTGAGTAAAGAAGTGCTAACATGCCCTAGTCTTTTTTCCATAGAGTAGAGTCATCTATTGAAGCAGTCAAGTAAGGAAAATTTGGACTGTCAATATCCTTTAAGCTTGTTACATAAACATTTTTCCATTTTTTCCCTTAAACAACTCTTTGCCATTGTTCTGACTTACTATGCTGTAATGTGTAGGATAGAAGTGAACTCAATTCTCTTTATCACAAATTTGAGAAACACTAAGCAAGTTGAATTTTAAACCATGAACTAGATTTACACAATCTATGACATAGTCAAATGTAATACCAACCTTACCTACACCGATGATTTTACCTTTCTTGTTATCGCCAAAGGAAACGGTTCCTTGGCTTCCTGGTTCAAGTGAGAAGAACTTCTTCTTGTCTCCTGTCATGTGTTTAGAGCACCCACTGTCGATGTACTAGCAGGGGTCCATTCTCACTCGATTCTGCACTTAACACGTTTGTGGTGTGGGGTTAGGGTCCATAGAAAGGTTGGACCCATTTCCACCATTTAATACTCTCAGATCATTTTTTACTACCCATTTTAGTCCTACTTTCTTCAATTGCCAATGCCTCATAAAATTCATTTTATTACAATTGGACTCATGATGACCGGGTTGTCTGCATAAGCTGCAGACATCTCTACGACTGGTCTCTCACTAGCATCCGACATGTCGTTTGCTTCTCCTCATGGGTGTCTTAGAAGCAGCATCTATCTTGGAATATTTTTCTTTGATGGTAGCTAGTTCCTTTTCTTTAATCAATTCTTTGATTTCAGGCTATTTTTCGTACTTCAACTTTTCATGAATGGTGAGAATTTCCCAATAATCTCTTTGTAATTTCATGAGTGCCCTAAGATTATCTACCTTGCTTTGATCCGAGGTTTTCTTAATTTTTCATTTTCTTTCAAAAGTTCATCGTTTTCAGTTTCTAAGCCTCTAGGTGATCAACTAATATAAGAGAAAACTTTCTAAGTCCTAGAAGTGCAGCCTTTTGAATTCTCCTTCTAAGTTTAGAATAGTTCACCTTATGTTGTTCTTTTTCTCCTTCTGATTCTGAGACATCATTGCCTTGTGCCATCAAGCACACATCTTCATGGCATAGGTGAGCCTTCTCCTCTTCTGAGGTGTTGCTGTCTGAGGTTTGATTGTCATCACTCTATTTAGAATCTCCCCATGCGGTAACGAAGGCTTCCTTCTTTGGTCCTTTGTTGAATGATCGTCGGGCTGGCTTCTTGACCCTGTCGTTGTCCTCTCGTGATCGCTGAGGTCAGTCTTTGATATGATGTCCACGTTTTGAACACCCAAAACACTTGTCATTGCTTTTCCTCTGATCATCCGACTCCTTGGACTCCTTGCCTTTCCACATTTTATTTCTTATGAACTTTCGAACTTACCTCTTAGCATAGAGGACCATTTCATCATTGTCGTCTCTTGACTTGGACTTTTCATTTTTAGCTATTTGAAGGGCTATCCCTTTCCCTCTATCTCTTGATGAGCTTTCCGAGTTTTTGTGATGTAATTTTAGCTCGAAATCCATTAGTGATCCTAGCATGTCTACCAGAGACATCTTAGAGAGATCATGCACTTCTTGCATGGCATTGACTTTGCTATCAAAGGTGGCAGAAAGAGATCTGAGGGACTTCTGAATTTGATCCTCGTTAGAGATAGTTCTTCCAAGCACCAACATTTTGTTGATCAGCTTAGTGAACCGTGTATGCATTTCAGAAAGGCTCTCCTTTTCTTTCTTCTTAAATAGCTCCCAGTGAGTGAGTAGAAACTCAATTTGAGTCTTTTTGATCTCATCATTCCCTTCATAGGTGACCTCAAGAGTTTTCCAAATCTCTTGGGCCATTTTAGCTGAAGCAATCTTTGAGTATTACTTAAGTAGTAGTGCACAGTGAAGTATTATTACAGCTCGAGCGTTGAATACCAGCTTCTTGATCTGCTCATCCGTCATGTTGTCGATAGATATGTCTTGTCCTTGAGGATGCTGGAAGGTATACTGTTGGGACATCGGAGTGTTGCAGAGATAGCCTATCACCTCGACAGAGTCAATCATCCCTAGACAGACACAAAGAGTGAGCCGTGACAAGGGCAAGAATATGACAAAGGCAAGAGGGTCAAAGCGGTCCAGGCCACAGATCCCGATCCGGACCCCGGGCCCCCTTCAGGACCTTGTTCGGGCTCCAGTTTGGGCAAATATCATTCCGGCCCGCATTCTATAATCGGGTCCCGTATTCCGGCTCCGCACTTTATGACCGGGACCCATGTTCCGGCCCCATACTCCATGACCGGATCCCGCACCCTACACTTTGAGGCCGGAAGGCTTTATAAGGAAAGAAGTGCCAAAACTAGAAGGGTGGCTCCAATGAAGTAATACCACATGTACAAGGATTAAGAGATTGGCCTCACTCTCAAAAGTCTATAAATAGAGATGGAGGCTCATTTGTAAAGGGACACATTATTAGAAGAGAGAGAAAATACTAGAAAGCTCTCTAAAGATGTAATACTAAAGAAGGGAATAAAGATATTGTTTAGAAGTGGATGTAGGCCAGATTATTGGTCGAACCACTATAACTCTCGTTGTTTCATTAGTTTATGGATTATAGGAACCAAATTATGTATTTTGTTACAACTGCACAAAGAATTGAGCATGAAGTATACTACTGTGCATAACTGTTTTGAGGCTCCACATAGCTTCCTGTTCTTGTTTTCAGAGGTTTAGTCAAACATGGGCTAGAAACATTCATATTCAGGATTGCATATTCAATATATCTTCTGTTAAGTATCATAAGCTGTTTTGTTGCCTCTGTTTGCTTTTGATCAATGATTGTGTATTTCATGGATGATCTTAGAGGCCATTTACTATTTATTTTTACAAGTTTCCATCAAAGAGGAGATGATTCATACTGTTACTTCAGCACACATGTTAACTAGAGTAATAATTCGTTTGATTGTTTAAAAGCAACAAGTGCAAGCTCCTCTTACAGGTTTTTTATCTTAAAACTATATCATCCTCTCCCTGTCTTTTATGCAAGGTGTTGCGCATTCATGATCAGATTCTAATGCCTTATTGCTCTGATGGTTAATCTTACTCTGGGAAATTATGCCTCTGTTTATCTCTGATATATGGTCTGTGAGGGATATAAGTCCGATTTTTACCAAATCTTATACTGTGCCTTATGTTCTTATCCGGGAGCCGAAAATCATCCTTTGATAGCTCCTGCTATGAAGAGAAGTTTGGTACCTGTGGAGCCTGGTTCATTTTTACATTAAAATCTATAAAATTTTGTCTGTTTGATACCACAAGTAATGCTCCGGCTTTGCTGCTAACAAAAGTACCAACTTAAAATTTTCTTCACTAAACAGTACAACTTCAATTATATATTATGTCTTTCTGAAAATTACGAGTATTTGAATTGTTACCATGTGCCTTAAATAGTACCTACAGTAGCAGCACAAATCTTTTTGCTTCAGCCTTTTGTAAAAACAAAGATGACACTACTATCCTTTATAAGCCTGCTCCTATAAGGTTTAGGTTAAAACCTTTTACAATCTGTTTTTCCTGCATTACTCCTCTGATTACTACCACAGAATCTCTGTTCATTTCTAGTGTAATATTTGGCTGCACCTTTCTACGTTCTTCTAAAATCTTGAAAACCGCAAAGGAAAAAATATATAGATTGATCACGCTTCAACTTTCTGCTCTTAAAATTCACTGCTGTTCAAAATTCCATATTAAGACATCATGCCTTTTCATATCTTTGAGCTGTTATGGAGCCACTTGGGGCTTACTGTTGCTTACGTGATTAAGATTTGAATAGCTCTTTACAGCAGCTTCTACATTGATCTAGTGTTAAATAATCTGTTGAAATCTGCACTATATTACCTACTATGAAAGTTATTTTTTAAGGAACTGGCCAAATATTTCTGCACTGTCATGACATAATAGGGTCTGTTTGAGATAAACAATCCCTTTGTTGTTTCAAAGAAGACAGTAATACTGTGCTTTTATAACTACTGCATGACATGATTACCAGCAGTTCTCTGAATATATACCTTATCTTATTGCTCAGAAAATCTGCTCCTAGTTTGCTGCTCCTAGTTTGCTTCAAGATTAAGTCCAGCTTTTACCCAGATTGACTACTGTTTTAAGTATTCTTGCTGCCGCAATTGCTGAACAATTATGGTCTGTCTGAACAAAAAATTAGTGTGGTGCACACCTTTAATTACTGTCGTTTCTGTTATTCTGCACTTTTGGAGCTGTTATACAGCAATCCTTTTTGCTGCTGTTTGCTAATCTAAAGCGCACTGGTGCTATGTTTCTACACTCTGAAATTGCAGATACTGCATGATAAGGTTTTAACTCCTCTAGTCGTGATCTATTATGAGTTGGCAAGCGGTTCATATCTGCTACAGTTTTGCTTGACTTTATGCTACCTCTTAAAACATGACAAGACCTGCTTGAAAGTGACCAATCTCTTAAAAACGCACACACATCATTCTGTTTTATTGCATCATGATATTGCTGTTAAAAATCCAACTTAGGGAAACAAAATGCCTTGTCTACTCCTGTCATGCTTCTTGGGAATAATGTTCATAACTCACCCACTTGTCTTGCTCTTCCCGGGCACTATGTCACGAATATTGAGCTGCTGCATGAACAGTGTTTAGGCTAATCTATTGCCTATGTTTTCAGCTGGCAGACGGGCATGATGAGAATGTTTGAAACTCATAAAACCACCTTGAGTATTTTGGTTATAGAATGCTTCATTCAGCGTTAACTAAATGCATGATTCTAAATATTATTACCGGACTTGTCTATTATTACATGAGTCTATTGAGCTTGATCTTGATTTATGCTCAAATACAAACTGATTTGGTATCTTAAAATATTTATCATATGCAACATGTCCTACTCTGCCTCAAGAGAGCTAACAAGGTCTTTAAGGAAAGTGCAGGTACTTTTTACCTGGGGACTGATCACCCCCTGAAGTATTCAAAGAAAGCACCGGCCGACGAGCCGCAGGCTATATGCCTTGAAAGTAACACCTACAGGCTATCATGCCTTGAAAGTAACACCTACAGGCTATCATGCCTTGAAAGTAACACCTACAGGCTATCATGCCTTGAAAGTAACACCTACAGGCTATCATGCCTTGAAAGTAACACCTACAGGCTATCATGCCTTGAAAGTAACACCTACAGGCTATCATGCCTTGAAAGTAACACCTACAGGCTATCATGCCTTGAAAGTAACTCCTACAGGCTATCATGCCTTGAAAAGTAACACTTTGGGTTGAAATGAAACCCGGCCTCGGCCATCGAGCCAACAAAAAAACCCATCTCTGGACCCATCAGGAGCTCTGGTCGCCTGTAATGGGTGCATTGTTAGGTGTGGGACGCCGCACCATACTTGACTCACAAGTACCATCCTTTGGCTAGCATAAGCAAAGTTGGGAAAATATATTATCTTTATTCTCCCTTTAAGGGAATTATCATCCTTTGGCTAGTATAAGCAAAGACTTTATCATCAAAATATTTAGCCCTTTCAAAAAGGGAATGTTTCTTATCAAAGGAACCATTGGTCTTCTTTATGAGGACATCAAGAGATTCATCCATCAAGATGTCATGGGATTCATCCATCAAGATATATCATTTCAAAGACTTATGTCCCAGAATTTCCAATTTGTCAGAAGGAAGATACTTGTGGGACTTTGATTACATTGTACCAACTTTCTTTTTGTAAGTTCATTTTTCTTCGTAAGAGCTAAAAGAAAAAGAACTTGTGGGACTAGAAGATAGGAGAAGGGAAGAAATAGAAAGAATGAAGAAAGAATGTAAATTTCAATTTTTCTTTTTGTAAGTTCCACTTTTTTAAGTAGCAAAAAGTAGAACTTGTGGGACTGATGACAAGGGCAAGAATATGACGAAGGCAAGAGGGTCAAAGCGGTCCAGACCACAGATCCTGATCCGGACCCCGGGCCCCCTTCAGGACCTTGTTCGGGCTCCAGTTTGGGCAAATATCATTCCGGCACGCATTCTATAATCGGGTCCCGTATTCCGGCTCCGTACTCTATGACCGGGACCCATGTTCCGGCCCCATACTCCATGACCGGATCCCGCACCCTACACTTTGAGGCCGGAAGGCTTTATAAGGAAAGAAGTGCCAAAACTAGAAGGGTGGCTCCAATGAAGTAATACCACATGTATAAGGATTAAGAGATAGGCCTCACTCTCAAAAGTCTATAAATAGAGATGGGAGGCTCATTTGTAAAGGGACACATTTTTAGAAGAGAGAGAAAATACTAGAAAGCTCTCTAAAGATGTAATACTAAAGAAGGGAATAAAGATATTGTTTAGAAGTGGATGTAGGCCAGATTATTGGCCGAACCACTATAACTCTCGTTGTTTCATTAGTTTATGGATTAGAGGAACCAAATTATGTATTTTCAAGCCGCTTCAATAGAGTCCACACAACTAAGAAGACTTCACAGACTCTTCCGTGCTGTTGCGAATAATAAGGAGTCAACTCGGGAATGCCTTAAACGCCACAACGGTCATGAAGTCTTCCCTCAACACCCGAAGATCGCGGCTCAAGTAAGAAGACTACTCAAAGCCGTTGGAAGTTGCCCACTAAGTTAGTTCCGGTATTTTCAGAACTAACTCTTTCGACCTACCGGCTGTATTGATAGTATAAATAAGTTGTGTAATAGTCAGTTTCTTGTGTGCTTTCATTGAGGATTGTTTCAGAGTTTAGAGAGAGAAAGAGAATCGCTTTGTAAGCCAGAAAGAGAGAGAGAATACGTACCAAGTTATTAGCGCATTTAGATAGACTCTGCCTAGGAAGATCCTAGTTTCACTACGCTTACCATTGATCTGATTAGAAAGTGTGTTGGGTGAGTGAGTGAAAAACCGCTAAGTAGATCCTTTCTACTTAGTGGACATTTGTAAGTTGTTTTATTTGACCAGGAAATGAAATAGCTTATTTGTGTATCTTGCTGAGTTCCACAGAGTCCTTCTCTCTTTTCATCGTTTCGCTTCAATTACCGTAAAAGTCTTCCGCACCCTTAATTTAGTCAATTCGATTGAGTGCCTCTACATCACAGAGTGCTTCTCACTTACGAAAGCTGATTGAGTCAAGCCAACTCTTAAACTCACACCTTTGGTTGGTTTGAGTTAGCCACCCAATCCTACACGTGGTATCAGAGCCTTGCTTAGGCTAACAGTCAATCAACGAAGCAATGGCAGATCTCTTCGCCATCAAAACAACAAAATGCACTTTGAGCACCCCAGACTCACCTCCACCAACTACGACCATTGGAAAAACGAGATCGAGCAACACATTGAGTCTATCAACTCTGAGCTTTGGGAGATAGTCACTAGAGGAGATCTTGCAGTCAATCCAGATCGATCAACATGGACTGCTGCAGATCGCAAAAGGTATGAGCTGAATCGACAAGCATCACGTGCAATATACACTTGCATGTCCATCCTAGAACAAAGGAGAGTCAATCACTATAAGTCCGCAAATGAGATATGGACACTCCTTCAAGCTACCCATGAAGGAGTCACTGAACTCAAGAAATGCAAAGCTCAAGAACTCCGAATGGACTATGAAAATTTTCTACAAAAGCCTGGTGAGTCCCTGGAAGAAGTGCTTGATCGTTTCTATTTACTAACTACTACTATGCAGGAAGTTAACATCTTACAGGATAGAGAGAGTGTCTTGCACAAGCTGCTGGACAGTCTCCGAGAAGAATGGGCAGAAACGATAATCTCCACCAAAGCATGCAAGGATTTATCCAAATGGAGTTGTCAAGACCTAGGTTC
Source organism: Limonium bicolor (assembly GCA_023374045.1). Lineage (NCBI taxonomy): Eukaryota > Viridiplantae > Streptophyta > Magnoliopsida > Caryophyllales > Plumbaginaceae > Limonium > Limonium bicolor. Next base: position 124,524,510 of record CM041781.1, on the reverse strand, counting down.
CTATCTACTATCTGTAGATAAATACAAGAAGAATGTTTGAAAGAAATGTGGTAATACATCTTCTCCTTCTTCTAGTAAGACGATTACTTTTAATGACCAAGCCTTGTAGGTTAATTCGACTCAGTACACTCAAGAAGGAGCCTATGTCGCTGATACTCAAATCAGACAAGCCAAGGCTGGGCTGGTGGATATTATTGTTGAGGAAAGTGAGGCTGAGACTATGGAAGACTTTGTCTTCATAGTCAAGAACTTCTGAAAATTCATGCGTAACCAACCTAATCGACAGAGTCAGTCGTTCTCAAACACCTCCAAACAAGTCTTCAATTCTGTCACTTGTTTCAACTGCAATAAACCCGGTCACTTCAAGAATGACTGTCCCTTATTCAAGAACCAGTATGGAAAATCTCAAGGGAGATTGCTGATGGCAGCTGTTGGTTGGGGTGATTCAGACTCCGACGATCCAGATGCAGAGTCCAGCGGCCAGGTATGTCTCATGGCACACGACACGACGGAATCCATAATTCCAGACAATGAGGTAACTCGTTCTCACCTTGAAACAGATCTTTACCGTATTTCTCCTATGGGATTTATGACTTTAATTGCTAAAATTGTCTCCGAGAACAACTCCCTCAAAGCAAGTCTTACCAGCAAAATAACCGAGCTATCTGAGGAACTCGAAATCTCAAAAGGTCTTATGTATGCCCTAAGAGATGAAGTTGAGGACACAAAACCATCTCTTGTTCTCTCAGGTTAGATCTACAAGAATCAAGGCGTCATGTTGATTCCCTTCAAAAGGAACTTCATGATACCTTAGAGCGAACTCAATTTAGCCAGGGTGACCAGAAAGAGTCTCTCACCCTGATTGACTCTCTCAAACAAGACCTCACCATCTTTACTGACAAGTGTTGTTCTCTTCAAAATGATCTAAATGCTTCTGAATCCAAAAATATATCCCTGAAAACCACTATCAAAAATCTCACTCAAAAACTGAAAGAAAAGGAGCACGCTCTCTCCCTTAAGCCAGTCAAATTTATCAAACAAGTTACCTCCTCTGAACTACCTGAGTGGGCCAACTCCAAGATCAAAGAAATTAGCCAAGATCGAGATGATCTTCGTTCCAAAGTAGAACAACTCTCTCAACAGATTGTAAATCTACAATCCGGAGTTCGATCCACTCAATCCACGCCCAAGTGGCACAAGGGTAAGTTCGACATCCCAAAGAATATGTCCAAATCCGACAACAGAGCCAAACGATATCAAGAAAAGGAAAAATTCGAATCCTGGTGGAAAGGACAATAGAAATATGTTAATCTTCCACCAACCAAAATTTGTGGCTACTGCGGGAGTCTTGGACATAGAGATAGTGCATGTGATAAATTGAATAAAGATCTTTCGTTTAATGTCAAACATGTTAAATTGATACTTGAAGCACGAGAAGAATTGAAAAGATCTGGCTCGAAAAGGGAACCCAAGTACATCTGGGTTCCCAAATATAACAAATGATCTGTTCTTTTGTAGGTGAAGGCGAATGGAGACAGCTGGTACTTGGACAGTGGATGCTCTCGTCATATGACTGGAGATCCAAATCAATTCAATTCGCTTTTGTCCTACTAAGGAGGTAAGGTTACCTTTGGAAACAACAACCAGGGTGAAATCGTGGGAGTTGGCTCCGTAGGTAACCCCTCAAAATTTAAAATTGATGGAGTCCATCTGGTCACTGGACTCTAACATAGTTTACTAAGTATTTCTCAAATTTGTGATAGATTCAATTTGGTACTTTTCTCCTCTTCGGATTGTAAGGTTTATGATCAGCGTACAGGTTCATTAAAAGCTGTGGGACGTAGAGAAGGAAATCTCTACAAAATGTGCTTAAACTCCATTAATCCAGATGATCAAGTCTGTCTCAACGTGCATTCCAAGAACTCATTGTTGTGGCACTCCAGACTTGGTCACGCAAATCACAGACTGTTGAACAAACTCAAAAGCAAGGACTTGGTGATCGGTTTACCCGACACAAACTTCGACACAGACTCTGTCTGTGAAGCATGCGTAAAAGGTAAACACACCCGGTCCTCCTTCAAAAGAAGTCGGACTCTCTCTACTAGCTCTCCGTTAGAATTGCTCCACATGGATCTTGTCGGTCCCATGCGTACACAAAGTAGAAGTGGTAAGAGGTACATTCTAGTCATAGTCGATGACTATTCAAGGTGGACTTGGGTCATTTTTCTATCTACTAAGGATGAAACTGTTACGGAGTTCATCAACCTCCATAAAATGCTTATCAACAAATTTTCATTCACTTTGAAAACCCTGAGAACGGACCAGGGTACTGAATTTGGCAACAAGTCGTTTGATGAGTTTTGCAGGGACAACGGAGTCGATCACCAAATCTCATCTGCACGCACTCCGGAACAAAACAGAGTGGTTGAACGAAAGAATAGAACTTTGGTAGAAATGGCACGCACCATGCTCATTGACAGTCAACTCACTCCATCATACTGGCCAGAAGGTATTAACACAGCATGCTATGTGTTAAATCGTGAACTGATTCATCCATTCCTTCACACGACACTCTATGAACTTCTTCGACAACGTAAACCAAGTCTTATTCATCTCAGGCGTTTCGGATGTAAGTGCTTTATCCACAACAATGGTAAGGACAACTTGGGTAAGTTCTCTCCTAAAAGTGATGAAGGTATTTTTCTTGGCTACTCTTCTAAAAGCAAAGCTTATCGTGTTATCAATATGAGAACTCAATGTTTAGAAGAGAGTCCCCATGTCAAGTTCGATGAGTCCCACAATGTTGGCTCATCTTCTGATCAACTTGACTTTGCTCATGACGACTTCCTAACCGATCCACACTTCATCACTGTACCCATAGGAAGACTCCCCAATTCCCAATCCATCACTCCTAATGATTCTCCGGCAAACAAAAACAATACATCAGACTCTACTGACTCTAACAATACCCTGGAGACACCTTTACCACAAAACTTGAACTTTGACTCCTCTGACAAAGACACACCCCCTCCTGCTTCACGTGGATAGTTCCAACAAAAATCAGCTCACCCTCCTGAAAATATCATTACAGACCCAAACTCCGGTGTTCAAACACGTCTCCAAGCTATGCAAAACCTCTGTGCCTTTGGTGCCTTTCTCTCCAGCACTGAACGAAGAAATGTCAAAGAAGCACTCCTTGATAGTGATTGGGTCATTGCAATGCAGGAGGAACTAAATTCTCTCCAAAGACATGCTGTTTGGGAGCTAGTTCCTCGACCCACACATCAGCAAACCATTGGTACTCGTTGGGTCTTTCGTAACAAACTTGATGATGCAGGACAAGTTTTCAGGAATAAAGCTAGACTGGTCGTTCAGGGCTACAATCAAGAAGAAGGGATTGACTATGATGAAACCTTCGCTCCCGTAGCTCGTCTTGAAGCAATTCGCATGTTAATTGCGTTTGCTGCATTCAAAGGTTTCCAATTATATCAAATGGACGTCAAGACAGCCTTTCTCCATGGCTACATTGATAGAGAAGTCTACGTCGAGCAACCACCAGGGTTCATAGACTCCGTCCATCCCGACTACGTCTACAAACTATGTAAGGCCCTTTACGGATTGAAACAGGCTCCGCGCGCCTGGTATGAAAGACTGTCTACATATCTATTGCAAAATGGTTTCTCTCGAGGTAACGTAGATAAAACACTATTCATTCTTCACTCATCGCATGACTTACTTTTAGTACAGATCTATGTTGATGATATCATTTATGGCTCTACAAGTAACATCCTCTGCGACCATTTCGCTAACCTAATGAAGCAAGAGTTTTCCATGAATGAGTTAGGTGAGCTCAAGTTTTTCTTAGGATTACAAATTCAGCAAGAGAAGGAAGGGATTAAGATCCACCAGCAAAAGTACATCAAGGAACTCCTTGACAAGTACAATCTAAAAAATGCCAAGAGTATGTCCACACCAAGCTGTACATCTGCAAAACTTCATCCTGATGATGACGGAGTCGGTGTCAATGCCACGGAATATAGAGGAATGATAGGGTCCCTCTTGTACCTCACTGCCAGTCGCCCCGACATTCTTCACGCAATCTGCCTCTGCGCTCGTTTCCAAGCAGCCCCAAAGCAGTCTCACCTCAAAGCAATCAAGCGTATCTTCAGATATCTAAAAGGTACAAGTACACTCTATCTATGGTATCCTCGATCTCCTACTTTCACCTTATCTGGATATAGTGACTCTGATTGGGCTGGCTCTCTCCAAGATCGAAAGAGTACTTCAAGTAATGCACAGTTCTTGGGTCTTTGCCTTGTTTCATGGTCCTCCAAAAAACAGAACTCCGTAGCACTCTCTATAGCGGAGGCAGAGTATGTCTCTACTGCAGCCTGTTGCTCTCAACTCCTTTGGATGAAACAACAACTTCAAGACTATTATGTCACCCAAGAACAAATCCCAATTTACTGTGACAATAAAAGCACCATCAAAATATCCGAAAACCCAGTCCAACACTCAAGAACCAAACATATTAAAATTCGCTTTCTCTTCTTGAAAGACTGTGTCGAGAAAAAGCTCAACCAACTTGACTTTGTGCCCACAGAAGATCAACTTGCAGATATCTTTACTAAACCCCTGTCTACAACACTATTCGAAGCACAGCGATCGGCAATCGGGTTGACTCCGTCTACCTAGACGGTTGCATCTCCTTGCCCCTACCGTAATCTTCAGCAGGTACTCCCTCATGTCTCATCGAGTCTGTCTATGTTTGCACTTGAATCTGTGAAACGTGTTTTATTGCTTAGCATGTCTATTATTCTCTCACTACCACCCACGTCATCGATCCAAACCCACCCCGCCTGAATCCTCGCCGTTAATCTCGCCAAAACCCTACGGCCCCATATTTTTCTCGCCTGACACAAGCTACCTCTGCATCTTCCGCAGACGTTACAGCCTTTATAGCCATCACCCGTCCACTCCATCTCTCTCACTTCCATCCCTTTTACACCCAAGTATCCTACACTTTCCAAATGGCAGGCATCAATTTCAGCGATATCAACATCCCGGCCGATATTTTCCAAGATCCCATCCGCCTTCAGGCATACCTCCAATCGATGGCCAACCCGAATCCATCTCCACTCACCACCACCACCACCACTCACTCTCCCACTAAAACCACTACTACCTCGTCCCCCACACACTCCGCCACACCACCACCAACCACCCGTGATACATCCTGTAACACCCCTACTCTATTCGGCTCCTAATCATCTTACTTAACAATATAATCGCAGCGGTAATCTCAACAATTGACTACTGGTCACTGTTCTTGCTCGCCCATACGAGTAATAACGTGCTTCCTGATAAGCTCTTAAATACGAAACATTTTCTCGCAGTGACAACAAGAGATAGATCTAAACTCCCAAAACCAATATAGAATACATTCACAGTGAGCTTTCTACGTATCCAAAACCTATACATGTTTCTAGGTTTGTATTAAAATGCAACAGTGCATGTTTAAATAACTGTAATCAAGCTACCCAGCGCGTCACTCTCTTTGTCGACACCGGAAGTTGCATACCTGCAAAAATGGTAGTTTGTGGTATGGAATCAGCCCCTGCTGAGTATGTTATTACCTGACTGTCATGCACCCTCGGACCATTCAGTTATTTGGTCGAGAGTATGCAATTCGTTTCCATACAAATAGTTCAATGTTGACACTGTAAAACAACAATATATATTGCAGTAATCTCAAATAACAAACAAGCCCCCGGCTTCACACATCGCATCGTAATAAACCACTGAAAGCGTTTACAGCGCTTATATGAGTACAGAGACTCCATTCCAACAAACACTTAATAATTCATAATTGAGTTCAGCGACTCACTCGACCAGACACCCAACCACAATCCACACATGAGTACGGTGACTCGACACAACCAGTTCACAACACACAATATGAGCACAATGGCTCGTTCAAACAAATCCACCAACATACCACACATAACCACAAAGCACAACCAATGAACAACAAGACGAAGTAACGAGAATTATAGACGAGTATGAACTCTCGTCTTTGGCATGCAAGCCCAAATAATGTTCGCCTAATGTACGAGTTAATATAGTCATTTGTAATTGTTCAGTCATGTCTAATGACAACGTCTCGTTAGAACGACGTGTCTCTAAGTTACCCATCTCTTATGGCGGGTCACCCACGGCAATAGCCACTCCAGCGGTAGAGTCTCCGTCCTACGAACAATCTGTAGTTCGTTGGAAATTTATCCAGATACTTACGGCTACCACACGGTGTCCTAGTATCGTTAATGGATCACAGTTCACAGCAAGAGCCACACCCTTGATAAACTTATCTATACCATCGCATCGCTTTACTATTTTTTTTTCTAACACAGCAGACCAAGGTCGTAGTCCAATCCTGAGTATGTCGACTCGGGATCCAGTGCTAGATACGAGAGCGGCGTTAAAGAGGCCAATGCTCCGTATATAAGTCTCAGATATTTTATATATCTTATTATCCTAATGCTACAACGTTTTACTTACGTTCCTTATATTACACATATAAGATAGCATCATCGCCACTAGTTCGTTTTATAATATGTTCATATATACGAACGGTACTGTTATCGCACAACAGTAATAATAAAGAAGCATTAATACACAACTCAAGCATATTAATTCACACAAGTAGACATTCAATCTTATCACAGATTTTCACACAATGTCTGAACTGAGGAAATCCTCAGAGACAATCAAGCCACATAAATAACATACCGTTCACCCTGATTGTATTACGGTGGAGTATGAATCAGCAAGGTTCTATGCTCCGTGTGTCGTCTCTAGCAGTCTAAACAACACATAATGCTACTGATTAGCATCCCGTATAACAGTACAACTCTACGGTACCCCGTACCGTCACTAATACCTCCCGGTTAATCCCCCGTTATAAACTGTCAAGGTTTGTCGGGTTTTAGATTTAACTCGAGATTGGAAAAGTGTTATATTACAAGCGTAGTCTTGTCTCGTATATTAATATACTTTATAGTTGAGCTTTTGTTATCGCATGTAACCTAATGTATGTTTGTACATCATATAGTTTGTTTCTATATTGCATGTATGATTCTTGTCATACACCATACATTTCACCTTAGTATTTATTTTTCTAAGGTTTGTTTCTCTTTTTTTTTCTTTTTCCCAAATTCAATGTGGTAAACAATACTTTGCATTATCAATCCTTATTATCACATGTACAGTCCTAACATTCCATATCCAAGGTTTGTAATTCTTTTCCCTTTATCATATGTCATTTTAATTATGAAAATATATGGTCATTAAACCATATTATATTTTCCACCACCACACATATTTATTTATGTGTATGTATTTATGGAACTATTTCTTATATGGCAATTCTTATAATATATATTCATTCTTTTTAATGAATACCTCTTATATTACAAATGTTATAATTCTTATAACATTAAAACCATATTATAAAGTTCATTCAAAAATATTAATATTTCCGAACAGCACCTATGTTCCTTAATTATTTACAAAATCCTCCACATAATTTAAACCATGTTATATTATAGTTATATAACATATATTTTGACAACTATGTCATTAAAACAATTATAACCTATAGTTATATATTGTTAATAAATACCAAACAACACTTAAGACTCTCGGTATTAATTAATTCCCACCAAACTTCCATAATTTACAAATCAACCCCAAATTATATTTCCTTGTTACACTTATAGTGTATACCTTATATTATAATCCTTATTCCTTAATATAATTATAACCCATGGTTATATTTTCTCAAAATAACCGAACAGACCCCATGGTCTATTTAAATCATTTTTCCACCACTTAACTTTCTATATTCACCAATTTCCCTTCTTTATAACATATAGTTTTCTAGTCCCATTAAAACCATATATTATACATATGTCCTTATAAAACCTTGTATATAATTCCTAAAATCACCAAACTATACCAAAAGGTTATAAACATTATTCCTAACCTTATATTTGTTTAAATCTCGATTTCACCACATATGTTACCCATTTGTAACAATATTATGAAATACCTTATATTATACTTATTTAATTCATATTAACTCCAAATTTAACCAAATCACTTCCTAGAAATTCCTAATAACTTAAGGTTTGTACTAAACTCCTTTTAGTACCCCAAGTTTCCGAAAATCACAATACCACCCCAAGTCTTATAAATCTTTTACAATTTAATAAGTATCTTATTATAAGGTAGTATTTTAATTTCTTAAATTTTCCAAACTTGGTCAAAGTCTCCTATATAGTCAACTTTGACTTTTAATACCAATTGGGACTCAAACTTTCGGTAATTACCAACAATACCCCATACTTTTCTATTTTTACAATTTTGACCCAAAACTTTATAAAATGTTATAATTTTTATTAAATTCAATTAAAAACCCTAAACTCCTCTAAATTAAGCTCACGGCTTTATATTTTCCAGTAATTACGATTTGGCCCCATCTTAATTATATAAGCATAAATAAAACTAAATAAGCTTATAAACTTAAATTAAAATGGCCTATTGACATGGCCTTATTACAACCTTGAACTTGCAAAATAAATTACACAATAAATGTCTCAAAATATAGCATATATTTTCGGCCTCACCTTGGTTTAAATATTTTTCCACATAATGTCATAATTTGACCATTATGTCAATTAAATCTCTTAAATGACTAGCTTAATTAATCTTAGCCATTTTTTTCCATTTTTAGGTCAATATGACCTATATATATAATTTCACTCTCGGCCATATATATATATATGCTTAGAAATTATAAAAATCATAAGTTTAAGGTGTTTATACCTTGATTATTCCTTGTATGGGCTCGGTCTCTTGTAGGAAAATTCACCACTTGATTTAGACATGTTTAATACACAAAAACAAAGATATGGTTACACTCCAAGCTTGAGCTTAACCATAAGGAATAATTAATGTAAGATTTAAGGCAAAAATCACTTTAAAAATGCAAGGAGTGTTCAAGATGGTTTCGACCTGAACCAAACACACCACAAGGTGATAGATCCACCATATTGACATAGGAAATAGCTAGATCTAAACAAACTCTCTTGTTATTAGGTTTTACCTTGGAAAAGTGCCTTAAAAGAGAGTATTTCTCTTGGATCTTGGTCACCCTTGCTCCAAATGGCTAACCAACTGAATGAATATGTAAATATGAAGATTATGAGTGTATAAACTCATAAAAAACAGAAGAAAGAAACCGCATGAAGAGTGGAGGTTCTTAAGGTATGTTTTTACCTTAAATTGTAGATTTGAACAACGTTGGTCCCTCTACTGGTCTCAACCGAGTTTAGCTCTTGTTCTAACCTTAGAACACTGAGAATAAGCCATAGGAATTGATGAGCCACGAAATCTAAGTGTTGGTAGTGAAGAGATGAAGAAAAAGGGCTAAAAATGACCTTAAAACACTTACCTTAAGAGCTTAGGAGCTAGGTTTGCCTTCCATGTTCAAGAACAAGCCTTGAGAGCTTCAAGGAAGGAGGAGAGCTTGGTTGAAAGGGCTGGAATCGGACAAGGAGGAAGGAAGGAATGGGTAAGTTTTGAAATAATTGAAAAAGTAACTTAATTTTCAAAAGTAATTGGTATTAGGTATAGTTTGTCCCATAATGATTGTAGGCTGTCTCCTCCCTCTTGCCAGCCGATTTCCAAGGGGTTAAATGGGTCATTTAATTGACCATTGACCATACTTGGTCAATATTGACTCATGCGGGCCCCACTTTAGGGTTTTATTAATATTTTAATATTAATTTGTAAAAATTCGTAAATTTTTGGAATTAAATTCCTAATATGATATAATATGATAAAATATCATATTTAAGGATAATTATAATCTTTAAGCCCATTAAAATCAATTTAAAAGGCAATCTCACAAAAACGTGCTTTAAGGTGTTTTAGTGCACGTTTTGTGTCACAGGGTGTTCCTGAGCTTAGTTCTCCTTGAGAACGGTTTTGTTGTGTTCCTTACTTCATTATAATACTTAGGAATCCACTTTGGATCCTATTTGAGGTCACACAATCTTTATGGTATCTTAAAGCACATTTTTGGCTTTACCGATCTTAAGGCGTGTTTTGCCTTGTTGAGATCTTTTAGATTGTTCCCCAATAATATTTAGATGTTTAATAATCATCTTAGATCATTAATAGATCATTTAATTATATTTTAAAGGTTAGGGGTATTTCAGTCTACCCCCCTTAAAAAGGCTTCATCCCGAAGTCCTTAATCCTTTACAGTTCACCTAAGGAATCAAGTTCCACTAAGTAACCAAACAGTCCATTGCTAGGGAGTAACTCCCACTAGGTTCAGACCTAGTCTATACATACAGTATATATCAAATAGCCAACTCATGGTATAAACTCATTCATATCACAGCACTAAACAAGGTGCACATCCAACTTATCAACCAAAAGTACTCAGCGGTACTATGTACATATTCAACAGGTGTAAACTCATAGTACACAGCACCAGACAAGGTGCAAAACTCATAATACACAGCACTAGACAAGGTGCAAATCTCATAATACACAGCACTAGACAAGGTGCAAATCTCATAATACACAGCACTAGACAATTTGCAAATCTCATAAAGTACTCAAAGGTGTTTGCAAGGAATACTCCACGCATCCCTATCTATATGTTAGTATCTCGTGAGGATACCCACACATCATTCCACATGTACGTGTGCACATATAGTTAACGTTGACAGTTCACAGGGAAGCGGTCTTAAAGACCAGGACTTGACGATCCCCAACCCCAGCCAACGTCTACTACCCGCGGACACACCGGTTTGATCATAACGAAGGACACTGCGGTCCACGGCTCCTCGGACAGTATCACCTTATTTCCTTAGTCACCCACAGACACACCGGTCTAACGACAAAGGACTCTGCGGTCCACGGTACTATGGGTGATGTCACTCGCAGACACACCGGTCTAATGACGAAGGACTCCACGGTCCATGGCCCTTCGAGTGACGCCCTAAATTCCAATTTCTATTCATATCTGTGTCCACTTGTAGGAAGTTTCGAGAGTCATTCAACCCCGACGTGGTCATCGTCAGTGTTGAACTATCTCTCACCCCAATTTGTGTTCGGCTTCCCTTGATCGAACCAGGATCAAGTTCAACTTCCCACGTCAATTTCAATCAATCAATGTTTATTCACTTCTCTTTCCTCTTGATATTTGCCACCTTGTGTTCTATAGATACACAAGTCAACTAGTGTAATTAATCTAATCACCAACATATAGGATCATGTATCCTAACCATGTACCAAGTTCACTCGACTTACAATTATTCATACAATTCTTAGAGGTATAACCACCACTAGGTCACACACTAGTAGAAAAAAGATTTTTAATGACGGTGTTTAAACCACGGTTAAATGAAAAACCGTGGTTTAAAGTTTATAAACCACGGTTTTCAGGTAAACCATCATTTAAGGTACACGCCAGAGTTAATATACCACGGTTTTAAAGAACCGTCGTATATAAGTTACTTATATACCACGGTTTTCAGGGCAACCGTCATATAAGGTACACGCCATAGTGAATATATCACGGTTATTGGAGAACCGTCATATATAAGGTACTTATATACGACGGTTCCTCGGCAACCGTCATTTATATTGCACATCTTACTATATTAAACCACGGTTTTTTGGTGAACCGTGGTATATAGTCTAAGCGGGAATTTCAATTTTCGACCCAAATTAACGCGGCTCTTTCTCTCTATTCTCTTATATAAATTCTCTCACAGTAATTTTGGAACCCAAACAGACGCTCTGCAACTCTTCTTCATTCTCTTCAACCTCACGGTTATTTTGCAACCTATATTGGCAAACAAGGAACATGCTCTGACTTCTATCATCTCTTGTTTTCACGGTAATTCTCTTGTTTTCACTGTAATTTTTTGCAACCCACACCGCGCGAACACATGCGAACAAGGAACACATGCTCTCATTCTCTTGTTTTCTCTTGCAACTCTTCTTCATTCTCTCTCATTCTTTTGCAGCTTACACTTGCGAACAAGGAACACATGCTCTGCGCCTTCCTCATCTCCAATCACTGTAATTTTCACAACCCTAACCGGCGAACAAGGAACATGGTCTACGCCTCATCCATTCCATTTCACGGTAATTTTGCAACCCACGGTGAACAAGGAACATATTACCTAAATCGCAAACAAGGAACATATATGTTCTGGCCTCTTCTCTCGTGTCTGTGCTCTATTGAGATCTGTGAAGGCGGCGCTTCTAAATCGCCGGCGATTCGGAAAAAAGTTCATAGACTACAAACCACGGTTATATGTATAACCGTGGTTTATTCGTTGATTTTATACATTATATACCACGGTTGTAGGAATAACCGTCGTATAAAAGCACTTTATACCACGGTTCAGGAGTTAACCGTCGTATAAAAGGTACTTTATACCACGGTTCAGACCTTAACCGTCGTATAAAATCAGTGAGACCGCGTCCGAAAACGGTCTTAAACGACGGTCATGGGAAACCGTGGTATATAGTACCACTTTTAAACGACGGTTACGAACTATCGTATATCGATATTTGTAAATATACGACGCGAGCATAAACCACGGTTCCTAACCGTGGTATATAGGCAAAATAACCGTGGTTAAAAACATTTTTTCCACTAGTGACACATTGGTCTCATGCCGACTCACTCATCGCATTCCAACAATCGGTTTCATACCGAGTCACAATTCATATAGTATGGAGCTTTTTACTCCTTCCATTTGACATCTCCCATAGAAGCTACCAGGTAGACCTACTTGAACTCTCAACTGGAGATACAAGTTAGGCGTTCATGTGTTTGATGTTCGCAACGTTTGTATAAATAATCGGAAATAGAATAAGAACACTACATCTGTTCTCCCTTTCCTATTCGTCACGACAATGCGAACTAAAATATATATATATATATTCATACACATAATACATCACAATATATAATACAGTCATGACACTTGTACTCTACGTACAATAATAGTTTGCAGCATGTGTACCATGCGCTACGTACCCCTACGTATGGTATATTTTAGGCGTGCGAAATCGCTCTACCCCCCTTAAAAATGATTACGCCCACGTAATCTACGAATATATCATCGTGAAGTAATAAGTTCAAGATGTTCCATTCCAGTGGAATTATTCGTGCACTAATGTGTTACATATTTCATTACCCCTTTTTCCATAGGGTCGGGCTTTAGCCCGTCAGTTTATACCGCCTACCTCGCTTAGGTGTATGTATATTCATATACGGTTTGATCGGAAGATGTAAACACATCATTTGTGTTCCTCAAACCTGCTAGGTATGTCAAACCTAAGCAATATGGGCCCACTCGCTCCGCAAGCAGTCTGCCCAACTACTATATGGTTAGTTTACCCCTTTTAGGTAGTAGTTTCATGTCCGTTCCAAGTCCATGTGACGGTGTTTTCTACACAGTCTTCCATAATTATGGGAATGGTGTAATTTATTCGGCTGCGTGGTATCGTTAGTCACACACGCTTATTCTTTCAATTTAGCCATTTTATTCAGCTCTCCTAAATTCTATACATGCTCATGGTATATTCCCATGAGTTCATGCCACCCTACCAAACTATCCTTCAGTAAAAGGGTTGTCGAGCTATGCTTTAACATCTAGTGCTTGCAGTAGTAGTCTGATATGCGCATCTAACTGGCGCCTCATGACTATAAGTTATCTCCCTCTGGAATGAGTTCGTTCTTTGGGTACCTTGTAGGTCCGCTTGGTTCATCCCTCTTTTCCATTAGGGGAATCCATTTGTTTATTTGTTCTTCCACCTTCTGATTCTCACCAACATAATTCGGTTAACAGTTTTCATAATGGTCGCTTGTTGCGCACCATGTACCAGTCGATTGGACGGTTATCCGCCATTGCGGTTTGCATGGATTATCTAATCTCCAGCTTAGAGTATCTCTTGTAATGCTCGCTTTTGCCCTTCGTCTGTTGTAAACATACAATACGACTGTGGGTTTTAGCTTGGTATTCATTTCTGTTCAACCTAATTGGTACTAACATACTAACGTTTATGACTTGAGCATGTGGTTATTATTATTTAATGCGACATCATCGCGGCGCCCTCAGCGCGTGGTATAATTCTCTCTTTGCCCCCTTTTTGGGTAGCATCTATTATCACAAAGGTTTCTCTAATATAACTTCCTTAGATACCTCAATTCCTCTTTTCATTCATGAGTTCAACTTGCCATTACCATTAAATTGGCCTTAGTTTCCTCGTTTACTAAAATCCCCAAAACTTATGTTTAACTCCTCCACTGTGGAGTTGCGACCTTATGTCACTTTATTATCAAGCTATCCTTGATTTTCCTAACCTTGCTAGTTTGACTGAGATCTCTCTCGTCATTACATGGTTTACCTAGTCAGGGTTCCATTCGCTGACTTAGACACAGAGTTGATTACCTCCTGGGTCCTACACCACTCGTTTACATGCATGGGGTACCATACTGATACATTACTACTTACCCAACTAACTTCATATAGTTTGTCAGGCCCACAAGCTCCTAGGAGTGCGGTCGTCCCATGTCTCGTTTAGTGCACTCGTAGCGTTCGTACCCGGTGGTTATCGTACTCTTAGTCTCGGTAATTTATGTTTGAGTAACTATGCTGCCAATTCTTAACCTTTAATGTCAGAATGGCCCTAATATTAGGTTCTATGGTTTCTTTTATTAATGTATATTTCCTTTACTTTCTCTAAGATAGGTGTTTGCGACTTATCGCCCTAATTCTGGTTTCCACATGCTCGTCATCTGGTATTTGTGAGTGGGGATCAGTAACTACCTTACTTATCTCTCCCGTTCACTCCTAGGCTGTTAACGCCTTCAGATATGAGTTTTCAGTATTCGATCCACCCAATCTATTGGGTTACACCATATGGTGTTTCCGGACTCCATGATAAAGTTGACACCTCGGGTTTCCCCTTGTCTTATGGTAGTCCCGTTAGTCTGATATTAATCAGTACTTGTGATTCATCACCCTTTTTCCCCTAGTTTTGGGTCACTTTGGTGGTACTAAGGTATCCCTCCGTAGGCCTATGCCATACGATATTCAGCCTCAATACTGATTCTGATAGTTAAATGATTGTTAGTCTTGTTATTTAATTTATTCCTAGTTGGTTCTAATACTTTCTCCTGAGGTTACAATTGGATACCCACAACTTAGTGGTTTCCGCTAATCATTCCTCTTCATTGTGTAGTCCTTACTCTTATTCAACTCATATTTCCTCCTCCTCTTTGAGGTAACGGTATCTTCCGTCATCAGGCAATTTTCACTTTTTAGTTTATCCACTGCCCTCCATACGGGTCTAGCAGCATAATGGATCAACACACCTCCGGTGTGTGTGGTGCGGGCATTACATCGGCCCCTTTTTATTGCACGTTCACATCTGCCTATTAATATTTTTTTTTTTAAAGTCCTGACTCATAGCTCACTTCTTGCCCTCTGGCAATGTTCATGGTAGTGGTTTAACCACGAGTGTCACGCACTCTCTAAATATGGTTATGCTGGTCCTGAAGACCCGTCACTCCCCACCGGTAATGATTGACGTTTAATGTCCATACCGGCACTGGGGTTAGACTTGTAGGCACTAATTATTTTATTCTCATTTACTCCCCTTTAATATTCTACTAAATGGTGTATTATTTTCAGGTTTAGTGGTCAGACCGGCTAGGTCTTCCGAGGTTTTATCGACCTCAAACCCAAGGGTTTCGTACCCCTGCCCTTAAGAAGGTGTGTCCTGCTTTATTGCATTACGGACTTACATAAGATTTAGTGTTTTTGGTAACCGCCTGGACCACCACGTCCTTTAGGGTTAGTTTACCGTCGCTGCACTTGCTGTAGCAAGTGCGCAAGGCAGGTTGAATTTATATTTTGGTTAATGTGGCACTTGCAGTGGCAAGTGCGCCATGCAGACTGCGCCACCACCGGTACGGTGTGTCAGTGCAGTGTATTCCCTAATCGGTTCCGTTCAAGTCAAAGTTCTTATTCAAATTTATATAGTCTCACTCCTCCCGCACTCGTTCCCAAGTTTACCATGGTGTAGGTCTACTTTCCTCACGAGGCGTTGCATGATAGCAACTTAGCGAGTTCTTGTTCCTACAGTTCTCATGATCTCTCTCATGCACGTCGGGCCATCTTGAACCTTCAGTGTTGCATGGTTTTAGAGTTACTCGCTTCGGGTGAGACTTCTACAGGTAATTCCTTCTGTATACTACATATCTCATAAACTAATCATTACTTGTCGTTTACCTCTTTTCCCCCAAGCGCACCATCGGTGCTTTCCTGGATGTAAGACAGGGTCGCTTGCTCATAGCAAGTTAGCCCCATTAGTCCTACAGGAAATTTTCTCCTCAAACTCGGTCCATTATTTATCTCATCCTCGTATGGTAGACATTATGTCATTACCAGGACCCCCGGTCCTAAACATTACATCAAAACACAAAGTTTATTTTCTACATTTAACATAATCTTCTTAGCATCCACATCGGGTCTTTCCGATCAGGGAGTTATCTCCGTGGTGTTTCTCATTTCATTGCCTCACTAGATAGTACTCGGATACGGGCTGCGGCGGGTGGGGTACCATTGCAAATTTTCCGGGATGCTCTCCCATCAAGTGCGAGTGGTTCATACCATCTTCGCGTTACTTGGGGTTGCTGGACCTTCACCACCTTCCGCTGCTCGTGTTCTTCCTTAGTACTGTTACCCGACCTCTCCCTGACATAAGTCAAGGGACGGGTTGACCTTTACTTGGTCTAATACCGTAGTCTCGGTCATTTATATTGAAGTGCCTCCACGGCTGGTGTGCAAGCTTAAGCATTGCATCAACCCCGCAAGGTCACGTATCCTCACAACGTTTCCCGTATTCCCAAAACCTATGCTCACTGTATAAATCCTACTATCTCTTGTAATCAGAGCGGTACTCCGCTCTGATACCACTTTTGTAACACCCCTACTCTATTCGGCTCCTAATCATCCTACTTAACAATATAATTGCAGCGGTAATCTCAACAATTGACTACTGGTCACCGTTCTTGCTCGCCCATACGAGTAATAACGTGCTTCCTGATAAGCTCTTAAATACGAAACATTTTCTCGCAGTGACAACAAGAGATAGATCTAAACTCCCAAAACCAATATAAATACATTCACAGTGAGCTTTCTACGTATCCAAAACCTATACATGTTTCTAGGTTCGTATTAAAATGCAACAGTGCATGTTTAAATAACTGTAATCAAACTACCCAGCGCGTCACTCTCTTTGCCGACACCGGAAGTTGCATACCTGCAAAAATGGTAGTTTGTGGTATGGAATCAGCCCCTGCTGAGTATGTTATTACCTGACTGTCATGCACCCTCGGACCATTCAGTTATTTGGTCGAGAGTATGCAATTCGTTTCCATACAAATAGTTCAATGTTGAAACTGTAAAACACAATATATTGCAGTAATCTCAAATAACAAACAAGCCCCCGGCTTCACACATCGCATCGTAATAAACCACTGAAAGCGTTTACAACGCTTATATGAGTACAGAGACTCCATTCCAACAAACACTTAATAATTCATAATTGAGTTCAGCGACTCACTCGACCAGACACCCAACCACAATCCACACATGAGTACGGTGACTCGACACAACCAGTTCACAACACACAATATGAGCACAATGGCTCGTTCAAACAAATCCACCAACATACCACACATAACCACAAAGCACAACCAATGAACAACAAGGCGAAGTAACGAGAATTATAAACGAGTATGAACTCTCGTCTTTGGCATGCAAGCCCAAATAATGTTCGCCTAATGTACGAGTTAATATAGTCGTTCGTAATTGTTCAGTCATGTCTAATGACAACGTCTCGTTAGAACGACGTGTCTCTAAGTTACCCATCTCTTATGGCGGGTCACCCACGGCAATAGCCACTCCAGCGGTAGAGTCTCCGTCCTACGAACAATCTGTAGTTCGTTGGAAATTTATCCAGATACTTACAGCTACCACACGGTGTCCTAGTATCGTTAATGGATCACAGTTCACAGCAAGAGCCACATCCTTGATAAACTTATCTATACCATCGCATCGCTTTACTATTTTTTTTTTTTCTAACACAGCAGACCAAGGTCGTAGTCCAATCCTGAGTATGTCGACTCGGGATCCAGTGCTAGATACGAGAGCGGCGTTAAAGAGGCCAATGCTTCGTATATAAGTCTCAGATATTTTATATATCTTATTATCCTAATGCTACAACGTTTTACTTACGTTCCTTATATTACACATATAAGATAGCATCATCGCCGCTAGTTCGTTTTATAATATGTTCATATATACGAACGGTACTGTTATCGCACAACAGTAATAATAAGCAGCATTAATACACAACTCAAGCATATTAATTCACACAAGCAGACATTCAATCTTATCACAGATTTTCACACAATGTCTGAACTGAGGAAATCCTCAGAGACAATCAAGCCACATAAATAACATACCGTTCACCCGAGTATTACGGTGGAGTATGAATCAGCAAGATCCTATGCTCCGTGTGTCGTCTCTAACAGTCTAACAACATAATGCTACTGATTAGCATCTCTATAACAACACAACTCTACTACCACCCCGTACCGTCACTAATACCTCCCGGTTAACCCCCGTTATAACTGTCAATGTTTGTCGGGTTTTAGGTTTAACTCGAGATTGGAAAAGTGTTATATTACAAGCGTAGTCTTGTCTCGTATATTAATATACTTTATAGTTGAGCTTTTGTTATCGCATGTAACCTAATGTATGTTTGTACATCATCATATAGTTTGTTTCTATATTGCATGTATGATTCTTGTCATACACCATACATTTCACCTTAGTATTTATTTTTCTAAGGTTTGTTTCTCTTTTTTTTTTCTTTTTCCCAAATTCAATGTGGTAAACAATACTTTGCATTATCAATCCTTATTATCACATGTACAGTCCTAACATTCCATATCCAAGGTTTGTAATTCTTTTCCCTTTATCATATGTCATTTTAATTATGAAAATATGGTCATTAAACCATATTATATTTTCCACCACACACATATTTTTTATGTGTATGTATTTATGGAACTATTTCTTATATGGCAATTCTTATAATATATATTCATTCTTTTTAATGAATACCTCTTATATTACAAATGTTATAATTCTTATAACATTAAAACCATATTATAAAGTTCATTCAAAAATATTAATATTTCCGAACAGCACCTATGTTCCTTAATTATTTACAAAATCCTCCACATAATTTATACCATGTTATATTATAGTTATATAACATATATTTTGACAACTATGTCATTAAAACAATTATAACCTATAGTTATATATTGTTAATAAAACCAAACAGCACTTAAAACTCTCGGTATTAATTAATTCCCACCAAACTTCCATAATTTACAATCAACCCCAAATTATATTTCCTTGTTACACTTATAGTATACCTTATATTATAATCCTTATTCCTTAATATAATTATAACCCATGGTTATATTTTCTCAAAATAACCGAACAGACCCCATGGTCTATTTAAATTATTTTTCCACCACTTAACTTTCTATATTCACCAATTTCCCTCTTTATAACATATAGTTTTCTAATTCCATTAAAACCATATATTATACATATGTCCTTATAAAACCTTGTATATAATTCCAAAAATCACCAAACTATACCAAAAGGTTATAAACATTTCCTAACCTTATATTTTCTAATCTCGATTTCACATATGTTACCCATTTGTAACAATATTATGAAATACCTTATATTATACTTATTTAATTCATATTAACTCCAAATTTAACCAAATCAATTCCTAAAATTCCTAATAACTAAGGTTTGTACTAAACTCCTTTTAGTACCCCAAGTTTTCGAAATCACAATACCACCCCAAGTCTTATAAATCTTTTACAATTTAATAAGTATCTTATTATAAGGTAGTATTTTAATTTCTAAATTTCCAAACTTGGTCAAAGTCTCCTATATAGTCAACTTTGACTTCTAATACCAATTGGGACTCAAACTTTCGGTAATTACCAACAATACCCCATACTTTTCTATTTTTACAATTTTGACCCAAAACTTTATAAAATGTTATAATTTTTATTAAATTCATTTAAAAACCCTAAATCCTCTAAATTAAGCCCACGGCTTTATATTCCAGTAATTACGATTGGCCCCATTTAATTATATAAGCATAAATAAAACTAAATAAGCTTATAAACTTAAATTAAAATGGCCTATGACATGGCCTTATTACAACCTTGAACTTGCAAAATAAATTACACAATAAATGTCTCAAAATATAGCATATATTTTCGGCCTCACCTTGGTTTAATTATTTTTCCACATATGTCATAATTTGACCATTATGTTAATTAAATCTCTTAAATGACTAGCTTAATTATCTTAGCCATTTTTTTTCCATTTTTAGGTCAATATGACCTATATATATAATTTCATTTCACTCTCGGCCATATATATATATATATATATATATATATATATAGCTTAAAATTATAAAAATCATAAGTTTAAGGTGTTTATACCTTGATTATTCCTTGTATGGGCTCGGTCTCTTGTAGGAAAATTCACCACTTGATTTAGACATGTTTAATACACAAAAAAAAAGATATGGTTACACTCCAAGCTTGAGCTTAACCATAAGGAATAATTAATGTAAGATTTAAGGCAAAAATCACCTTAAAAATGCAAGGAGTGTTCAAGATGGTTTCGACCTGAACCAAACACACCACAAGGTGTTAGATGCACCATATTGACATAGGAAATAGCTAGATCTAAACAAACTCTCTTGTTATTAGGTTTTACCTTGGAAAAGTGCCTTAAAAGATAGTATTTCTCTTGGATCTTGGTCACCCTTGCTCCAAATGGCTAACCAACTGAATGAATATAAATATGAAGATTATGAGTGTATAAACTCATAAAAACAGAAGAAAACCGCATGAAGAGTGGAGGTTCTTAAGGTATGTTTTTACCTTAAATTGTAGATTTGAACAACCTTGGTCCCTCTACTGGTCTCAACCGAGTTTAGCTCTTGTTCTAACCTTAGAACACTGAGAATAAGCCATAGGAATTGATGAGCCACGAAATCTAAGTGTTGGTAGTGAAGAGATGAAGAAAAAGGGCTAAAAATGACCTTAAAACACTTACCTTAAGAGCTTAGGAGCTAGGTTTGCCTTCCATGTTCAAGAAAAAGCCTTGAGAGCTTCAAGGAAGGAGGAGAGCTTGGTTGAAAGGGCTGGAATCGGACAAGGAGGAAGGAAGGAATGGGTAAGTTTTGAAATAATTGAAAAAGTAACTTAATTTTCAAAAGTAATTGGTATTAGGTATAGTTTGTCCCATAATGATTGTAGGCTGTCTCCTCCCTCTTGACAGCCGATTTCCAAGGGGTTAAATGGGTCATTTAATTGACCATTGACCATACTTGGTCAATATTGACTCATGCGGGCCCAACTTTAGGGTTTTATTAATATTTTAATATTAATTTGTAAAAATTCGTAAATTTTTGGAATTAAATTCCTAATATGATAAAATATCATATTTAAGGATAATTATAATCTTTAAGCCCATTAAAAATCAATTTAAAAGGCAATCTCACAAAAACGTGCTTTGAGGTGTTTTAGTGCACGTTTTGTGTCACAGGGTGTTCCTGAGCTTAGTTCTCCTTGAGAACGGTTTTTTTGTGTTCCTTACTTCATTATAATACTTAGGAATCCACTTTGGATCCTATTTGAGGTCACACAATCTTTATGGTGTCTTAAAGCACAATTTTGGCTTTACCGATCTTAAGGCGTGTTTTGCCTTGTTGAGATCTTTTAGATTGTTCACCAATAATATTTAGATGTTTAATAATCATCTTAGATCATTAATAGATTATTTAATTATATTTTAAAGGTTAGGGGTATTTCACATCCCCCCATCAAACACCACCCTCTGCCGCAAAAACCGACATTATTGAAACCGATATTGAAGAAGCTACCCCACTACAAACCATGCCACCATCTCCACCACTACAAGATCGACACCCTACTGCCGAAACCCAACCTACTGCTCAACTGTAAGCCCCAACCAACAAATCTCCTACACCAACCCCACCCACATCTCCCGCAAAATTAGCAACACCACCACAACAACCTAAACCCAAAACCCGTAAAAGAAAAGCTCAAACCTCCAGCCGACCCACAGCCAAAAGAGTACTTCGTTCTTCTATCAAGGCCCAACCAGTCTCCTCTGGCTCCGGCGAATCGTCACCAGTCCAAGAATTTCCCACGGTCAGTCACGACACTTCTACTGGCGCCACCTCCACCAAGGACCAGAAACCTCCAAAACCACACCGAAGATGTGCGAAGATAGACCCCTTCAACCAGCGCTACATGCTCGGGGACCCTGCCTTAGAACGAAATATCGTCAGGGGTAAGTTCCTTGATTTTTCTTGGGCTCTATCTTCAAACCTGGGGGAGTTAGTGACCATGCTAGATGTTCAGGAGTGGAAACACCTCTTTTGTGAGATAACGGAGTGGTATCCCCAAGAGTCTGTCGATTTCTTTCAAAATCTTGTTATCAGAAACGGTGTTGCATAGTCTTTTGTTAATTCCACCCCAATCTTCTTCAATCTTGAAAAATTGTCCCAAATCCTTGGAGTCCCTGCTACTGGCCTGTCCTTCTATGACAAAGGAGTTCTTCTTGAAATCCTCGGGGTCCCACAAAATAAAATCTATCGCTTTTTCTCCTCCAAAAAAAAGATTGGCTCACCCATACCCCGTGGCGATCGCTCCATTTTACACCAACTCCTACACAATCTGGTTATCAAAAACATTGTCCCACGAAAAGAAGGAAATCTCATGGTCAACTGCTTGGACCTCTCCATAATGTACTGCATAATCAACCATCATTCCATTAATCTGGCCCACATCATTCTCCATCACTTAGCCCAGTCTGTCGACACCCCGAAACACTCCCTGGGGTATGTGTTCTGGCTGCCTCGAATTCTCAAATTCTTTCAGGTACCCCTGGCGACATCGACGCCAGAGTCCATTGAAGAGGCAGACATCATCAACTTGCGCTATTTGAATCGGCTAACATCTATCGACAAATCAAAGCTGCTGCCCCCACCATCAACTCCAACGACGGCGAGAACTTCCACTTCTCAAGAGGCAGTCCCTCAAGCTTCACTCCTACCCCTCCTGGAGAAAGTGGAGCGACTCCTTGCACAGGCAGCAGAGCTAATTCAGGGCCAAACGCGGTTGATGGATAGACTCGCTGGGATAGAGACGACTGTGGCGGCCTTGCAAGAACAACTCCATGACATCCAATCCACCCTGACCCCAACCCCTTAGCCATGACGTGTGTGTGTAGTGTTAGGACTTAGGCTGTTTTTTAAGTTCTAAACACTTTTTGCTGGTTTGTGCATGAATATTTTGACTAACTCTGTGTAACTGTGGGCTTCCCTCTGATGAAAGCAAAAGGGGGAAGCGGTGAATCCCGTCTGGTGTACGGGTGACTCTGTTGCTGTTTTTAAACTGCTCTTGGATTTCTGTTGTTGGACCGTGTGGTCTAGTATTTTTAACTGCTTTATATACTACGTCATATCCTGCCTATTTAATGATTGCTTGCCTGGAGTCCCTCTACGATTTATGGGGAACCTAAATGGAGTCTTTGAACTCAACTACTACTGCTGCTATTAAGGGGAAACTTTGACAGGGTTGGTTCCCCTAGTCCTTTGTGTTTCTATTTCAGGATTGACTCCATCGGGATTCACGGAGGTTTGCTATCATTAGCAACAAGGGGGAAACTGTTGGGACATCGGAGTGTTGTAGAGATAGCCTATCACCTCGACAGAGTCAATCATCCCTAGACAGACACAAAGAGTGAGCCGCTTCAATAGAGTCCACACAACTAAGAAGACTTCACAGACTCTCCCGTGATGTTGCGAATAATAAGGAGTCAACTCGGGAATGCCTTAAACGCCACAACGGTCATGAAGTCTTCCCTCAACACCCGAAGATCGCGGCTCAAGTAAGAAGACTACTCAAAGTCGTTGGAAGTTGCCCACTAAGTTAGTTCTGGTATTTTCGGAACAAACTCCTTTGACCTACCGGCTGTATTGATAGTATAAATAAGCTGTATAATAGTCAGTTTCTTGTGTGCTTCCATTAAGGATTGTTTCAGAGCTTAGAGAAAGAAAGAGAATCACTTTGTAAGCCAGAAAGAGAGAGAGAGAATACGTACCAAGTTAGTTAGCGCATTTAGATAGACTCTGTCTAGGAAGATCCTAGTTTCACTACGCTTACCATTGATCTGATTAGAAAGTGTGTTGGGTGAGTGAGTGAAAAACCACTAAGTAGATCCTTTCTATTTAGTGGACATTTGTAAGTTGTTTTATTTGACCAGAAAATGAAATAGCTTATTTGTGTATCTTGCTGAGTTCCACAGAGTCCTTCTCTCTTTTCATCGTTCCGCTTCAATTACCGCAAAAGTCTTCCGCACCCTTAATTTAATCAATTCGATTGAGTGCCTCTACATCACAGAGTGCTTCTCACTTACGAAAGCTGATTGAGTCAAGCCAACTCTTAGACTCACACCTTTGGTTGGTTTGAGTTAGCCACCCGATCCTACATATACTCTCCATGTGTTATGACCCTCCACATTCTTGGATCGTCAGACTAGATAAGAAACTCTATCTTGTTCTTCCAGTGAGTGTAGTTGTCTCCATTAAAGAGTGGTGGTCGATTTGGTGCAGATGCTTCTTCTGCTGCTAGAATGCTTGCATGAGACATCTTGATCGTCTTCCAAAGCAGTTAGCTTTCTTGAAGAGACCCGCTCTGATACCAATTCAAATTCACAAGCACTCGTGATGCGTCCCCGATGTGTCGTGGACGTATCGTGGACACTAATAAAACTTGATAGACGAGAGGCAACTATTAAACTGGAAAACACATTTCGATTGAGAATTTACACACACGAAATTCACTCAACCTCCCTTGCCCCATACACGGACTCCCGGGACAGTTTCGACTTTACCGCTAAAGTCGTCAACCCTCTCCTGACTATCGGTCTACGGTTCACCGACCGTTCCCTGACCGGCCATCCTATCAAATACCCAATGTATTGATACTCTAACCCAGTCCTCACTTGCTCACCAACTCTGTAGCAGTTACACACACTCCAAAGTCTGATCCACACTTCTCCAGTTTATCTCTATCTTTTTCTCTTGTACAGGGGCTTATCTTACAAAAAACATTAAAGCACTTATTTATATAAGTTAGTTGAGATGCCAACTAACAACCTAGGAGTTGTAGACTCCAAGAGTAAATACTCATTCTTCTACAATATAATATCCGCACCCTACTTGCAGATTTCGTCTAACTTGATTTGGAGCCACCAGCACACGCGTTGCCTTGTGAATGGGCAAGTTGGCGGTGCGTCCCCCAAGTGGTCGGTCACCACTTGCACATTTCAACTTGTCTGAACTTGTCTGGCTCATTAATGCTCATAAATACTCTCTTCTGAAGTATTACTGCTATGTAATGATGTTTATCAATAGCCTTTGCTTATCTTGTTATCTTGCACATTAATGAGATACACCTTTTGTTGTGTGTTTGTCATGAGCAAGTTGCTTGAGTGGTTGTGAATAATCTGAGTGAGTTTGTCAACGTTGCTAACTCTGTTTGGTCCTTGTTTAATGTGTGATGTAAGAGATATGTGATGGTGTGGTTCTTGACTGCTTATGTCTTGGTAGAAGTTCTCTGGAGCTCTCACCGACAGGTGCCTAACTGGTAGAGCACATGTCGTGGATTGAGTGCGCTTGCAACCTTGCGTGCTAAGCCACTCATGACTTAAGTGCGCTTGCAACCTTGTGTGCTAAGCCACTTATACACCTGTCTTTCTAAAATCATGAATCTTGACAAACGCGTTAGATAGACAACACAAGGTTTGCTATCATTAAAACTAAGGATCCTGTCTTAACAATAACGTCCTTAGACGGTGAAGACAATCCACACTTATTAGTGGGCATTTGACTCTTCTCACATTAACATCTCTCACCCTTAACCCAATAGCTCATCTCTTGACTCGGTATCTACCTAAGTTCGGTATTTCTAGTCATCAGAGTGTATCTACGCTCTGATACCACTTTTTGTTAACACCCCAACTCATAAAACCGTGATTATCGCATAAACCTCCTAATGATTATATTAATAACGCAGCGGAAATTCATACAAGAGTCGGTGTTACCGCCGTTAGTCACCCACGTGACTACCTAGGCATACTTAATTCCCTAGTCTCAAGCTACGGTCTGACAAACAAAAATATACCGAACATAAGTATTTACAACCCTTAACCAAAATACATAAACCAAGTCTCAAGTATCTCAAATTCTAACATAGTTTACTAACAACTTCATCTATCAACAAACGGGTGTATATGCACATCCCATATACAAAAGTAAAACCCATACCAAGTCTACCCGCTCCTACTCTGAAGGTGGGTCTTCTGCGGCCGTTTACCTGAAAAATTAACATGGATGCCCCGAGGGGCTCAGCACCTTCGCGGGTATGATTGTGTAGCCCCCAAGCTAACGGGGCTACGCACGTCAACTTTGTCGTATACATGCAGCTGACTATTTATACAACAATAATAAGAAGTATAATAAAACATAACGCAATCATGTGAACAATCACAGTTCAAACACATTGTACAACGTAATAAGCGTTCATTAAGTAACTGAGTTAGTTTTTTAACTCCTTAAGTTGGGAATTCTTTGATTCTCATATTCATCCTTATCCCAATGTACCAACCGTTCTTTAATTAGAATTGGTTGTTCCCTAACTCATTGTTTATCTTTATCAGCTCAAAAGTAACCCTAGCCACTGAGCTATTAACTTCATTGGGTTAAATAAGCAATATTTCTTAATTTGGGATTTAGGAAATCCCACCGCACCATCTTAATCTGGCCTCCCACCTTGAACTGTAATTCAAGGTGGTCGAGTCTGTTTGTCGACTCTAGGTGACAAGTCAAAAGACGAGTCTCAAACGAAAGTCGGATCTGATACAGATACCGACCCCTTTCCTTAACATGCATAACCGAAGTTAGTCCCGGATTCCTCACCCCCAAGTTCTTGTTAATAGAAGTCTCGAAGACAAAATTTGTTAATTAATCCTCTTCCGGGTATTAACCAACCAATATTATGGAGTGTCTTAGTAAGTTCTCATGGATAAGTTGTGTGAATTTAATACAACACACAACAAATACAATAAACAGGTTACATGCTTTATCTTGTTTAGTCAGAACATATAAACAAATAGCACACAAGCCGAGGGACACCTCGTTAGCAAGCAAGCTACAAGAAAACCATACCGTTCACCGCTGGTCATTCCGTTGCCTATTCTCCTCCGAAGTCCAAATACTCAAATCCTATAACATTCATCCAATCGGGTGGTTAATTACTTTTAATTAACCTATCTTATTTAATCACTAATGATTCCCGATTAATAGCCACTAAGTCATTGTAGTTTAATCTTAATCACATAAGTTAATCATTTCTTATTATATCTTGTACTTGTTCACACTTCTAATGACCATAAAATGTCACCAAACAAGCCTTAACTATCATCTAATAACATTACTACTCATTCCCACTCATTTCCCCTCATAAAACAACTCACGGTTCAAATTCTAGGTTGGTCCGGGACTATGTTCGGACCTTAAGTCCCGGACCATGTGGTCTGTGTAACTTTCGGCAAGAAAAATGAGCTGGTCCGGGTCTTGTTACTAACACTAGGTCCCGGACCAGCACTGGAGTTAACTTTCGGCAGCTTTTAAGTGTTGGTGCGGGACTTATTACTTGACCTAGGTCCCGGACCAACCTAAACAAGGATTTTCGGCAGGTTTTTAGTGCTGGTCCGGGACTTTATCCAAGGACCAAGTCCCGAACCTTACATTAAACTGTTAAATTTTACAGTTTTGAACTTCATTCTCCACTTGTTCTTTTGCCCAATCTTCTTCAAATCTTTCCTCATGTATAATAACATGTTTCAACATCATTTTAGCACTTTAAACACTTCTAACTCAATAACCAACTCATCACTTAATTCATTGATCATTTTACTCAAATTCTTACTAAATTCCTAACACTTGTGAGGGATCGGGGTGCTGACCGAGTAGGTCTGAGGTGTTAGTCTCAGACCAACCCTACTTAGAGATAAGTAATTGCCAAGGAGATAATGCGGAAGCTTTTGTGTATAATTGACAAGATAGGATTTTGCTTGTATTGAAATTCAATGTGAATTACAACCTAGCTTCCTATCTTGGGATTCGACAGAGGTACTCTGTCTTATCCAACACTCGCTCTACTCTCGGCTTAGATCAATGCGTAACAAGGAGTAAAAGGGAGTGTTCTATGTGTGCTCTCTAGGTAATAAATACCTAAACTAAATGACAAAGTCTCATTAATATCTCTCGAAATGCTTTCTCTCTCAATATGACTTTCTCTCTCTCTCTCTCGAAATGTGGAAGTGAAAGCTCCAACGATTACAAATGACTTCTAGGTGATTAAATACTGATAATACTCGAATTTTCTGCTTCCATAACGTGTAAGATGATGTTTCCATGATGTCCCGCATCTTCCCAGTACGCATTTGGGGGGAAATATCTCAACTGCTCTGCAGAGGGACTCGTTCTGGCGCTCTTTATGCTTCACCGCCTTGATTTTCAGGCCTGATCATAAGTGAAGGTGTGTGGCAGTTATTTCCATGAATTTCTCCACGTTTTAATAGTAGAGGCTCACCTTATAACTTCTAGAATGTTCCAGGAGAATATTATGTCACAGAACGACTCCTTCGTCGCCCAGACTTACTCTGATGCTATTATCAGTGATATTTCTTCTGTCACCAGACTTACTATATTGCCACAATCAGCAAAACCTTGGGTTCCAACAAATTCCCTCTTTTTGCTGATGATGGCAAAGGGAACCGAATCTTTCAAGATGAATAAAGTTCCCCCTTAAGTTTTGCATCAATGATAAGATGAGATGAATGTGAACCGCTTGTTATATCGAGTCTGGTTAACAACCAAACCCATCTGTCGTGACTCTTTGTCGGTGGGCAGGCTCTGGATGACTTGTTCTCTTCAGTGGGTCTCTCACTTGTTCTCTTTTCCTTGCATTAATTCTCAGGCCTACTTTTGCTGGTAGCTAGGCTTGGTAAATCTTCAGTAAAACTCTAATATCTTCATACATTTCCCTCTTTTTATTGATGATGCCAAAAACCAGTTGAGTGAATATCATAGCGCGAGTTAACCTGCAAAAAAAGACACACAAGCAAAGCAATCTTGGAAGAACCAACCTCTCGTTGATTGATTCCCCCTTAGTCCAATATTCCCACTAAGTTTGAGCACGTCGTTTAAGATAAGACCAGTTAGAGAAGAGCATAATAGAATTTAACTAAGCTTAAACAGAAATAGTCTGCTTGACCATCAAGCAGGGCAAAATCCATAAGTGCAATTCATGTCTTCCGACCACCAAAAACATTATCGCATCTTACTGATAAGTGAGAAATACATAGACATTTAAGGGTTTTATTTACCTTGTACTTACTTTCTTTCAGGATAATATTACTCACTTATCGTATGTTTTTCCTCTAGTTTATGTTTTATTTGTTATCTCACAAATTTATTGGTTAAACATGAGGAAAACCAAGCTAGGAGCAAAGTACACGAAGAGACGAACGCGTGGGCGCAAACGGGGATCAAATCAGAGCTAAAACGAATATTTTAGTGGCAATTGAAGTTGGTCCGGACCAGTGTCCGGATCACCTGGTCCGGACCAACACATGCCATCGCGCCATAGAAGAAAATCGACATGGTCTGGACCACATGGTCCGGACAGTGGTCCGGACACGTGTATCCTGCTAGCGTACAGAGCATGTCGATGGGTGTGAATTGGTTAAATAATATATTTACCAATTCACACCGTTACCCCCTTCATTTCTACCCCATTTTCACTATAAATAAACCTATAACCCCCCATTAAATCATATCTCATTCCATCCCCAAACTAATGCCATTTTTCCTCCATAAAATCTCCATTTTCTCTCCAAAAATCATACATCTCATCTACATAATCTCCACATAAATCCTCACTTCATCTCATCCCATAAAAACATTCCAAGAGTTCTTCCTTTTCTTAAATCTACTCAGTTTTAATGTCTGTCGTACTTACGATGTTTGTTTTTATAATTATGTGTGAGTAATAACTTTAGCCTCCCGGGTTGGGAAGCAAGCCTATTTTATACAATCGTGTTACGTATATTTTCTACTATAATCTGTTCAAGCAATATTTTGATTCTCGTTCTTAATGCGCTTTAATATTCAGGCCAATTATTAAAGTGATATTTGTAGTTCTCTTGTTAAAATGCGGTGCTGAGACAAGGTTCTAGACAGAAGAAGTCAAAACGGGTTAATGACTAGAAGCGAGTTTCGCCTATAGGTTAATCTGTCTCCAACAGGTATTGTTAATAAAGCGATTAATTTATAATAACTTGGGCAAGGATTGCAGCTTGTTATTTAAATTAATCAGGGTTTATTGTACAAGGACCGGTCAACAAACTAATTAAAATACCTGAGTTTATTGCTAAAATGGTAGAAGTTTATAGTAATATAATTGGATAAAATAGGTGAGCAGAACAACCCAGGGTGCTTCTTATAAACAAAAGAGTTTTATAAACCGTTATTATTATTCTGTTCTGATTAATTGTTCTTTTTATTATTTTGTTTGCATTAAGTGTTAAACCACAATCTCCCTAAAAAGTGATAAGTTTCTATTCAACAGTCTAATTAGAATTCTCAGTTAATTTACACTATCAGTTAAACCACAGCAAGGTCCCCAAGAGTTCGACACCCCACAATTCCACTATTCCGCAAAACGATAGGTACACTGCCTAGGTTGTAGAAGTAGTCACATATTTCTCCAACACTTACTGAAAATGGGATTCACCTCTTTCCCTTTTTTTGACATCATTAGGCAAAACAAGGTGAGTCTGCCTGACATCCAAAAGCAATCTCATGGCTAAATAGCCAACCGAAAAAGTCCGCCAAAGTTTTATAAAAACACCTCCAAGATAAACAAAGTCTAAGATAGGTTAAAAGTATGGTTAGGGGTGTAGGCTAGGAAATGAGGTGAGGACTTGGTCTACATCTTGGTATTGAGCCATTCATTCTAAATCTCAAGAGAGTGCTAGATGTGGCTAACTGTGGTAGTGAAACGTATTAGCCAAAGTAGTCATACCCATATGTGCAAGCTAGCGTTGCTGTAAAGCGCAAACCAGAGTCACGCAAGTTCCACTCTTGGAAGTGGTGGCTGGAGCAAGAGTAGGTCTTCTTCAATGAATATAAGTTGAAGAGACAATCGTAATTTGCTTTGTTTTTGTCTTTCCATGGGATTTATGTCTTTCTTTCTTTTTCTTTTTTTTCCTTTTTTTTGGAAATTCACTTCAACTACGTGGGTATTTTTGCCAGACCGATTCTGTCTACAGATTGACTCTAGCAATATTTCTTGGTCGAATGAAGGGAAAGGATTGTGATGGACTTAGGTAGTAAGAGGTAGTGGGTTTTGCTTCAGTGGTAGTGGTAGTGTGTTTGGTAGGAGTGGTAAGGGCTTCAGTTGAGATAGTAGTGGAGCTTGGGCAAGGTAGGTTGGGTAATCGACTAGGGATGTAGGGTGAGTTGGGTATTAGTAATGATGCACCCAAAGTTTAGGCTGAGACGGCCATGGGAGACTTAGTGATGGTTTCGGGAGTTGGGATAACAATAGTGCCTTGTTTGGAGGATTTTCGGTTTTGAGTGGGAGAGTGAGTAGGAGTGGTTTAAGGGTTAGGAGAATATGTGATTTGGGGTCGTGGGATGGTTGATGTGGGTGCTTTGGTTGAATTGGTAAAGAAAATCTTGGTGGGTTTTCAATAAACATTTATAGAGAATGTTTAGTTGAACTAGTTAACCAAGGAGAGTATGGTGCCAGAGAGACTATACCTGAGTACCTAGACTCTGCCTCCAAGAGGGAGAGGAGATACAACCACCCTCAGTTAGAACGAGTCATGCCATGGTGTGTGCGAAAAAGCTCAAATGCACCCATGTGTGATGCCTTAGTGATGATATCAGCAAGCTGGAGTCTGTGGAAACTTAGTTTAATTAGATTAAGTTCATCTCCACATAATCTTGTAAGAAATGAGAACTCAAGTATGTAAATTTAGTGCAAGCATGAAATTTAGAGAATTTGATGACCTTAGCTGGTAATATCATACATAATGGTAACATTTTGATCAAAAATACCGTAGTCTTCAAAGTACTTGAAGATGGAGCGAGTCAGCTTGCTTTCTGCACAAGATTCGCAGAGATAGTCGGCTTGCTTTGGTACATGATTCACAGACCGAGTCTGCTTGCTTTCTGCACGTGATTCTCATATATATGTATTGGATATTCATATCAACACATGCCATATTGCCTTAAAATCACCAAAATTAGAGTCGTAAATCATATTTCCTTACGATCACGAGTGAGAGTTATAAATCTTATAATATAAGATTAGAGAAATCACAAATTTGAGAGACACTTGAGAAACTATGTCCAAAAATAACAATTAAGCAAACATAATGAATATTAAATAAAGAGGGGTTACCAATGGAGCCAATTCTTGTGATTTTTATGTGCATGTTGTCTCTAAAAGTAACTTTTCCCCCTTGATGGTCAGAGTGAGTCGTAAACTCAACTTGGTTTCCTCTCATATATCTTGAACAACCACTGTCCAGAAACCAAGAGTCATTGTTCCAAGCCACTCTGTCTGCAAAAAGCTACTAGTTAGTTTTGGGAACCCAGGTATACTTGGGTCCCCTCTTCGACAATGATGAAGAACTATTATAGTAAAGATCATGAGCTTGATAATCGCAAACACACGAGATATATTAAATGACAAATCATGACATAGTTTATTACCGGAAAAGTCCGTATGACCATCATAACCACAATATCTACAAATTTTCATCGTAGAGGGAGTCTCACTTACCTGATCATGAGCGGTTTTCTTACCATTGTGAGCCATCAAGCACACCAAACTGGTGGTGCCTGACTCAGCCTTTTCTGAGTAGGAGATTTCAACCATCTTGAGCAATTTGTCAGTCAACGCAGGCTCTGATACCACTTGATGGGATCGGGGTGCTGACCGAGTAGGTCTGAGGTGTTAGTCTCAGACCAACCCTGCTTAGAGATAAGTAATTGCTAAGGAGATAATGCGGAAGCTTTTGTGTATAATTGACAAGATTGGATTTTGCTTGTATTGAAATTCAATGTGAATTACAACCAAGCTTCCTATCTTGGGATCCGACAGAGGTACTCTGTCTCATCCAACACTCGCTCTACTCTCGGCTTAGATCAAGGCGTAACAAGGAGTAAAGGGGAGTGTTCGATGTGTGCTCTCTAGATAATAAATACCTAAGCAAATGACAAAGTCTCACTAATATCTCTCGAAATGCTTTCTCTCTCAATATGACTTTCTCTCTCTCGAAATGTGGAAGTGAAAGCTCCAACGATTACAAATGACTTCTAGGTGATTAAATACTAATAATACCTGAAGTTTCTGCTTCCATAACGTGTAAGATGATGTTTCCACGACGTCCCGCGTCTTCCCACTACGCATTTGGCGTGGAATATCTCAACTGCTCTGCAGAGGGACTCGTTCTGGCTCTCTTTAAGCTTGACCGCCTTGATTTTTGGGCCTGATCATAAGTGAATGTGTGTGCCAGTTATTTCCATGAATTTCTCCACGTTTTAACAGTAGAGGCTCACCTTATAACTTCTAGAACGTTCCAGGAGAATATTATATCGCAGAACGACTCCTTCGGCAGTCAGACTCCTTCGTCGCCCAGACTTACTCTGATACTATTATCAGTGATATTTCTTCTGTCACCAGACTTACTCTGTTGCCATAATCAGCAAAACCTTGGGTTCCAACAACTTGCAACTTAGTTTCTTAGACTTCTATGATGTAAAATTGTTTCCTCACAACCATTTTGACCACACCTAATGCATTATTAGTCATCTTTATCTCCTTTACTCAAGCTACCCAAAATTCTCAAGGTTATATCCTTAGTTCATACCTAAATCTTCACAAGACATTATACATCATATTCCTACAGATTTTTGCATAAGTCTTAACACTTCTCATACCATGATTTTGGTGTGTTGAATCCACCCATCTAACCTCTAATTCCTTCTAGACAACCCTAGGTCATTCTAATCGTCAAGAACACCTTATTTTATTTATTTCTACCAAATTAACCCTTAATGACTACTAGTAAGTTCTAGGTCATAGTAATTCACTACAACACTTAAAACACTTGGTTTCTCACCCAAATTTGACATAGCTTCCCTACTATATTGTTATACCCAAATGCATATTTTTTTCATCCCTAAACAACCCAAGACAATCCAATCCTTAATGGATGTTCTCTACACACAATTTACACTTAAACTACATCATTTCAAAATATAATGCATAACGTTAAATTGTTTGGCACTTAGGCCCTTAAATGACATGGCTCTTAGGCCCTAAAATGACATAAATTAAACACTTAATTTCCTTCATTTAGAGCTATAAACCTGCATCAACATAACATCAATCCCATGATAATTATAAAGGCTCTTGTAATTCACCTTATGATTATTTTACTAACTCATTTACCATTGGCTCTTTAGTCACAAGTTCACAAGTGTGATCTTGTTATTTCCTAGGTTATATAATGCATAATATAATGTAAGCTCTAGGCTACATTTCATATCTATCTAAACATAATTCCTTAAGACACTAAACTACATTAAGGTAAGTCATTTACCTTATGTTTTTCAAGCCTTTTTCTTTCTCCTTTCTTGTACTTCTTATTGAAAACGTCCAAAGGGGAAAGTTTACTTGCTAGGCTATTACCCAATGATCAAAGAAAAGTAATGAGTGCTAGGAAAAACACTTAGACTCATGGAACAATTCTAGATTATGAAAAGTGTGCTAAATGCACCAAAACAAGGGTTTACATTATGAAAACTAGGAAGGTTTTTCTGTAGAGAATCAAAGAAAAGCATGAAATAAGACATTGAAGCTTGGAAAATGACAAATATCAAGAAAGAAACAAAGCACAATGAGCAGCCATTTTCGGTTAAGTAGAAAAGGAAAGAAAACAAAAGAGTTTTTGTGCTCTTTCTTACCTTGAACCAAAGAGAGTGTAATGGAGCTCTAGAATATGAATTTTCCTCTTCAAATGGAGCTCCTCCAATGGAGGCCAATCTCAGCTTTTTGGATTTTTGAAAAGAGAGAATGGAAGGCCTTTACTTAACTAACATAAATATGTGCTTTGTTTTGGATTTAGAGCTTTGTAGTGTATTAGGCAAGAAAAACAAGATGAAGAACAATTGTGTGCTGCGTCAATGTTTTCTTTGGGAGGAAGAATAGAGGAATGAGAAGAAAGGAAAGAGGAGAGAGGTATTCAAGGAGATATTTGCTAAAAGTAAGGTAAGTGAATAGTGTAATTTTTCCTTTTCCCTCTTCTTTCTAAAAATGCTGGAGGATTGGTGATGACTCACCCCTTAAGAAACCGGCCCCCATAGATATTTAGGGACTCAATTTGACCATTGACAAATTAAATGAGATTAAAGTCTTAATTGGGCACTATTTGGTTACTATTCAAAATTAGTGCACAAATTTGTGAATATTTTGTATTCTCATTGATTTAGGATTCCTAATGTGATACTAAATAGTAAACATGTTTATTAAGGTATAAACTTGGTCATTTAGCCACTCAAAACCCATTTCTAAGACAATTTTTCAAAAAAAGTGCTTTAAGGAGTCTTAAAGCACAATTTATGTTTTAAGTTTTTTTTAGCTTGGTTTTCTTTGGTAATTCTTTTAGCATGTTATTTAGCATGTTAATGAGGTTTAGGAATGCTCTTTGGGTCCTAATCAAGGTTACACCAAGTCTTGAGCAAGTATTTGCTAAAATTGTCTTTATGGTGCTCTCTTGTGTTTTCTATGGTTTAAATTGTTTACCAATGTTTCTAAGGCATAATTTAGCCTTTTTATATCATAACTTGTCATTTAATTACCATATATAGGTTTGTGGTATTTCAAGGTATAAGGAGCGTGGGTTAAATCAGCAACATCCAACTTATCTTGTTCAAGCTCTTTTGAGCAATGTATATCATTCTTAGGAGCATCTGCTTCTTTGAGAATCCTCAGAACATCATTTACACCATAACCATACACCTTATTCCACTCATTCACATCCATACACATAAGTGGGACAAGAGACTCGAAATCTAGGATTTTCACACTGTCCCCGCTGGCTGAATCATTAAGCATATCATCTAACGAGTTCTTTTTGTTTGAATTACTAGAACGCTCATCCCTTGTCTTCTCCTTATCTTTATTCTTGTTTCTCAAATCCATCCAAAGTTTCACCAACTTGTACGGCTTAGGGTTTGCTTCAACTAATGTGTCAACATCCCTTTGATCCCGATACAGCCGGAACATCTCCATTAAGTCTTTATCATTGTCAATAAGCAGAAAATTCTTGGATTGTGGATGTTTGAACTTAATGATGGGTGTCTTAAAAAGGAAGCACACCCTGTTTATTCAATTCTGTTTCAAGGGCAATGAGTAAGTCAAGACAAAAGAACTTGTCTGGATCAACGTCAATAATGTTGTACTCATATGCCCCATAGTGGACCGTTAGCCAATGTATGTCAAACTACAGTCATGAAAAAAAACCATCAGTGACAAAAAAGACAATGTTTCAGCCATACGCCCCATAGGAGCAGTCAAATAGATAATATCAAATCACATATATTTCAACCACGCAAAGAGTTATTTAAAATTTTACTAAATCACAAGAGTTGGATTTAGATCAACATTACAATCTTAGTTCAGTTTCCGAATATAAAATAGAGAAACACATTCAACCACCAGAGTTATTTCAACCTCGTAGGAGTTATTTCACATTACATGAAACCGCAAGAGTTAGAGCAATTTCAAATTACAGTCACGGTTCAGTTTGGGATTACGATTAACACTTAATCATTAGAGTGTCACAATATGTGTAGTTCTTGTGATTTTGATTCATATTACACTGAATTGAAAAAATTACAGATTCAATTTAAAACCTACCTCAATTTGCATAGTTCTCTTATCAAGATCAAATATGGAGTTATATCAAAAAAGAACTTTGTCGATCTCCAATAATGGGCGAGAGTGAGATTAGGGTTAGGCCCTCCAATAGTGGGTGTGAGTGAGATTAGAGTTAGAAGAATATGAAATTGATGATTATGATTTCAGAATAGATTGGGCAAGAGTGATATTATAGTTAGGAGAATCTGAAAAAGGAGATTACAATTTTAGAATAGATTGGGTGAGAGTGAAATTAGGGTTAGGAGAATGTCAAATTGAAGATTACAATTTCAGAATAGATTAGGTGAAGGTGAGATGAAAGTTAGGGTTTAGTGGGTGTCAGTATACCAAGTCAGCATTTAATTTCTATGTGACAACTTAAGATGACAAGTTAACAAGTAATTAACGGAGTTACCGTTGTGGGGTTTGAAGTCAACGACCCGTAACCTCAAGGTAGTTACAAGTAATTATGATAAACATAAGAGGGTGAATTGTGATACTTAAAAATCTCATTGGAGTTGTCACTAATTTTCTAAAAAAAAAATTAATAACATATTCACTCGACCATTAACAAAAAAGATCAACATCATTATGTATTTTTCTTATATATTTAAAACCGGTGTGAAGATAAGGTTGGACGGAAAATCAAGTCTGAACATGAAAAATTATGGATGGATTAACCACCACCATCAGATGAATTACCAAACAGGATTAGGTACTGGATGTTTTCCTCTCGCTATGGGTTTTCTCCCGTCACTTCTCCGCCTCTTCCTGTTCCCAAACTTGCCATGCATTGGCCACCGCCATTCCCTTTTGCATATCACTCATCAGAAGCTCAATCGACCACTGATTATTACCTTGTGAACACGTTAATCTCTATGAATGGACACATGGTGAGACTGGAAGCATGCAACAGATTCTTTACCGTAGACCTAATCATTTTAGTTTGGGTTAAGTGGCATCCGCCACCGGGTTTAAAACCTAATATCACCGGACTTACACAACACCTGTTCTTCCCACTATTATCAGCACTTAAATCTTCCCTCTCTTTTGCTCTCCTTCGCACTTGCCCACTACCGTTCACCCGCCACAATCTTATGGCTTCTCCATCTGCTCCGGCCCCGGTGGACGCGCTCTCCTCCAAATACGCAAGCCTCGCCCTGACTGCTGCTGAGAAAGAAGGTTTGGTCATCCATGACGTTCAACAGTCTTTTGCTGCAGCGAACATGCATTCTTTAGTTCTGGGGAAGGTCTTCATTTCAAAGTCTATTGATTTTTCTTCCATGGAACGTACTCTCTCTCGGGCTTGGCACTGTGAGGGGCACTTG
Organism: Limonium bicolor; assembly: GCA_023374045.1. Classification (NCBI taxonomy): domain Eukaryota; kingdom Viridiplantae; phylum Streptophyta; class Magnoliopsida; order Caryophyllales; family Plumbaginaceae; genus Limonium; species Limonium bicolor. The sequence goes on along the minus strand of CM041781.1, from coordinate 124,485,792 downwards.
AAGATTCGCAGCTTGGGCACCAACCTGTACCTTTTTGCCCTTCCAGACGAGGAACATGTGCAGGATGTCCTCAATCGCTGTCCGTGGACGGTCGATGGTAGTCTCCTGGTTCTATCTGAAATCGACCCCAACATCTCCCCGTCAGCTCAATTTTTCGAGTGGGCACCATTTTGGGTAAGAATCGAAGATGTTCCTCTACCGTTAATGAACTCGTTGTTTGCTAAGAAGATTGGTGAGAAGCTTGGAGTATTTCTGGAATATATTGACTATGATACCCGTTTCAGTGGATCTTTCATGCGTATAAAAGTGAGGCTGAATGTTACCAGGCCAGTTCTACGTTTTATTACTATCACCTTACAGGATAAACCTCTTGTGTTGCGTCTGGCATATGAGCGACTGCCCAACCTTTGCTTCATTTGCGGCCAGTTCAACCATCTGACTATTGATTGCCCAGCGCGGCCTTCTGTTGCTGCCTCTGATTACCAGTATGGGATGTGGCTTAAGGCAAGGAACCGGGGCTTTATTCGTGGTGCTCCAGGTGGTCGTACTGCTCTCCAGGCTGCTGCCTCGTCTGAGGACATTTAGTCTGTTACACCTCTGCGCACTGTCCCTCCTGTGGCTGTTTCTCATCCGGTTGCTGATATGGAGCTCAAGGAAGGTGAGATTGCAGGCTCTTCTCAGACCTCTGCAACCAGAAAGCGCAAGGTGGTTGTAGCTCTTCCTGTTTCGTCTCCTGCCCATGACGATGATGTTACCTCCAGTTACAAGGCCAAGCGGGGCCGAAATGGTGACTCTCCATCCTCTTCTCAGGCGCCTCTGGGTGAAGCCCAGAGCCGCCCAGCTTAGATGTCGGTTCTATCTTTGAACTGTCATGGCCTTGGACAGGCTGCGTCAGTTCGTTGGGTGAAGGGTGTTGTGCGGTCTACTTCCCCTTCTATGTTTTTTCTTTGTGAAACAAAGTTGTCGTCGGTAGAAATGCGTCATGTTGCGTCTCTGTTTCAAAACAACTATTTTGTTGCTGGTGATAGTGAGGGACGTGCGGGGGGTGTAGCGTTCTTTTGGAAGTCTTCTGTAAATGTGTTGGTTCTTAGCTACTCGTCCAGGCATGTCGATGTTTTGGTTAGTGATGGTGGTTGGTTTAGCTGGCGTGTTACGGGTCTTTATGGTTGGTCAAAGGCAAATGATAAATGGAAAACCAACTCTTTTTTGCGGTATCTCTTTTCTCCGTGGCTTGGGCCTTGGTTAGTATGTGGTGATCTTAATGAAGTCTTACTGCCCTCAGAGCACTTAGGTAATGATTCACGTCGATCTGCTCCCATGCTTGCTTTCCGTAACTGCATTGTGGATTGTCACCTGTATGACTTGGGATACAAGGGCACTTGTTATACTTTCACTAACAATTCTACTGCGAAATCCCGTCTTGACCGGTTTTTGTGTAACGAGCAATGGCACGATTGTTTCCCTAATGCCCAGAACCTGCACCTCCCTTGGGGTTGGTCCGATCACAAGCCGATTTTGTTGCATCTTTCCCCATCCCTTCGCATGGGACATAAACCTTTCAGGTTTGAGAACTGCTGGGCTTCTGATCCACGTTGTCGTTCAATAGTTCAGAGAGTGTGGAGAGCTTGTGGGTCTGATGTCTCTTATCATTCAAAGGCCAACCAGTGTGGGCATCAGCTTCGTCAGTGGGGCGCAAAGCAATATTGGCGTGAGAAGCAACGCGTCCTAGTTGTTGAACAACAACTTCAGCAGCTTGAACTGTCACCTGTAACGCAGTCTACTGCTTCCCAGTGGAATCATCTTCGCCGTTCATTAGATGAGCTCCTTCTTAAAGATGAAATCAGGTTGCAGCAGCGCTCTCGTCAGTCCTGGCTTCAGGCTGGGGACCAGAATTCAGCCCTATTTCATTCGCGAATCCGTTCTCGTGCTAGTGTCAACACTATTTTAGCCTTGTCCTCGGGGGTGGATAACCCTGCGGTTACTTCATGGCATGGTATTGAGTCAGTTGCTCGTGCTTATTTTGCTAATCTTTTCTCCTCAATGGACCCTGAACCCAACCTGCATCTCCTTTCTTGTGTAGAGGACCGGGTCCCACCGTCTTTTTCCCAATCAATGGGCTTGCCTTACACTAGGACTGAGGTGGTTACTGCGTTTAAGCAAATGAATTCCTCTAAGGCTCCAAGTCCTGATGGTATTAATGGTGTTTTCCTCAATACTTATTGGTCTATTATTAGTGAGGATTTCATTTCTACAGCACTCACGTTCCTGAATACCTCAGCTGCTCCATGTGGAATCAATCATACACACTTGGTGCTTATCCCTAAAACTAAGAATGCTGTCACTATTCAGGATTTCCGCCCTATTTCCTTATGTAACACTATCTACCGGGTAATTGCCAAGGTTTTAGTCAACCGAATCAAGGCGGTGATGCCCCATGTAATCTCTGAGAACCAGAGTGCTTTTGTTGGGGACAGAATGATTACGGATCAGGTTTTTCTGGCTCATGAATTGTTACATCTCTTGCGTTCATCCTCGGCAACCCAGCGGGACTTTTTTGCTTATAAGGTGGACATGTCAAAGACTTTTGACAGGGTCGAGTGGCCCTTTTTGTTATCTGTATTGCGTAGTATGGGGTTCCATCCGGCTTGGATTGCTCTTGTTTCTAAGTGTCTCTCCACAACCACTATGGATGTTCTCATTAATGGGTACCCGGGGGCACGCTTTCAACCGGCCCGTGGCCTGCGTCAGGGGGACCCTCTTTCCCCCTTTCTTTTTATTTGTTGCATGGAGGTACTGTCTTCTTCTCTCACTCTCGCTTCCGACACAGGTTTGTACAGAGGGTTCACTGTTCGAGGTCTTCCCCAGCAAATCACCAACCTCTTGTTTGCGGATGATTGTATGATTTTTGGTGCTACTACAGTCCAAAACGCCCATGCTCTTAGCCATATCTTACAAGATTTCTCTTCTGCTTCGGGGCAATGTATCAACAATGAGAAGTCAGCACTTCTCTTCCCAGGCGTCTTGCAACGCACTTACGTCATGATATTTCAACGATCCTCGGTGCACGCCAGGTTGCCGATTTGGGAGTTTATCTGGGGTTCCCCAGTCACATTGGTCGTAACCGCACTGCAATTTTTCGTTATTTGAAAGATAGGGTTTACAAGCGCCTTCACTCTTGGACTAAAAGGGTTTCACAAGCCGGTCGGCTTGTTCTTATCAAGTCTGTTCTCCAGGCGATCCCCACTTACGTCATGTCAGTGATGGCCTTACCGCGTAGTTTCTTAAAGCAGCTTCACAAGCTGTTTGCCCATTTTTGGTGGTCCGAAACCGAATCAAAGAGGTCAATTCACTGATGCTCTTGGGAGAAGGCTTGCCGCTCTCAAGAGGAGGGCGGCCTCGGTTTTCGGGACCTAATCTCTTTTAACCGAGCTTTATCGGCAAAGCAACTATGGCGTTTTCTTCTACGGCCTGGGTCTCTCCTTAGCTCTTTTTACCGCGCGAGGTATTTAGTCTCTTCTGACCTTTCTTCGCATGTGGCGCCTCGAGCCCTATTTGAAAATCATTGATGGGTGTTCGGGATCTGGTGGAGATGGGGCAGCGCCGTCTTATCTATGATGGCCTTACGACCCCTATTTCTTCCCGGTGGCTACCTTCTAAGCCGGGTGGCCGTCCATGCCTTTCGAAGTTCCCTGCTGCACAGTTACACTCTTCTACAGTGGCAGATTTTATCACAGCCCAAGGTGCTTGGAATCTACCTTTGCTTCATCGGTACTTCCTGCCAGATGATGTGCATGAAATTCAGAAGCTTCCTCTGTTTGGGGCACTGTCGGGTCAGGACTCCCTGGTTTGGGGTCCCACCTCGTCTGGCCGTTTTACAGTACGTTCTGCATATCAGGTTGATAGGGATCTTGCAGCTATACCCTTTCCTTCGGCCAGCACGCCATCGCCTTTGGGCCGTGCTTTTCAGAATATCAGGAGGTGCGCTGTCCCCGCCCGCATCAGTCTGTTTGGCTGGAAGGTTTTGCACAGTTACCTCCCATGCCAAGCTGCTATCAATCGTCGTATTCACGATCCTTCACAGCCTTTATGTGTTTTATGTGGGAAACCGGAAACAATGGTCCACTATTTGCTCACGTGCAGGAATATCCGCCCCTTCTGGGTCTCTTTTGAAGTCACCCCTCCTTTCCAGTTGGACTCAGACGCAGCCTTTTCGGATTGGTTTCTTGCACAATGCACTCACTTGCCTGCACCATCTCTTTCTCGGCTGCTTGTTTTCCTTTGGCAGCTCTGGTATGCACGCTGTCAGTCGACTCATTCACATTTGCTTCCTTTTGACTGGGCTTGGTGTCAAGGTCAAAGTTTCCTCGACTCATCCCAGGGCCACTTTTCGGATGCATCTCTTCTTCAACGGCATAGGGGTTTGCACGCTGGGTATATGGACATCTACGTTGATGCTAGTCTTGCTCCGTTTCATCATCTGGGTTTGGGTTTTGTGGTCACTTTCAACTCTGCTCCCCTCTCGGTGGGCATTCATGGTTATACTGCCAATGTTCTTCCTTCGACCGCCGAGTGTCTCGCGCTGCAGTTCGCACTTGAGTATGCCCGAACAGCGGGCTACACAACGATACGTGTCCTCTCTGATTGCCAACAGATGATACGCTACATCACCGGTTCAACGTCGACGTCTTTGCATGGAGAATCCACACGCTTAATCGACAATATTCTAGCAAATCTCCATTGCTTTTGGGATATAGCTTGGTTTTACATTCCACGCTCTGATAATTTAGTGGCTCATAATCTAGCTTCTTATGCTAGACAATCTCAGCATCCTTCATGCTGTTGGGAAGCGTCTGACTTTCCAGACTTTGTACTCAACTTTTGCGCTTAATCTATATACTTTGTGGAGTTTCCAAAAAAAAAAAATCAGATGAATTACCAAACTGACACGGGAGGTGTATTAACTAACAAATACGTGGTTTTCAAAAAAAACTAACAAATATGTGACGACAATATAGTCCGTATAGTGTGGTACGACCATTTCTAAGAAATAAATACTTTATTATATGTCATCAACCGAATAAAACAAAAATTCTTCTACTACTTTTTTTTTTTTTTTGAAAACCAAAAATTCTTCTACTACTATTACTCTGTCAAGACTCAAGAGAGATATATTCCTGTTTTTTTTTTAAAAAAAATGGACATATTCCTGTTTTTTGTTTTACATGGAAGCAGCATTAATATTAGCGAGCCGGTCGAGTGGTCTGCGCGTGTAGGTACTACTCGCTCCGTCTTCAATTGACACTTGTGTTTACTAATCAGATACTCCCTCCGTCCCAATTCACTTTGTCCCTTTTACTATTTGAGCTTATCGTTTGACTTCAATATTTAACATGTAAGATAATATATTTTTATAAATTTTCTTTTTATAACAGAATCTTTATGTGAAAAACTATATATTGTAAAAATTATTTTATCTTATATATTTAATATTGAAGTGGAAAAACGTGCCAAAAAGCAAATGAGACACTTATGACGGGACGGAGATAGTATGTTGTTTGTATTCAACTTTTAACTTATAAGATAAATTAATTTTAAAAATTGTAAAATTTAAATTTTTAAAATTAATTTAACAAAAACGGAGGTGGCACAGCACGATCCGGTCTCCAATCTCCTTTGCCACCCCTAGTGTCCATCCCACCACCACCTGAGATTTCTTCTTCTTTTGCAGTAGAGGTTTGAGGAAGTTCTCCTTCGTCCGTCCTTTCTCATCTCTTCCTTCGGTTACAGAGAGAGAAATCAATCAACCAATCAACCAACCAACCCCCTCTTTCAGAAGAAAAAAATAAATAACGGCTCTATATTTGATTCAAAACAACCAGAACAGAGAGCAACGTCACGTCCTCTCTTCATTCCTCTATATTTTCTCCCTCTCTCTCACCCCGCAAATTGTGAGGATTCTTATTGTGTTCATTGACAGAACCCCTAAATTTCCGCCCCGATTTGATCTCCGGCAATCTGGTTCATAAACAATCAAATCTCTTTGGGTTTCCATCTTGATCTGTTTTTCCATTTCCTTTCCCACAAACAACAGAGTCGTCGTCGTCATTGGTCAATTCCAACAACATACAGCTCGAGTGTCCCGCTTCTTTGAAGTCTCCATATTTTCCATCCTTGCTTCATATCTTGCTTGGTTGATTTTCACTTACCATTCCCCTCATTTGTGGCCGTCGTATTCGTCCGTCAACAACGTTGGTGCTGCGCTGTTCGTCGAAGATGATGCCTGAAGCGTATCAAAGTTCAAAAAAAACGGATGCTATTTGCGAAGATCATTGTAGTCAGGTACATTTTGTCTCTTTTCGAATCTAATTCTTCGTTCGTTTATATTCAAAAAAATTCCCACCTCCCTCCCTCCCTCTCTCTTTTTCCATGTTTCCTCGCTGCGCTGCTGGCCGGTTTCTGCTTTAATTACATCGCCTACAATAAATAATACACTTACTTCTTTCATTCTACATCTACTAATTAATCTCTTCCTAATAATACAATCCGCAGGCCACACGCTGCAGACCATCAATCTCATCTCGTCTCCGCTGCATCTACCCTTTCCTCGACCTAAAACTTATATCTTCCTCCTCATCTTCATCCCAACCCTAATCCTCTCCATCTACACCCACGGCCAAAAAATCACTTACTTCCTCCGCCCACTCTGGCAATCCGGTCCAAAACCCTTCATTCATCTAACCCACTACTACAACCCCGATATCCCAATCCAACATCTCTGTTATCTCCACGGCTGGAAAACTCGACCCTACCCACGCCGAGTCTTCGACGCAGTCATCTTCAATAACGAACTCGACATGCTTGAACTCCGTTGGCAAGAACTCTCCCCATACATAACCCATTTCGTCCTACTAGAATCTAACTCTACTTTCACAGCTATTCCAAAACCACTCTTCTTTAACCTCACACGTTCACGGTTCAACTTCGTTCAACCTCGACTCGTCTACGGTTCAATCCCCGGTCGATTTCGTCCCCACGAAAATCCCTTCATTGAAGAAGCTTATCAGCGTGTAGCACTTGACCAATTACTTAAATTAGCAGGAATTGAAGATGATGATCTCCTAATCATGTCCGATGTTGATGAAATTCCATCTCGACACACAATTAATCTACTTAGATGGTGTGACAACACACCGGATATACTTCATTTGAAATTGAATAATTACATGTACTCCTACGAGTTTAAACTTGATGACAAGAGCTGGCGTGCGTCGGTTCATCGGTACAGGTCTGGGAAAACCAGGTATGCGCATTTTAGACAATCCGATTACTTGCTATCAGATTCCGGTTGGCATTGTAGTTTTTGTTTCAGGAAGATTAGTGAGTTTGTATTTAAGATGAAAGCGTATAGTCATAGTGATAGGGTGAGGTCAAGGTTTTTGAATAAGGAGAGGATTCAGGATGTGATTTGTAAAGGGAATGATTTGTTTGATATGTTGCCGGAGGAGTATACGTTTCGGGAATTGATTGGGAAGATGGGGCCGATTCCGAAATCGTATTCGGCGGTAAATTTGCCGGCGTATTTATTGGAGAATGTGGATAAGTATAAGTATTTACTGCCCGGGAATTGTGTGAGAGAGCGGGGATAATGATGATGATGAGTTGTGAGTGATACTTTGTTTGGGTTGCTGTCTGCGTTAGTGTACTTAGATAGATGAAGAGTTACATAGGTTGTACTTTTTTTTGAAAATGAAGTACTAGTATTAGTTATGACTGATTCTGTACAATTAATCTTCAACAGTCAGGAATGGATTTAAGTGATACTTTGATTTGGTTAAGTTGAATGATATGATGTTGAGTACCATAAATGAATCTGTGTGCATTTGTCGATATCTTCTTTTGCAAATTATTGACTTCTAACAATACAAGTATGTGTACATTGCATAAGAAAAACTATACAATGAATTATCTAATGAAATTATAATTTTTAAGTACATTTTTATTTTATTTTTTGGAAACAAGGATATTATATATTAAGAGACAATATTGAGTACAAAGTCTGGAAAGGCACTAGCCTTCCAAAAGCAACGGCGATGTTGCGAGGTTCTAGCTACATACGCTAGATTGTGAGCGTGCAAATTAGATGTGGGTGAAATATAAAACCAACCAATCTCCTAAAAACCCCCCCAAGATCTGATAAAATAGAATCAAGAACAACTGTAGTCTGTGGATCCAAAGAGGTGCGGCCAGAGGCAGTAAGGTAGCGGATGACTGACTGATTATTAGATAAGAAGCGAACACATGTATAAGACTCAGACCGCACATGCTCCACCGCAAACTGTAAGGCCAGAGACTCCACCGTGGACGGAAGTAGATCCGCCGAGTAGCCATGCACGCCTACTGAAACGTGGTTGTCACCACGGGTGGCAAGAAAGCCCAACATGTACAGTTTTGTATACCTATATGTACAGTTAATGTAATCAAAAATAGCCACATGTGGGCGTTGCCAGGAGTTTACACCTCTTTCAATGCTCTTTTTTTTTTTAATAAACTCCTCCATCTTTTACATCTGAGTTTCTCATTAAACGCTCATTCTGAAGCTAACTCCTAAGCTTCTCAAAAACTGCACACAACTAATCGACATATAACCTGATTAGGGGAGGGGGGACATCTCCAAATCGTTGACCAAGTGGTCACTTGAAGTTGTGCTTAAATACCCCAAATCTAATTAATACCTGTTTAGTTTTAAATAATAGGGAATTGATCTAGAAACAGATCATTTTAGTTACGCATGCTAATTTATGCATGCAAACGTTTACGTAAATTAATATTACGTGTGCGCATGCAAACTCACGCATGCAAACGTCACGTAAAAATAGTTGTTTTACCATAAACGCTAACGGGCTTAATTTTACATAACGTATGAATTTATGGAACCTTAATGGTAATTATATAAATAACGTAAGGTACAAAAGGGTTATTAAACATTACAGTAAATAATAAAATTAAATGTATATTTACAAGAGTAAATTAAAAAAAATAAAGGTAATGTGTAACATGTAATATACATTGCTACCATAAGGAATAACACAGATTAACGTGTTAAAAATGTGAGGTTAACTAACATATTTGTTTAATTTAAGTGGTTTTGTGAATATTGAAAATGAGTCAAATAAGCCCATCTTCCTCACTTATTTCCTTAAGATATTAAATTACCCCTTCAAATGTTATAACACTGACCGACAAAGGAACATACACGCTCGTTGCCTTTGATTCATTCCCCTTTCAAAAATTTGCATAACCCTGGATGAAAATGAACAACCAGCCGCCTTTCTACATTTCTCCTTCTCTGTTCTTTCTTCTTCTCTTGTTCTTGCAACCCTAACTGGAGAACGATATGCTTCGCGCCTCTCATCATTCTTCTCACCCAAAACAAAGAACAAATACCTTCATCCTCTTGTGATTTTCACTGGCGAACGAACCTGCACATCTCTTCTTGCTCTTCCTCCAGCAGCCTCTACCGGCAACAAGGAACTGATGTGCTCTGTAACTCTTCATTCTTTTATATATATACTTCAACCATGACAAATCACTGGAGCTGCATCACACACACCAGATTTGAAGCGGGACTAAAGTAGCTCTTCATTTCCCTCCTTGTATCAACCTCTATAGTGGTAAACCCCCTCTCTCCATTCTGTTCTTTTTTTTTCCCGGTACATAGATCACTGGTTGCTGCATCGCTCATACCAGATTGAAAATGGGGCAAAACATATACGCATATGCCCTCTTTAATTCCCTTCTTGTAATTTCTTCTCTGTAGCAAATCGTTGGAAATATTGCATCTAGCACATCAGCTCAACATGCTCTGCACTCTCCTTATTTCAATTCTGCGAATCTGTTACATAATTCACTGGACTGCTTTATCTTGCACACCAGGCTGAAGAGGGGCTAAAAACATTCCACTCCAGAACCGGTAATATGCACCAACCTATATTCTTCTTCTCTTGCAATTACAACAGTAGCAGCTTGCTTTGTTCTGTCACACCAGTAAGATAAGTGATAACATACAAACTACAACCTAGTCGCTGCTGTCTAAATTTATTTAATTACAATCCAAATTGCTACAACCAGCAGCAAAGGATATCACCATAAAAGTATATATATATATATATAAAAAAAACCATACAATGACTTCGCAAATCTTCCTGATAATCACCTAAGAAGCATTAAAAATGCTTTACCAATATGCCACGTGAATATTAGTTGAAGAGATACGTCAACCTCACATCTCTTAACAGGAAGTATTCGACAAAGAATTTTGTTGCTTTAGTGCAGAGAGACACTTGCCTCCAAAGGAAAGTATATAAAAAAAAAACCCAGGTGTTTGCTCCTATGAAAAGAACAAGGCGTATTTCAATGAGATTTTAAAAATCTGATGCATGTATGCACCTGAAAACGATCACACCATCCAGTCATCTACCATAAGATATAGGTTGGATAATTCAACTCAAATTTAGACCATTCTACCGTACCAAATTCTCACCCTATGTAGTAGTCTCTTGGGAAACAAATACCCTTCAGTGGTCCAAACTATCCAAATGGAAGTTCTGGATTTCTTCTGCTGTACTTCAGATGGAAGAGGGACTGAAACGGTTCAGTCCAGAATTGCCAATATACGTAAACTTATCTTATTCTTTCTGGTCATTATAACAATAGAAGTTTTGAAATTCTGTAACACCTTGTGAAGCAGTCGATAGGCTGTATAAGCAGCACTGGCTCTTGCTGTTTCGGAAAGCCAAAACTCATGTTGTAGTATAAATTCACAATCTTTTTCTTCAAGTTGCGGTATCTAATCTCCTTTATCAATAATAGTAATAGAAGCCTCGATTCCCCCTTTTGCTTCTTCTGTCGGGCATAATAATAAGAACAAGCTACTGCTGATTTCGATATAAAAAAAATGTTGCAGCAGTTCATTAATCAATGAGGGCAAGCTGCTGGTGTCATTAATCAGTAAGAACAAGCTGCTGTGTTGTTCATTATTCAATAAAAACAAGCTGTCTGAAAAAAAAACAGTGATGGTGTTACCCTTTGCCAATTACAACAAGAGAACTTTTGTCTCTTTTATCAGCACAAGTTAAGCAGACGATAAGCATAGAAGCAGTAGTATACCTTGCTGTTCAGAATCCAAAATACAGGCAGTAGCATAGATTTCTCTTCCAGTGTTTTCTTTTTTTTTTTCTGCATTTGATCGTGGGTGCTGTGCTGTTGACTTTTTTTTTATCTTGAACTTCAGCTTCTTCAATTTTAGTTTAATATATGTGTTCCGTTTAAGAGTGGAGTGGACTACATTGCCTAACTAAGTCTTATGAATGCGGTGAATTAATGAATAGTTATAGTTCATTTTTTTTGAAAAATTATAATTATACGTCAAGTTGGCAATAAACGCTAAACAACCATGTTGCTTTCTTAAACGATAGACATCCAAAATAAAGTAGTGATGGTGGTGTCTTCCTTTCCACTTTATCACGCACTCAAACAAATCATATTTGCTGATATTCAAAGACGTAGTTCAACTGAACATATTGTAATTTAGATGGTTGTTAACCAACGAAAATAGTACAATAATTCTAAAATACTGCATTGTAACAGCCCAGGTCGAGTTACAAATAGGTGAAATTGCTAACTTGATAATGGTTTAATTAATTTCTTAGTCAAGCATTTAATCATAAATAATAGTAATTATTTTGTTTTATTGCAAATGAAGAAAGACCTTAATTGTCGGTTTAACAAAAATTGGATTAACGAAAGATATTGTAAAAGGGGATAATGAAATATTAAGGTTATAAAAGTTTTGGGGTGAATATTTAATTTATAAGAGTTTTAATATAAAACTGAATTTTATGTGGGGCGAAATCATAATTTGTAGAAATATAAGTGCCCACTTGGTTATTAAGGAAATTAAATATCAAAACTATAGTTTATAAGTGAATATATAATTTATATAATGTTTTTGGGGTTAAAATGTAATTATAGAAAGTTATTTGTCAAAACCGAAAGGTTAAGGGTTGAATCGGTAATTTATAAAAGTTATGGTGTTCAAATAATAAATACCGAATTTTTAGAGGCGGTTTAGTGAATTAATTAACTAAGGAAATGAAACTATGTATTATAATGTATTTTGGAGTATAAAGTAAAGTTTATGAAATAAATGAGGTTATAATATAATAACCGAAAAGTATGATGTATTTATGGGATTAAAAATATATTTGTAGGTCATATATGGATAATTAGGAAATATAGAAAAGGAAATTATGATTTAAGGATGTATGAAATTAAAACTATATGTTATAAAGTTATAAGTAATTCATTTATAAAGAAATAATAATTATCGGGGTTAGTTTGTAATTAGTAAAAGATATAGGAAAAATATGCCCATGCGTGACATATAAATATAATTGAGGAATTATTAAAGTTGTTATGTCGAATAGACAATTATAAACGTGCAACATAAATAGTACATGGATATATATGTATATATATATATATACACTAAAGGATTTAGAAATAAATCACAAGGAATAACAAATAAGTTATACATTCAATCATAAGGTAATTAAAAGAAATTATCCCACAATATAAGTTTTATAAATTAAGACCACATGATTTGGGAATATATAAATACTTTAATTACTAATAAAAATAAGAGGTTGAAGAAACTACATTAGTGTAAAGAAATAAACCTCACATAAAATAACGAATATGAATTCGTTTCATGAATCAATAAAAATATTATACGAGGGTTACATAAATTAACACTCGCAGTTAATCCTATTCTAGGACATTGTTTGACCAGACGTTGACCGGGAACTAAACAAGAACAGTCTACGGTGAACGGTATGGAATTCTTGCAGTCTGCTTTCTACCGGATTACACCGGCTTGTGTGCTATCTGTTGTTTGAAATAACGACCAAGATAATTGTATGTAAAATGTTGTATTACTCTTGTGCACCGTTGTGTTACTTTATGTGCGTGATGTTACTAATTGTAACGTGTATGTTCCACGCATACAACACTACATTATACCAGTGGATTAAATACCTGCGTTTTATTATACCGAGAACTTGTACTCAAGTTTCTCACTAACTTCACTTTATAACAAACGTCGCAATCCTAAACGTGATAGCTGACAATACACATTGTGTTCTTGTTTAACGTCCTTGAGTGACATCTAATAAATTCTATACTACGAGAACAAGGAGCCCAGTTGGATCTGGCCATGCATGCTACAGGAGCTGTACCTGAAATACCCCAAACTTAAATATAGTGATTAAGATAATTCTAATCCTTATTTAAGAGCCTAATAATGCGTAAGTAATATTTGTAAGGAAAAATAAATCCAAAAGAAACAAAGAAACGCTTAGAAAGCGAAAAACGCTAAGTAAGCGTTAAATAACCATAAGAGGTGCGAGACCTCGGTTAGAGTATTATATGGATCCCAAAGGTTTAATAAGACCTAAATAATATATGGGAACAACTCCCGAAGAAAACGGATCCAAATAATGTATTAAAACGCTAATAGAGCTTTAACGCACGTTTTTCGAGAAGACCCGAAAACGTGATTTTAAGTGGTCAAACGAACCCGTAAAAATTATAAGTCATTAAATAAATATTATTAAGCAGTTATGGAAGCTTAATGACCAATAAAAATAAAGAAACGAGAAAATTCCGGAAAACGGGCCCGGTTAGTGAACAGTACCTAAACCGGGTAAAATAACGAGCGTTTTCTGTAAAAGACGAAAAACGCTCCAACTAGTATACTGTATGGGGGCCGGTTTTTACTAGGTAAATAACTCCCTCACACACACTCACACAACTAGCAAATTAAATGAGAGGTCAAAAGCAAAAAGAGAAAAGTGGGTACATTACCTTTTCTCTCACCTCTCCCTTCCTCATTTCTTTATTCTCTCACCTCCCTCCTTCCCTCCCAGCCGATTTCTCTCACCTTCTCCCCTACATCTGATTTTGAGAGCTCCAACAACAACAATGGCAACTCCACCTTCTTCTCCATGCTCTATCTCCATTTGAGCTCCAATCACAAAATAATTACATATTTGTAATCCCCTCATCATCCTCTACATTCTCTCTTTTCAAAATTCGAAAAGGATGAATTTCATCTCCATGGGTTTTCCCCATTTGAAGAGAAAAGCACACCACTATGGAGCTTGGAGTCTCCTCTTTCCAACAAGGTAAAAATCTACATGAAAAACTCATTTTTCACCATCTCCTTTCATAACCGATTTTACCTCCTTGTAACACTCCATTTTCTCTCTCTCTTTTGAGCATAATATCAACCTAGCAATGGTGGTGGATTCACCTTCTTGAACCAAGGGCTAAAACCCCTCCTAAAAGCTTCAAAAGGTAAACCCTAGAAATTTGTTTAAAACATCTCAATGAGTTAGTATAAATCTGAGGGTTAGTATATTAATTATACTTGTTTTGTATGCTTTGGGTGATGGGAATGGAGTTTGGCAACTCCATTCCCAATGTGGCCGATTTGGGCAAGGAAGAAAGGAAGAAGAGAATTGAAAAGGGAATGAAGGAATTATAAGCTCAAGGTAAGAGCTCTTTACTAATGTTAATTTAATGCATTAGACTATGGGAATGGGCAACTAACTAAAGAACCCAAAATCTTGTATTGGTATTGTAGTATTGGAAGTTGGGTATTTGTGAGGAGGATTGAGTATTTGAGAATTAGTATGTGGATAGTAGGCCTTGGAGCCAAATGATTGTGTATGAGTATTAGTATTGGTATTTGAAGAAGTATGGGTGAATGTATGTTGTATTGATTGCTGGTAGGACCCTTGTATGGGTGTGGCTAGAGTAGGAATGAATTGGATGAAGGAGTATGTTTGTGGAGAAGTTAGAATTGTAGGTAGACTATGGCGAAATTTTGGTAGGAATTGAGCATTAAGGAATGACTTGGTGAATGGGAGAACCAAGGTATGTATTGGGGCTAGTAGATGTTCAATGACCATGGATTGGTAATTGGAGAATGAGGATGAAGCATGTAAAAATCTGTAGCAAGAGGTATTGGATTTCATTGGAGGAATTAGCAAGAATGAGAGTACAAGGTTTAGTAAAATGAATGTTGGACTTGGGCATAGATGTTGTAATTGCTTGGAAATGTATTTGGGATGCTAGTAATGGTATTGGTAGTAGAAGTATTGGATGGGAGAATTGAGTTTTAAAATCCGTAGCATAGGTGTAACAAAAACTGTTACATGTGTTGTAGAAGCAGTAAGAAAATTGTGTAAGTTGTTTGACGAATTTAGTAATGGACTTGGAGGATGAATTAAGGTATTTTAGAAAGCCTAATTAGTGCTAAAACATGTTAGGATGTATGTAGGAAAATTGGGGAAGGAATGGGTAAGAAAGGAATTGAAAAACAAAGCCTGTAGCAGTGTTCTGCTACCGTCCGACCCAGAGCCTGGATCGGACAGTGGGTCGGACAAGGCTTAAGCAACGAGAATAAAACTTTCTGGAATGGTCCGACCCAGGGCCGTGAGTCGGACATGGGTCGGACAGGAAAAAAAAACTGTTGTCGAAGTTCCTGGCTCCGTCCGACCCAGAGGATGAGTCGGACGTGGGTCGGACGCCACTTGGGCAACAGGATTGAACTTTCTGGAATGGTCCGACCCAGAGGAGTATGGGTCGGACGGAATAGTGCTGGGTCGGACGGGAAGAATTTCAGAGGACGAAAATCTACTGGAATGGTCCGACCCAGGGCTTGGGTCGGACGGTGGGTCGGACGACCCATAACTTACAAAAAAAATGTTTTATTATATGACTATAGTAACCTATACACATGTAAGCATATATACGTAATAATGCACCAATAATGAAGGTAATGATGGTAAGAAAGTAAAGGCGTGAGTAAGGAAACAAGTTTAAGAAGTAATAAGGAAAAATGGTTTCATAACCAAGTAAGAAAGTAATAAAGTAGTAAGTATACATTGAGAGTATCAAAGAAGGAGTAAGTTAGATCAATAATGGATCATTGATCATACTACTTCATGTATGTATAGGAATCAAAAAGTTGATCCTCGAAGGAAACCGGTAGAACGTATACGACGGTGAACGGTATGATTTCTTCATGCCCTGTATCCTAACTTGGTTACCCCGATTTGTGTGCTTATGTGATCACCAATAAGATAAATGCACGAATCGGACTTATATTGCACTTAACTGTGTTTGAACTATTTTGTTCTTGTTGTATCTTCTTGAACAATTAGTTTGTATAATTCATGAAATGAATGAATGGAAATGAGAAGTATGTGTAAGTATTGTGTACTTGTGTATTGTATGTATGTATGGAAGTGAAGTACTGACTTCTACTAATTCCTAACAACCCAACTCCTAACTTGAGTAATGAGTAAATTGGAATGAGTAGAAGTCCGATATAGTTTCGGCCACGCGTGAGGATAAGGAAACACAAGAGGTTGGATCCGAATCCTGGCTATAATCTCTTCCATGGACCAAATCCCTTGAATGGGTAGCATCCTGGATTAGTGGGCCACCCTAAAGCCCGGTGGTGGGATGTAGTAATCCCTGCCCGGAGGTCGTACCGACTTAACTGGAAGTAAAGTATGTAAGAAGTAAGTATTGCATGTGTATTGGTCTTGACTATTGTAAGTCATTGACCTGGAGCAAAAAGTATTGAACACCCGATTAACCCGGGTGTGTAATGAAGCTAACTGGACCTTTGTATGTATTGGAGAATTGTATCTCCGTATTGCGTATTGAGTATGTAATGAGTATGTATTGTGTATGTGTATTCTGGAAGATGGTAAGTAAGCATTGGTTGACTTGTATTGTCTTCCAAGCATGTATTGTACTGTGCGTATGTATGTACCTTGTGTAGTATTGCAGTATCGTGAATGAAAGCATGTAAGTATGTATGTATGTATGCATGTATTGCAAAATGAATTGCATGTATTCGACCAAATGGTCGGCGTACCCTCGCTAGTACGCGGGGTATGCGGTTATCATATTCAGCGTAAGCTGACCCCCTAGGGGGAACGTTTTTAGTGTGCAGGTACCCGAAGCAGACCTAGTCACAGAAGAGACCGGTGGACATGCCTAGATTACTAGGAATGAAGTTAGATTGTAGTAAATGGTATAAGGCTTGTAGCCTTGCCTGTAGAAGTGTACCAAGGGGTACACTATTACGTAAGTTGCAAGTATGTAGTTGTGAGGAACGGGTAGTGGATAGACTCTTAATGAGTATGCGTGGAATTGAAGAGGTATCGTATTTGTATTTGGAACTCAGTAAACTCGGTATGTGTAGTGTATTATCTTGTACTGAAGTATGGAGTTTTGTATTGAATGGAGTATTGTATTGAATGGAGTATTGTATTGAATGGAGTATTGTAGTACTCAGTAAGTGATGGGAGTATGTATTGTATTTGAGTAGTACTCGGATATTCCGGTCCATCAGACCGATGCTGTATGTATTAGTAGCCTTGTTAGTCACGTGGGTGGCTAACGGCATTGTACCACCCGCCGTTGAGTATGAATGTATCCGCTGCGTGAGTACGAATGTATAAGGAGATTGGACGGTAATGACGGTATTAGCGGTAGGGGTGTTACAAAAAGTGGTATCAGAGCGAAGTATCGCTCTGATGACTGGAAATACCGAGCTTAGGAATACCGAGTTAGGAATTAGAAGCTTAGGGCTAAGGGCTGAGTGTTAGCATTAGAGATGCTAGTTAGGAACTACCGGTGAGTACCGAAACCTACAATACCAGACCCGCCCTCCACATGCCCCACTGTAACTTGGGAAAGGACGCCAGAGAGAGGAAAAGCCTCTCATACTCGGGAAAAACCCGATCTGGCAGTTGTGAAGCAATCACACGGTAGACAAGAACTGACAAATAGTAGATACCAAGAAATGGAAGACCCGGAGATGGATCCCGGTTGAACCACAATACCCGCACTTAATAGCGGTGGAATAAGCACTCCAACCACCAGGAGGCTACAACTTACAACAGCATGGGGCGACATGCTCAGCAGTCGCAGAACCTAACTAAACAACCAGCAGCAGGAAAAGAAGCACTAACCGTGCAACGAAATGGAAACAGGAGCAGTAATGAAACCCGAGACACAAGTCTGCGGGACAACAGTAATAGCCAAGCAACACCACCAACGGTAAGCTAGCTGGCTAAGGACATAGTCGGGAGTGACTGACTCCAAAACTACAACGCCAAAAAGGTTACAAACCTGGCCAACATAGCTCAGACAGCTACAAGAATATTCACAAGATATAATCTGATGTAACTACAACCGTAGTGCCTAAACCAAATCAGGCTCAGTAACCACAACAAACGTGTGGGAACAAGCAACAAGGAACAACACAACCAGGTCAAAGGGGAAGCTCCAAGGATTGGAGAAGTACCCTGATCAATGACAGCCATGTCAAACTCACTGAGAAGTTACTCAGAAGAGTAATTAACCTAAGTAAATGACCAACAAGATCAAAGGAAGAGTAAGCAAGACTACCAATTATGAGTGGAAACCATACCGTGACCGGTATCGGGTTACCCAAAAACCACCAGTACCGCGCACTTGCCACAGCAAGTGCAGTGAGAACAGGAACATGCAGGGGAGCACTAACACACCACAAGTACATAGTAGTGTACTGTGGCCGTAATGGAACAACTACAGGAATAAACACCCTAAAACTAGGGGAATGAAACCATGGAAAGGCCTGACGGCCTGACCACTACATTTAGAACACACCAGTCAGCGGGAAGCTGGACTTGGTCAAGTTTGCGTACATGGCTATGCCACGAAGAATTCCTTTTAAACACCGTACCATGATTTCAAACCAAATTCTTCTTTCAAAACCACAAACTCTATTTTAAACCTTGGATTCTAAAACCAAACCCACATGATTACGGTGAGTATCATACCATGATACAAGAGGAGTTGACGACAGAATACTTCACCTAGGCGTGTGACGAACACTACGAGTATACCCAATTACGGGATGTGGGACAACCGCACTCCGAAGGAGCTTGCGGGCCTGACATATAGTTGGGTAAGTGGTAACGTATCAACAAGGTACCCCACGTATGTATACATGTAGTGTGCGACACACGGGAAGTGGTCAACTCCGTCCTACGGACCATGAGTGAGTTCAAATCAGAACAGCTGGACACCTCAGACGATTAAGTATAAAGGAACTCAGAGAATCCATCTGAAGATGAGGAATAAGAACTAGGGAGTGCAGAGAGCCCATACTAGTAAGTATAGACATTGGATGTGTCTCAGGACATCAAGAAAATACATGGCAGCTGGAAAGTATACCCAGCCTAAACACAGTAAGGCAATCGCCTGACGTGGACACCAGAATGCTCAACGAACGGGACAGAGTTCCCAAGAGCAATTACAAGATTACCACAAATATAATCCATCATCAAAGAGGATATTTAAACCTAGTCTCAAGCACTAGGAGCAAGTATAGACGGCCTACCCAACAACGGGAGACGTTATAACCAGAGGAAATAGCTTAAATATAATACCACAAGGTGGTATAGGGATAACGTATCATAAACGCTAGCCGGATGTAACGGCATAACCTAACAACACCCAGGAGCAACCCTCGAAGGGTGTCTGAGTTAACACAATCGAACAAGTGTCATGAAGAGAGCACGACAACCAGAACGGATATTCGGTTAGAATACCGAAGGGATTTCACTTAATAGGAAATACCCTAAATTACAAAAGGCACTGATTAGCATCAACTTGCCTCAAGGGCCTCCTATGAACGGAAGCGTGATGTCACGACTTACCATGGAGCCCAGTAAATACCTCCAACCTATGGGGTACACAAAGAATGGAAACGTGTATAAGCAGCTTGCAAAGAGCATAGCTTGCAGCAATAAGGCTTAAAAGCCACCAACCAACTACGTTGTGTGAACTCAAACGGTGGCAAAACCCACACCATTACTAATAGGACTTGCAAGAGATATTGTCCCATATGACAAGAAATCAACAACTGGACCATCAATTCAAATCCAACCTCCTGAGCGGCTTGGAGTAATGGTCAACTCAGTGTCACTGTCACTAGAGCATCAGTCTAGTATACAGTTGACAAGCTTTTAATTACCTACATGCCTTCTGTAGCAATGGCAGCACAGAGGCATAAGAATCGTAATAACGCCAACAATGGCCTAGTCCACACTTGGACACTGCGAGAAACCAGAGGAAAGACACCTCTTGTTGACCAAAGATCATCAATGCTGTAACGATGTGAACCCTCAAAAAAGGCTTTCATCTACCATAACCACAAACTTGTGCATGTAGTTATTGCCAAGAGACAATCGAACAAGAATACGAGATTTCTGAACCACTACGCCTACAAGAGGCTTTGGACTGTAAAGGCGAGACGCTTAAAGAGCATAGAGACTCGAAGGAGTAAGTATACTCCATATGCACCCAAGCATGTGGTGAACCATTGTATAAAGACTAACATGGTAACCTTGTCATGAGACTTATGAGTGGTAACTAACCTCTCGACAAGAACCTTCACCTACCAGTGATGAAATACCCTCCAATTGGGGAACGGGACCAGAAAACCATTAAAGTTCTTGGGATGTCCCGGTAATGTACATGCAAAAGTAAAACTGCATAGCTAGAGCCTATAACCAATGCTCAGCACTGAGGAGACAGTAATTATCAGAAACAATTAATGTGAGTGCACATTGGGCACCACGAATGACCAACGCTCAAGAGAGCCGATGACCCGATGAATCACTTCATCCACAGTCAACCAAGACACTTGGTAAATTGCATTATCGATTATGAAATAATGTGAGGTAAGCCAACCCACACATGAAACCTGAATGGAAATGAAACATTCCCACATTGGGAATATAGTAACATTGCGGTACGCTACGACAACCGCCATACATATGAACTAGGACCTCCTAGTGTATTTACACCATAAGGAAATGGTACAAAGAGTAAGAATACGGTGCGCAACAAGCGACCGCTATGAGGAAGTAGTAGACAATGACATGAAGAATAAGTATGGAAGACAGTCAGAAATATTCCTTCCTATCACATAAGTGACTTACTGTCAAGCGTTCACGCCTCTGCACTCTGTATGACTGAGTGTTTTGGTATTGCACTTGTACAGCTAATGATCTAATGGGATGGCTGCGGATATGGAGAATGTAAACAGTAGTAAATCTTTCTTTTCACCACAAACATGGCATAAGCCAGTCAAGCATTCTTAGCAACAGATCGCACGAAGAGTGTAAAACACACTATCAATCACAAGATGTGAATTTCATTGGAATAAAAAGGTGAAAGGAGATGTAAGAAAGTCACTTGGACCGACGCATTGAGAATGCAAGGTCATACAAGCAAAGAACACTTGTACTGAACCAGAAGAACTGGTATAATTCAGAAGCTAGTGACAACAGAGGGAGCACTACAACTTGGTAGTGACTTAACCTCGCCCGACAACAAGTCGGAGGAACTTAGTGAATAATCGTGGGAGTACGAATAGTACGTGTAATAGATTACCAGAGAGCTGGTCATTGAGTTCAAACAGCGGTAAAAGAATACCACACTGTTAGTAAACCTTATTTCCACAATAGAGGGATAAAAAGGTGATGTATAGCACATTAAGGATAACATGAAGGGTGAGTAACCCAAGTTATCTGGGTCGCGCAGCAGAAGCTAGTGGGCCCTAACTAAGAAATGTAATACACCTAGTAAGTACGAAAGAATGGCTATTAATGCCTTGAAGCCTAATAGGCTAGAACTGAATTAATTATGAGTTAAATAAACTCATATAGGAATCCTCGGTGCAAAGACTAAACCATTGGTATGGTTAAGACCCCTTTGACCAGAGCATATTGTATAGTATAGTAGTGAAGCTAAATGCTTCAGATTGCCCGAATCGAGTAAACCAATGTTTAATAGTAACATATGGTAGATTACGTGGGCGTAATCCCTGTTAAGGGGTAGAGCAAAACCGCTTAATGTAAGTTTCATGAATAAAACACAAAACTATAATGTGCATAGCACAAATGGGAATTGATTTAAGGGTGGTACTTATATTAAATAAACATACGTATTCATTCATATTGTAACTGGGTCTAGGCACGAGAGATGGAAACCATAGGATGAATACACCACCTTGTAACCCCAGTGCAAACGAGTAGTAAAGAGGAGAGCAACTCTTTGGGAAATGATAATCCCTGTAGTGTGTGCCTTCTGAACGTTAACATGGCATTACGATGCATGATCGGTATAAAACCGAGTATCCTAGAGGAAATTGAGTTCCCTAGGTGATTGGTCTTGAGACAATTGAGAATGAGTAGTGGACGGAGCTCCACAAGTATTGTATTCTAAAGAAGTAGTACGGATTGACTACAAGTAGTAGAGGAATGTAGCCCACGAGTGGTGTATTCGTAAGTACTTATTGGAAGTAAGTTGAGGACACGAATTTCATGAGTACGGTATTCCCTGTCCGAATAGTAGAGATAAGAGAGGGTAATGGAGAAAGTGAGAAGGTTAATGAAATGCGGCATTAGGCATCATTATGAGGAGTATTTGGGAAGGAGATTGAGAATGGTTGATGGACTGATTCATCCTTTGGAGTTGTATGAAATTGTAATATGACTAGGAAGGGTAAAAAGGTAGAAAATGAAAATGATTGAATTATCTGTTGTTTGAAACAGATGTGGGAAGTCGAACTTGATCCTGATCAGATCAAGGGAAGCCGAACACAAATTGGGGTGGAAAGATAGTTCAACACTGATGCTGATCACATCAGGGTCGAATGATTCTTGAAGCTCCCCTCAAGTGGTCACAAGAATCACGCATAGGGTAGAAGCAATAAATACAGAATTGGAGTTGTATGCTTTGGAAGATTTCTAAGTAGTAGTTGCGGAAGAATCTTCTTAGCCTGAAGATGAAGGATTTGCTAGAAGCGTATGCCTGAGAAAGTAGTAGAGTATCGTATTGTATTATTCCAAGGGCAGCGGGACATAGAGGAGTCCTGTGTCTAGATGACCTGAGTGCCTGCGGGATTCTAATGTGTACTGCATTGCTTTGGGAATAGCTTTGCACTGTATGTATATATAATTTTGTAATAAGGAACCGGATGGTTGGTAATAATGCGGATTGGAGTAATTATTGTACATTGGTAAGGTATGGAAAGTAGAAATCTTGAGTAATGGATTGAGGAGTTGTAAGGAGGAAGAATGTACGACGTCCGGCATAGACAAGTATGAATGAGCAAGCATTGCAACCCTATAACCTTGAGCAACTTTGAGGACAAAGTTCTTAAGGGGGGTAGATTGAAAAACCCCAAACTTAAATATAGTGATTAAGATAATTCTAATCCTTATTTAAGAGCCTAATAATGCGTAACTAATAGTGGTAAGGAAAAATAAATCCAAAAGAAATAAAGAAACGCTTAAAAAGTGAAAAACACTAAGTAAGCGTTAAATAACCATAAGAGGTGCGAGACCTCGGTTAGAGTATTATATGGATCCCAAAGGTTTAATAAGACCTAAATAATATGGGAACAACTCCCAAAGAAAACGGATCCAAATAATGTATTAAAACGCTAATAGAGCTTTAACGCACGTTTTTCGAGAAGACACGAAAACGTGATTTTAAGTGGTCAAATGAACCCGTAAAAATTATAAGTCATTAAATAAATATTATTAAGCAGTTATGGAAGCGTAATGACCAATAAAAATAAAGAAATGAGAAAATTCCAGAAAACGGGCCCGGTTAGTGAACAGTACCTAAACCGGGTAAAATAACGAGCGTTTTCTGTAAAAGACGAAAAACGCTCCAACTATTATACTGTATGGGGGCCGGTTTTTACTAGGTAAATAACTCCCTCACACACACTCACACAACTAGCAAATTAAATGAGAGGTTAAAAGCAAAAAGAGAAAAGTGGGTACATTACCTTTTCTCTCACCTCTCCCTTCCTCATTTCTTTATTCTCTCACCTCCCTCCTTCCCTCCCAGCTGATTTCTCTCACCTTCTCCCCCTACATCTGCGATTTTGAGAGCTCTAACAACAACAATGGCAACTCCACCTTCTTCTCCATGCTCTATCTCCATTTGAGCTCCAATCACAAAAATAATTACATATTTGTAATCCCCTCATCATCCTCTACATTCCTCTCTTTTCAAAATTCGAAAAGGATGAATTTCATCTCCATGGGTTTTCCCCATTTGAAGAGAAAAACACACCACTATGGAGCTTGGAGTCTCCTCTTTCCAACAAGGTAAAAATCTACATGAAAAACTCATGTTTTCACCATCTCCTTTCATAACCGATTTTACCTCCTTGTAAAACTCCATTTTCTCTCTCTTTTGAGCATAATATCAACCTAGCGATGGTGGTGGATTCACCTTCATGAACCAAGGGCTAAAACCCCTCCTAAGAGCTTCAAAAGGTAAACCCTAGAAATTTGTTTAAAACATCTCAATGAATTAGTATAAATCTGAGGGTTAGTATATTAATTATACTTGTTTTGTATGCTTTGGGTGATGGGAATGGAGTTTGGCAACTCCATTCCCAATGTGGCCGATTTGGGCAAGGAAGAAAGGAAGAAGAGAATTGAAAAGGGAATGAAGGAATTATAAGCTCAAGGTAAGAGCTCTTTACTAATGTTAATTTAATGCATTAGACTATGGGAATGTGCAACTAACTAAAGAACCCAAAATCTTGTATTGGTATTGTAGTATTGGAAGTTGGGTATTTGTGAGGAGGATTGAGTATTTGAGAATTAGTATGTGGATAGTAGGCCTTGGAGCCAAATGATTGTGTATGAGTATTAGTATTGGTATTTGAAGAAGTATAGGTGAATGTATGTTGTATTGATTGCTGGTAGGACCCTTGTATGGGTGTGGCTTGAGTAGGAATGAATTGGATGAAGGAGTATGTTTGTGGAGAAGTTAGAATTGTAGGTAGACTATGGCAAAATTTTGGTAGGAATTGAGCATTAAGGAATGACTTGGTGAATGGGAGAACCAAGGTATGTATTGGGGCTAGTAGAGATATTCAATGACCATGGATTGGTAATTGGAGAATGAGGATGAAGCATGTAAAAATCTGTAGCAAGAGGTATTGGATTTCATTAGAGGAATTAGCAAGAATGAGAGTACAAGGTTTAGTAAAATGAATGTTGGACTTGGGCATAGATGTTGTAATTGCTTGGAAATGTATTTGGGATGCTAGTAATGGTATTGGTAGTAGAAGTATTGGATGGGAGAATTGAGTTTTAAAATCCGTAGCATAGGTGTAACAAAAACTGTTACATGTGTTGTAGAAGCAGTAAGAAAATTGTGTAAGTTGTTTGACGAATTTAGTAATGGACTTGGAGGATGAATTAAGGTATTTTAGAAAGCCTAATTAGTGCTAAAACATGTTAGGATGTATGTAGGAAAATTGGGGAAGGAATGGGTAAGAAAGGAATTGAAAAACAAAGCCTGTAGCAGTGTTCTGCTACCGTCCGACCCAGAGCCTGGATCGGACAGTGGGTCGGACAAGGCTTAAGCAACGAGAATAAAAATTTCTGGAATGGTCCGACCCAGGGCCGTGAGTCGGACATGGGTCGGACAGGCAAAAAAAAAACTGTTGTCGAAGTTCCTGACTCCGTCCGACCCAGAGGATAAGTCGGACGTGGGTCGGACGCCACTTGGGCAACATGATTGAACTTTCTGGAATGGTCCGACCCAGAGGAGTATGGGTCGGATGGAATAGTGCTGAGTCGGACGGGAAGAATTTTAGAGGACGAAAATCTACTGGAATGGTCCGACCAGGGCTTGGGCCGGACGGTGGGTCGGACGACCCATAACTTACAAAAAAAATGTTTTATTATATGACTATAGTAATCATATGTGTGTATATATATATATGCCTATACACATGTAAGCATATATACGTAATAATGCACCAATAATGAGGGTCATGATGGTAAGATAGTAAAGGCGTGAGTAAGGAAACAAGTTTAAGAAGTAATAAGGAAAAATGGTTTCATAACCAAGTAAGAAAGTAATAAAGTAGTAAGTATACATTGAGAGTATCAAAGAAGGAGTAAGTTAGATCAATAATGGATCATTGATCATACTACTTCATGTATGTATAGGAATCAAAAAGTTGATCCTCGAAGGAACCCGGTAGTACGTATACGATGGTGAACGGTATGATTTCTTCATGCCCTGTATCCTAACTTGGTTACCCCGATTTGTGTGCTTATGTGATCACCAATAAGATAAATGCACGAATCGGACTTATATTACACTTAACTGTGTTTGAACTATTTTGTTCTTGTTGTATCTTCTTGAACAATTAGTTTGTATAATTCATGAAATGAATGAATGGAAATGAGAAGTATGTGTAAGTATTGTGTACTTGTGTATTGTATGTATGTATGGAAGTGAAGTACTGACTTCTACTAATTCCTAACAACCCAACTCATAACTTGGGTAATGAGTAAATTGGAATGAGTAGAAGTCCGATATAGTTTCGGCCACGCGTGAGGATAAGGAAACACAAGAGGTTGGATCCGAATCCTGGCTATAATCTCTTCCATGGACCAAATCCCTTGAATGGGTAGCATCCTGGATTAGTGGGCCACCCTAAAGCCCGGTGGTGGGATGTAGTAATCCCTGCCCGGAGGTCGTACCGACTTAACTGGAAGTAAAGTATGTAAGAAGTAAGTATTGCTGTAACACCCCTACTACGCACATAACACTAAATGAAATCACAGCGGAAATAAATAACTAAACAGTAACTAACGCTTCGGTGCTACAACGCCGTCAACCACCCACGTGGTTGACAAGGCAGAATAAATACAAGTGTACCGGTCTGATGATCAGACTCCCGAGCATAAAACTAAACCATAAATACATCATATACAATACCGAGTGTTTACATAAGTCCTTCACTGTGTCACACCACTGTTAACTGTCACAACCAAATATATATCACGCCACGGGAGCACAGGCGCATCCCGGGCCAACATCCAAAAGTATACAAAAGTAAACCACCTCCTAGGATCTAGAGCCACTCCGCTTCTTCGATCCTCATCCTGCAATATAAGAAATATGGATCCCCCGAGGGGGTCAGCAACCGTTGGCTGGTATGGTTAACGCGCAGCCCATCGGCTACCGGGATACGCGCAACTAATTGTCATGATAACATGGCATTCATTTATATACATAACATAACATAACATGTGGCATAGCATCAATAGTGCACAGCACAACATCACATACACGGTGGATCTTCGTTCCACAATAACAAACCACAAGGGTCAAATATCACAAGAGCCTAGAGAATGATTCACTCTCATGTTAAGCTCGTTAAACACACTCATTACCGTTCTGTTAGACGAACGAGTAACTTAAGTCACAGATGGTTCGGATTTAGTGACCCGAACACACCACACAAACACATGTTCCCACTAAACCGATCATAAGCCAGAATAGGTAAGCTTTGGAGGAAGCTAGCGGGAGATCGAACGCCAAATTAAGGAGAACAATCTTAACAACATAAGAGTCGAATCTGATTCAGATATCTACTCTTAACTTACATGCATGACCGGACAACCGGATTCCTCACTTCCCAGTTAACACTTGTTAGAAGTTCATAGTGGAACTTAACAACCAATACACAATAAGTGGTAAGTCATGTTAGACACACACAAGGGAAATGAGTCACATCATAACATCACAATTATATGAACAACTGTAAACTCATTACATGTTTAAATCTTATAACGTCATATACACACAGAAAAACATACAACACACAAGCCGGTGTAAACCGGTAGAAAACAGACTGCAAGAAAAACATACCTTGGTCCTTGCCTTGATTGTTTCCACCGTAGGTCACTCCTATACATGATTCAAGAATGTCGGTTAATTAACTTACTTAACCTCCAAATTTACTAAGTGTTTAACATGATTATTTGACATGTTTAAATGTCTAACTTACCCTAGGTTACCTTCATTATACACCCTAGGGTTAACTACATAAGTCACATTCTTTTCTGTTTTTTTTTTAAGTTTTGGTATGTCCGACCCACCGTCCGACCCACAACTGGGTCGGACCCTTCCAGTGGTTTTCGGGTCTGAAGAACCTTACCTTGTCCGACCCATGTCCGACCCAACCTTCTGGGTCGGACCATTCCAGAGACATGTCCGACCCACGTCCGACTCACTAGACTGGGTCGGACCATTACAGAGAATTCCATCGACCTCAGAACATACATGTCCGACCCATGTCCGACCCACTCTTCTGGGTCGGACCATTACAGAGCATTTTACCGCCTTATAAACATGCCCGTCCGACCCACGTCCGACTCACTCGACTGGGTCGGACCATTCCAGAACATTTTCCCTCCTTTGAAATATGACCGTCCGACCCATGTCCGACCCACCCTTCTGGGTCGGACCATTCCAGAACAATTTCCTGACGTCTAACAGAGGCTGTCCGACCCAAACTTGGGTCGGACCCCTGGGTCGGACGCCCTCTAAACTTACCCAAACTTTGTCAAATCTTCACCAAACTTCTCCTAAAGCCTCTTAATGCTTCCTAACAACATTTGGTAACCTTATATCCACATACAACATCTATGAAACTCATTTTCTAATTTCTTAAGCCTTTACTTCTTTCCTTGTAAAATTCCTTAACACTTATGTTATTTTCTCCTTAGTTTTCCCAATGGTATTTCATACCTATGATTACTACTATCCAAATGCTTTCTCCTCATTTTAACATCATCTCCTAAGCATCATTTATCACAACTAACTCCTTATGTCATTCTTGAAATCCTTTTCAAAGTTCACACTTTCTCCTTATTTTACCAAAGTTGCCTAAGTCTTTACCTAAGTCCAAAATGACTTTGGTACATACTAAAACCTCGAGCTCATGCCTAAGTCCTTCTCACATCTTAAACCACCTTAATGCATGTTTCTTTCACAAGGAAAACACTTAACCATTCTAAATACTCCTTAACTTATCAAACTCATTTTAAACTCCTAGAACTTCACATTTATTACCTAAATTTCGACATAGGTTCTCCTAGAACATTACTAAACCAAAACATATTGTTTTCACCAACAAACAACCAAGAACACTAAAAATCCATCAAGCACTTTCTTATACACAAACTTCACTCATATAGCACCACATCACAATATAGTGCATAATTTAGATAGCATGGCACTTAGGCCCTTAAATGACATGGCTCTTAGGCCCTTAAGATGCATAAATCATAAACACTGAATTTCCACAATATATTTGCCTTTGACCTGCAAATACACTCAACAACACATATGCCTTTTACTAAGCTCTTGAGAACACTTTACTAAGTCATTCACCATTTGCTCTTTAGGTAGTTTTAACAAGCATTATAAGCTCATTTCTCCTAAGGCATTAAACAACATTAGGTTAGTAGATTTACCTCTTTTCCAAACAACTTCTTTCTTGTTTCCTTTAAAAACCGGTAAGGTACTTGATTCTTTGTCAAGTTCTAAACAATATACAAACATTATAATGAGTATTCAAGCTATAAGCTTCATCTCATTGTAAACCCTAATTTTACATTGTTTCAAAAACATTAATGTAGTTGTTTACCTTGATCTTTGAAGAGAGTTTGAATATCTAACAAGAGAGGACTCCACCTAGTCCATGAAGAGTTGGAATGAAGCTAGAACAAAGTCACACAAAGAGCTCCTTCAATAGGTATTTTCGGTTACAACAAAAACATGAAGGAAATGAAGTTTTTATTTGAGATTCCTTACCTAGAAACAAAGAAGAGTAACAATATGTAAAAATACAAGCTCAAGCTCCTTCAATGGTGGAACTCCTTGGCACCGAAATGGTGGTCTTGGAATTTGAGAAGATAGAAATGAAGAGCTTGATGAGAGAAAGAGATTGGTGGTGTTTGTTTTTGATTTGGACAAGTGAGCTAGATTTTACAAGAGATCAAAGAAGAGGTTTAATGGTGGTGGTGTGGTATTACCGTGGAAGAGAAGGAAGAAGAGAGTGTGGAGCCGTGTGAATACAAGGAAAGAAATGAGAGAATGAGATAGAATTTGCTTTTGAAGATATTTATACTTTATAAAGTAAAAAGGTACTTAAGTAGTCTTATTTATTTTCTTAACAAGATAACAAGGGTGGTGTGTCACCAACCTTAAAAACCGGCCCCCAATAGTAGTGTGAGGGTATTATAGTCTTTATTTGTCAATTTAATCACTTATACAACATATGTTACAAAATAGCTTATAAAAATCACTATTCATGAAAACATGGCACATAGAAGTGAAATTTTTGATTTCCCATTGATATAGACATCCAAATGTGATATTATATAGTACACATATATATTTAAGAGTAATGATGGACAACTAGCCACTCAAAACTCATTTACAAGACAATTTTTCAAAAATGTGCTTTAAGACTCCTTAAAGCACATTTTGTGTTTAAACTTGTTTTCAAGCTTGGTTTTCTTTGGTAATTGGTTTAATATGTTCATTAGCATATAATTAAGATCTTGGTAAGTTCATTAGGTCTCAACCAAGTTTATCCCAAGCTTAGAGCACATTTTGGCTCTTATTGACTTTAAAGCACATTTTGTGTTTTCTTCTTTTAAATTTGTTTACTAATGTTTCTAAGACTTTTTTTTTAGTCTTAATATACCATATTTAAGTGTTTAAATATATTAAGGTTTGGGGTATTTCAATCTACCCCCCTTAAAAGAACTTTGCCCTCAAAGTTCATACTTCCACATATCCTAAATATTAGAACACGGGAATACTTATAAACAATACTTCCATACATCACTAACAACATACTTACATAACATTGGACACAAGGTCCATACAACATCATTCACATCATTCAGACACAAAGGTCTGTAACATAACAACATAACATAGACATGTATTCAAATACACGTCGTACACACATAACCGAAACGGCTCTACCCCCCTTAAAAAAGGGGTACACCCCGTACCCTATACACATAAGGACTAAGAAGTAAACAATGACGGGTACTTCGCCTTCATCTTATGTTCCAGCTCCCAAGTGGCCTCCTCAACGTCCTGGTTAGACCAAAGAACTTTCACCAGTCTCACAGACTTATGGCGAGTGTCTCGAGTCTTAGTATCCAGAATCCGTACCGGAGTCTCCACTGATCGCATGGTCGGCTCTAAGGTTAGCCTTTCAGGCTGAAGCACATGAGACGGATGAGACATATACTTCTTCAACTGGACACATGAAATACATCATGTACCTTGCCCAGCTCGGCGGGTAGATCTAGTCTATAGGCTACCGGGCCGATCCGCTCCGTCACAACATAAGGCCCCACATATTTTGGGCTCAACTTGCCCTTCTGGCCAAAACGAAATACTCCCTTCATGGGGGATACTCTCAAAAATACCTGATCGCCCACGGCGAACTCCAGGTCACGTCTGCGCACATCTGCGTACGACTTTTGTCTATCCTGAGCTGCCTTCATGTTAGCCCGGATCTGGTGAACTTCTGCCTGAACTTGTTCAAGATATTCTGGTCCTATAATGACCGTCTCACTTGACTCATCCCAGCATAATGGCGTGCGGCATGGTCTACCGTACAAGGCCTGGAAGGGAGACATCTTGATCGAAGCGTGGTAACTGTTGTTGTAACTAAACTCGATCAGATGTAACTTATCAATCCAGCTGGTCTGAAAGTCAAGTGCACAAGCACGTAGCATATCCTCAAGTGTCTGAATGGTGCGCTCACTCTGACCATCGGTCTGTGGGTGAAACGCTGTACTCAATTTCAGTTCAGTACCCAATGCCTCTCGTGTAGACTTCCAATATCTGGATAAGAATCTGGTATCTCTGTCAGATACAATCGTTTTCGGTACACCATGGTGTCTTACAATTTCTTTATCAAAGAGTTCTGCCAATCTTGCCACTTTCCAGGTGTCCTTCATCGGAATGAATCGGGCCACCTTGGTCAGTCGGTCAACTATAACCCATATCATATTCAGACCTCCCCTTGTAGGCGGAAGCCCTACTACAAAGTCCATGGAGATATCATGGAACTTCCACTCAGGCACTGGCATTGGCTGTACCATACCACCAGGCCGTCGGTGCTCAAACTTGACCTTCTGGCAAGTGAGACACCTCAACACATAATCACTTACATCTTTTTTCATTCCAGTCCACCAAAAATACCTTTTCATACTCTTATACATCTTTGAAGCTCTGGGGTGAATCGAAGTAGTAGAACAATGGGATTCACTCAATATGCGCTCCTTCAACTCCGCGCTACTCCTAGGTATACACAATCGGCCATTAAGCCTAATCAGGTCATCATCGTGGAGTCTGAAGTCGTACTTCTGACCCTCGAATGTGCCATCAATAAGCTTCTGCCGGATCTCCAGCATATACTGATCCGTCATCTGAGCACTCCGCACCTCTTCAACCAAGCCAGTATGAGAGACTAGCAAATGGAGAGAGTGTGCTTGGCGACTCAATGCGTCAGCTACCACATTTGCCTTACCCTCTTTATATTGTAGATTAATATCGTAGTCATTCAAATTCAACCCACCTTCTTTGCCTCATGTTCAACTCTTTCTGAGTGAACAAGTACTTTAAGCTTTTGTGGTCAGAATAGATTGTCACACTTACCCCATACAAATAATGTCGCCATATCTTCAATGCGAAGACAATGGCACCCAATTCTAAGTCGTGGGTAGGGTAGTTCTCCTCGTGCTTCTTTAGCTTACGGGAGGCGTATGCTACGACCTTCCCGTGTTGCAATCAATACACAACCCATACCTCTACTGATGCGTCGCAGTAGACCTCAAAAACCACTGGACGTCTGTATAGTCAGGACTGGTGCAGATGTCAGAGCATCCTTGAGACTCGTGAAAGAACTATCACAGTCGACTGACTCTGCATGACTCGAATGGTCATCCTTCTTCATCAAGGGAAGTCATCGGCTTCGAGACACTGGAGAAAGTGTCCTTCACAACCTCCTATAATAACCTGCGCAACCGAGGAAGCTCCGATATCGTTGTAACTGTCTTCTGGCCTAGGCCAGGTGCGCACTGCATCTATCTTTACCGGATCACAGCGATCCCGGCCTCAGAAATCACATGACCAAGAAAGGATACTTGGTTCAACCAAATTCACATTTCGAAAACTTTGCATACACTGATTCCTCCTCAATTTTTAAACACTTTCTCAGGGGCTTTCGTGCTCACCTTTTGATTTCGAATACACAAGAATATCATCGATGAAGACTACCACTGATTTGTCCAACTGATCTTGGAACAAACGGTTCATTAAGTCCATGAACTTTGCTTGTGCATTTGACAAGCCAACGGCATAACTGTGAACTCATAGTGCCCATACCTAGTCCTGAATGCTGTCTTTTCGATATCACTGTCACGATGGCAATCTGATGGTATCCGGAACATAGGTCTATCTTGGAGAATACTGATGCTCCCCTCAGCTGATCAAATAGATCGTCGATGCGTGGTAAAGGGTAACGGTTCTTCACCGTAACAGCATTCAGCTCTCGATAGTCAATACACAGGCGGAGGCTACCGTCCTTCTTCTTCACGAAGAGGACCGGCGCTCCCCATGGTGAAATACTAGGGCGGATAAAGCCCTTGTCAAGTAGGTCTCTCAGCTGCTCCTTGAGCTCTGTCATCTCTGGCTGGCAGCCATACGATAAGGTGCTTTTCGCAATGGTTCAGTGCCCAACTAAGTCAATCTCAAACTCAACCTCTCGTGCTGGCGGCATGCCTGGCAGTTCCTTAGGAAATACATCAGGAAACTCCGACACTACCGACACATCAGCACTAAACTCTGGGTCTCTCTCTATGTCCTGGACATAGCAGAGGTATACATCACTCCCTCGTCGTAACTCACGATACATGGCCATGGCGGTGATGATCTGTGTCGAAGGCTCTCTGGGCCTCTGGCGGTATGATATGGTAACCCCAGATGGACTCCGAAGAAGCAGTCGATGCTCGGCACATAGGATTCTGCCCTTGTACCGCTCCAACCAGTTCATCCCGACAATCACATCGAAACCAAGTCCGTCGAACTCTATCAAGTCGATCGGAAACTCTTCACCTCTGATTCTTACAATAGCATCTCGGTGGTAGCGGGTACACCTGATCCGCTCTTTCGATGGGAGAGTGACCAAGAAGTCTGGCATCTCATTACCATCTAACCCCAGCCTCTTCACAAAAGATAGCGAAATAAATGTGTGTGAGGCTCCAGAGTCGAACAAGATCGATGCATCCACGCCATTCACTGGAAAGGTACCGGTGAGGATTGTGCCGCTCTTGCCGGCTTCTGCCTCATTGCAGACACTCAGTGTACCTCCCGTTCCGAGTGCACAACCTAATTCATTGGCAAACTAATAAGTACTGGGTAACAACACGGTTGATATACTTCAATAACTCCACTTTATTCATTAACACCTTCTCTTTACAACATTGTTGGTTTACATGGTTGATATAACCTTACACATACATAACTTCCTTAACATATACTCGCTTAACACATTACAGAATTATACAAGGCTTTAGAATTGTCTGAAGGTCAAAT
This sequence comes from Limonium bicolor, assembly GCA_023374045.1. Taxonomy (NCBI): domain Eukaryota; kingdom Viridiplantae; phylum Streptophyta; class Magnoliopsida; order Caryophyllales; family Plumbaginaceae; genus Limonium; species Limonium bicolor. The sequence goes on along the minus strand of CM041781.1, from coordinate 124,451,121 downwards.
TCAAACGTCCGGGTTTCATGTGTGTGGCATTGATCACTGCCGACGGTGCGGTATTCAGTTTGATCTTCCTGATGCCATGGTATAGCATCCTTGACTGCCCACCCATGACTAACACATCTCCCGACTTTAGTATTAACTTCCTTGCGAGATCAGCACGCTTCTGCTCGCCGTACACAAACACTGCGGTATCACCAATGGACCAAGACACCACGGGTACTCCCTTACTTAGAGACTCGGGTGACTCGTCCTTATCTTGGTGTAAACCTAACCGTCCACCTTTCTGGTAGAAGTTCACAATACACAAATCTGCTTTCACATTTGGAATTGAATCCGTTTCAACTTGTTGAGCAATTCCCACGGCGTGATTAACGACCGCACGGAACTCCTCAGGTATACTTGGTACTGTTGCTCCATCTTCAGCTCGCACTTCTTGATATGACTGTGTAAGGGTTCCAGTCCTTACCCATGCACATCATCTTCAATTGCATTCTTGATCCGTTCGGATATTCAGGTGTGTAGAAACCTCCAGGTTTAGCTCCAAGTTCGTCGCATCGTCTGATGACATGGATTTGTGCTTCCGGTGTCAGGTATCCATTTAAAAGTATACCTGGCTGGATAACCTGACATTGTTCCATTGGAAAGTCGGTGATGTTGATGGTGGTTTCTTCAGGGTTTGGTGTGGGTGGGATTGGATAACATATATTGAAGGTTCCTTTAAGTTTAGAATTATCTAATTAGGTGTCTTTCACACTATACTTTAACTCTTTACTTACATGATAATACGCTTGGACTCATTAATACACACATGCATGAAATGCGGTATGCAATCACTTATTACATTCAACAGTTTAGGCGGTACCTGGTCTAGAAGAGGGCCCTGGCGCCTCAGACCGGTCCACCACATTCAGGGCAGCCTTGCTAGGTCCCGACCCCTTCCCCTTCTGGGAATCAGTATGCCTCTGATCTGTGGGTGGCTGGTTAGCCGTCTTCGGGCCATCAATAGCTGCTGTGGCCTTACCCTTCCACTGCCCTCTGGGCTTGTTAACTCTACTGTTGGGGTTCCGGTAACACTCGTGGTCACGGTGACCCCACTTCTCGCAGTAGCGACACTGCACCTCATTTCCCTTGCAGTCCTTGCCGGGGTGGTCTCCATTGCACCACTTACAGTAATAGTGGCGCTCCGGTCCAGAGCCCGTGCTAGCTGCTATCACAACACACAATCAATACTTGTCTCACAACTTATCAACATACACTTCAACTTATCACACAAGATTAAATAATTACCCTTAGGTGGGTAAGAGCGTAGGGGCTTCGCCGCATAAGCATATGTGAGCTTCAGTGGCTCCTCAGCTGTGGTGGTTTGGGCTTGGCCCTTGTCACCCTGGTGCTGACTCTTCTGGGGCTGGGGATAAGGTTTCTTCTTCTTCTTTCCTCCCCCGTACCCCTGCGGACTCTGGCCCTCGCTCGTGGCCTTGCGCTTGTGCGCATTCTCCTCGTCCCTCAGACGGACGGTGATCTCCACCTTAGCAGCGGCATGATAGCACTCCTGAATTTAGGATGTCAGTCATGCCCCGCAATACATACTCACAAACTCACATTAATACTCACTTGTAGACTACACATATTCACATCACTCTTTATTTAAATTACCTGCAAGGTAGTATACTCAGCTGGCCCCATCCCATAGCGAAGACGGTGGCTGAGACCGTTGTAGAAACGGTTTACCAACACCCGGTTCGAGTATCCCAGGTCCGGTAACAGGTGGACAAGGCCGGTGAATGCAGTGTAATACTCATCAACCGACACCTTGTCCCCCTGCCTCAGACTATCCAGTTCCAGGCGCTTGGCCTCTTGAACATGCACAGGGTAGTATTTGGCTCGCAGTAGAGCCGTGTACTCCCTCCATCTAAACTGAGGATCCGCCACCCGGTCCTTTCTCACAAGCTTCCACCAGTTCTGTGCCGAACCCTTCAGGTAGTAAGCGGCAAGACGGACCTTAGCCTCTGCAGGTACAGCCAAGGTCTCGTAGGCGGTCTCCAACTCGGAGATGTACGCCTCCAGCTTACGTGGGTCGGTCTCCCCATGAAATGAAGGGGGTCTCAAGTCTGCCAATGCCTTGACCCAATTGGTCTCTCGTGGCGGTGGCGGTGGTGGTTGAACTCCGGGCATCTGCCCCTGCTGTATCGCAGCTACAAGCTGGGGTACCATCTGGGCTACAGCGGCTGCTACAGCCTCAGCCATAACCTGAGCCGTAGTGTTCTCGCCCTGGTCACCCGCATCACTAGTACCGCTTCCGCGGCCTCTACCTCGCGGTCTACCTGCCATCTGTATTCACATGAATATTCATTAGCAATATTCTTGCACACTTATCGGTCCAACGGTTGTAACGCTTCCCGACAGTAAGGTATCTCCACACTTAGTTAGTGGTTAACCTTTCCATAACGTTCACTGAAGTAACTATAGTTAGGTTTCCTAACTCGGTATATCCCTAAGCTCGGTATTCTAGTCATCAGAGTGATACTTCGCTCTGATACCACTTTTTGTAACACCCCTACTACGCACATAACACTAAATGAAATCGCAGCGGAAATAAATAACTAAACAGTAACTAACGCTTCGGTGCTACAACGCCGTCAACCACCCACGTGGTTGACAAGGCAGAATAAATACAAGTGTACCGGTCTGATGATCAGACTCCCGAGCATAAAACTAAACCATAAATACATCATATACAATACCGAGTGTTTACATAAGTCCTTCACTGTGTCACACCACTATTAACTGTCACAACCAAATATATATCACGCCACGGGAGCACAGGCGCATCCCGGGCCAACATCCAAAAGTATACAAAAGTAAACCACCTCCTAGGATCTAGAGCCACTCCGCTTCTTCGATCCTCATCCTGCAATATAAGAAATATGGATCCCCCGAGGGGGTCAGCAACCGTTGGCTGGTATGGTTAACGCGCAGCCCATCGGCTACCGGGATACGCGCAACTTATTGTCATGATAACATGGCATTCATGATATCTACTCTTAACTTACATGCATGACCGGACAACCGGATTCCTCACTTCCCAGTTAACACTTGTTAGAAGTTCATAGTGGAACTTAACAACCAATACACAATAAGTGGTAAGTCATGTTAGACACACACAAGGGAAATGAGTCACATCATAACATCACAATTATATGAACAACTGTAAACTCATTACATGTTTAAATCTTATAACGTCATAAACACACAGAAAAACATACAACACACAAGCCGTTGTAAACCGGTAGACAACAGACTGCAAGAAAACCATACCTTGGTCCTTGCCTTGATTTGTTTCCACCGTAGGTCACTCCTATACATGATTCAAGAATGTCGGTTAATTAACTTACTTAACCTCCAAATTTACTAAGTGTTTAACATGATTATTTGACATGTTTAAATGTCTAACTTACCCTAGGTTACCTTCATTATACACCCTAGGGTTAACTACATAAGTTACATTCTTTTCTGTTTTTTTTTAAAGTTTGGGTATGTCCGACCCACCGTCCGACCCACAACTGGGTCGGACCCTTCCAGTGGTTTTCGGGTCTGAAGAACCTTACCTTGTCCGACCCATGTCCGACCCAACCTTCTGGGTCGGACCATTCCAGAGACATGTCCGACCCACGTCCGACTCACTAGACTGGGTCGGACCATTACAGAGAATTCCATCGACCTCAGAACATACATGTCCGACCCATGTCCGACCCACCCTTCTGGGTCGGACCATTACAGAACATTTTACCGCCTTATAAACATGCCCGTCCGACCCACGTCCGACTCACTCGACTGGGTCGGACCATTCCAGAACATTTTCCCTCCTTTGAAATATGACCGTCCGACCCATGTCCGACCCACCCTTCTGGGTCGGACCATTCCAGAACAATTTCCTGACGTCTAACAGAGGCTGTCCGACCCAAACTTGGGTCGGACCCCTGGGTCGGACGCCCTCTAAACTTACCCAAACTTTGTCAAATCTTCACCAAACTTCTCCTAAAGCCTCTTAATGCTTCCTAACAACATTTGGTAACCTTATATCCACAAACAACATCTATGAAACTCATTTTCTAATTTCTTAAGCCTTTACTTCTTTCCTTGTAAAATTCCTTAACACTTATGTTATTTTCTCCTTAGTTTTCCCAATGGTATTTCATACCTATGATTACTACTATCCAAATGCTTTCTCCTCATTTTAACATCATCTCCTAAGCATCATTTATCACAACTAACTCCTTATGTCATTCTTGAAATCCTTTTCAAAGTTCACACTTTCTCCTTATTTTACCAAAGTTGCCTAAGTCTTTACCTAAGTCCAAAATGACTTTGGTACATACTAAAACCTCGAGCTCATGCCTAAGTCCTTCTCACATCTTAAACCACCTTAATGCATGTTTCTTTCACAAGGAAAACACTTAACCATTCTAAATACTCCTTAACTTATCAAACTCATTTTAAACTCCTAGAACTTCACATTTATTACCTAAATTTCGACATAGGTTCTCCTAGAACATTACTAAACCAAAACATATTGTTTTCACCAACAAACAACCAAGAACACTAAAAATCCATCAAGCACTTTCTTATACACAAACTTCACTCATACAGCACCACATCACAATATAGTGCATAATTTAGATAGCATGGCACTTAGGCCCTTAAATGACAAGGCTCTTAGGCCCTTAAGATGCATAAATCATAAACACTGAATTTCCACAATATATTTGCCTTTGACCTGTAAATACACTCAACAACACATATGCCTTTTACTAAGCTCTTGAGAACACTTTACTAAGTCATTCACCATTTGCTCTTTAGGTAGTTTTAACAAGCATTATAAGCTCATTTCTCCTAAGGCATTAAACAACATTAGGTTAGTAGATTTACCTCTTTTCCAAACAACTTCTTTCTTGTTTCCTTTAAAAGCCGGTAAGGTACTTGATTCTTTGTCAAGTTCTAAACAATATACAAACATTATAATGAGTATTCAAGCTATAAGCTTCATCTCATTGTAAACCCTAATTTTACATTGTTTTAAAAACATTAATGTAGTTGTTTTACCTTGATCTTTGAAGAGAGTTTGAATATCTAACAAGAGAGGACTCCACCTAGTCCATGAAGAGTTGGAATGAAGCTAGAACAAAGTCACACAAAGAGCTCCTTCAATAGGTTTTTGGTTACAACAAAAACATGAAGGAAATGAAGTTTTTATTTGAGATTCCTTACCTAGAAACAAAGGAGAGTAACAATATGTAAAAATACAAGCTCAAGCTCCTTCAATGGTTGAACTCCTTGGCACCGAAATGGTGGTCTTGGAATTTGAGAAGATAGAAATGAAGAGCTTGATGAGAGAAAGAGATTGGTGGTGTTTGTTTTTGATTTGGACAAGTGAGCTAGATTTTACAAGAGATCAAAGAAGAGGTTTAATGGTGGTGGTGTGGTATTACCGTGGAAGAGAAGGAAGAAGAGAGTGTGGAGCCGTGTGAATACAAGGAAAGAAATGAGAGAATGAGATAGAATTTGCTTTTGAAGATATTTATACTTTATAAAGTAAAAAGGTACTTAAGTAGTCTTATTAATTTTCTTAACAAGATAACAAGGGTGGTGTGTCACCAACCTTAAAAACTGGCCCCCAATAGTAGTGTGAGGGTATTATAGTCTTTATTTGTCAATTTAATTACTTATACAACATATGTTACAAAATAGCTTATAAAAATCACTATTCATGAAAACAAGGCACATAGAAGTGAAATTTTTGATTTCCCATTGATATAGACATCCAAATGTGATATTATATAGTACACATATATTTAAGAGTAATGATGGACAACTAGCCACTCAAAACTCATTTACAAGACAATTTTTCAAAAATGTGCTTTAAGACTCCTTAAAGCACATTTTGTGTTTAAACTTGTTTTCAAGCTTGGTTTTCTTTGGTAATTGGTTTAATATGTTCATTAGCATATAATTAAGATCTTGGTAAGTTCATTAGGTCTCAACCAAGTTTATCCCAAGCTTAGAGCACATTTTGGCTCTTATTGACTTTAAAGCACATTTTGTGTTTTCTTTCTGTTTAAATTTGTTTACTAATGTTTCTAAGACTTTTTTTTAGTCTTAATATACCATATTTAAGTGTTTAAACAATATATTAAGGTTTGGGGTATTTCAATTGCATGTGATTGGTCTTGACTATTGTAAGTCATTGACCTGGAGCAAAAAGTATTGAACACCCGATTAACCCGGGTGTGTAATGAAGCTAACTGGACCTTTGTATGTATTGGAGAATTGTATCTCCGTATTGCGTATTGAGTATGTAATGAGTATGTATTCTGTATGTGTATTCTGGAAGATGGTAAGTAAGCATTGGTTGACTTGTATTGTCTTCCAAGCATGTATTATACTGTGCGTATGTATGTATACCTTGTGTAGTATTGCAGTATCGTGAATGAAAGCATGTAAGTATGTATGTATGTATGCATGTATTGCAAAATGAATTGCATGTATTCGACCAAATGGTCGGCGTACCCTCGCTAGTACGCGGGGTATGCGGTTATCATATTCAGCGTAAGCTGACCCCCTAGGGGGAACGTTTTTAGTGTGCAGGTACCCCAAGCAGACCTAGTCACAGAAGAGACCGCTGGACATGCCTAGATTACTAGGAATGAAGTTAGATTGTAGTAAATGGTATAAGGCTTGTAGCCTTGCCTGTAGAAGTGTACCAAGGGGTACACTATTACGTAAGTTGCAAGTATGTAGTTGTGAGGAACGGGTAGTGGATAGACTCTTAATGAGTATGCGTGGAATTGAAGAGGTATCGTATTTGTATTTGGAACTCAGTAAACTCGGTATGTGTAGTGTATTATCTTGTACTGAAGTATGGAGTTTTGTATTGAATGGAGTATTGTATTGAATGGAGTATCGTAGTACTCAGTAAGTGATGGGAGTATGTATTGTATTTGAGTAGTACTCGGATATTCCGGTCCATCAGACCGATGCTGTATGTATTAGTAGCCTTGTTAGTCATGTGGGTGGCTAACGACATTGTACCACCCGCCGTTGAGTATGAATGTATCCGCTGCGTGAGTACGAATGTATAAAGAGATTGGACGGTAATGACGGTATTAGCGGTAGGGGTGTTACAGTACCTGACACAGGTCGTCTCCTATTCAATTTACGTCGCGACGGGAGTTTTGGGTGCACTATGTCACTCACCGGCTGTGTACCGGAACAGTTCAAGTTAAGAGGAAGACTTCACTTCTCTCGAGGGTTCGATTCCCACCACTGTCAGTACAGGAGTTAACTACGTTATCTTCTGAGGGATTTATTACACACCTACTTGTACGAGAGTCCCATCTCGTCTAAGGGCTTATCATGCCCGACCAACTTACTCCATGATGAAGGAGTTTAACGAGGTCACTATACCTCCACTGCTGTGAGGTACTCTTATATACATGTTAGTCCCATTGTGAGGATCTGACTACTATCAAGCTATTCCAGAACATCTAACTTGACCTTCTGCAGTCTTGTTCTGTATGATATTGTTATCCTTGTATGGATACTTGTTATTATCATGTTATGCTTGTTTACAGTTTTATAAAAATGAACTGCATGTATTCGACAAAATAGTTGGTGTGGCCCAGTAGCGTGTGGGCTGCACGTTTTTTATACCGGCAAATTATTTGCTGAGCCGTTTCATGGCTAAACATTTCCAGGTACCTGAAGAATGAGGAGATTACCCGACCGAGTGTAGGTGGGGTAGAATTAAGACAGGGATTATTATTACCGGCATCAATTTATAGTACTGTATTTTTACTATTGGCTTTTGTTGTTTTAAGAGGTTTGTATTCAGCGCTCAGACCGCTTCATTTGTAAGTTGTATTGAAGTTAGCCTTGTTAGTCACATGGGTGACTAACGGCGTTGTAGCACCACCCGTTGTTTTGTATATATTTTCCGTTGCATTTCTAGTTATCTTTGGGAGCTATCATCATACATGTTGTGGAGTTTTGGGTTGGGGTGTTACAAAAAGTGGTATCAGAGCGTAGTTGCGCTCTGAGATCTGAATACAACCGAAATTAACCTTGGGATACAGGGTGTGTGATAGAACAGTGAGGAGTAGGAAGTTAGTTTTTACTTGGTCCGCCGAAGGGCGTTAACAACTGTTCAAACTTACAGTAACTTCAAACTATGACCTGCCTAATTAACGAGCAGATGTCATGAAAGGGAATGCATTAATTAATATAAATAATTAAGACTACCTGAACTAGCGAAAGGGTTTGTTGAAGACCATACGACACCAACTGTCACCCACAAGGGAAGCTGACAACGAATAACAGTGATGTCATACCGATGATAACCAGAAAGGCTGACAACACCGCCAAGTATACAGTGATGATGGAGTAAAAATATACCTCAATGGACGTGAACTGCATGATGATCCAACCTGCATGGCGCACTTGCTAAAACAAGTGCTGCCCCAGTAAACCAAATAAAGGAGAATAAGACCTACTTGAGAAGAGCAAACACTGAATTTTATGGGATACCCAGGCACTGAGCTTGCCGCCCAGTGCGGGACGGGAAAATCTTACCATCCCTTATTAACATTCGCGAGGAATAGTACAAAACCTTGAAATATGACTATCAGTATAGTCTTACAAAAATAATCAATGATGATATCAAGAAAAATCATAACAGAATCTCACTATATATAACTAAACATCCAACATAAATAAACACGGATGTAATACCTGCTCAAATACCAAGGGTCTCAGCTAGTATCATTATAGTGACAATGCTGGACTCCTAATAAACAGTGAGAAGAGAACAAACTTATAGTTCACATATTTTGAAGTCAAGAGAACTACCAAATTAGCAATACTAAATGCTATATATAAATACATATGATTGGGAGATTATAAATCTAAAACTTTTTTAGAAGTATTGATATATTTCAGAGGGATAAGTATCATAAAATATACCTACCCTATTTTAAGGCACAAGTCCTACATTATCCTTATGGATTTATATGAGCATATGTCTTCTATGACAGCTCAATTTGTGGATACGAGTAAAGAGCTCAGAAAATCAAAGAAAGCTAACACCAATGTAAGATAAATTTTCATATATACATGGTAACAAATAACACTCATTGACACTAACAATGGAGGCAGTGTATGTTATATTAAGGCTTTAGATTAATATATACACTAGAGATAAGAGGAAGTTAAACATAACAATGGGCAAATATACCCCTTGAATTGTAACAAATGTTTTACACGTGAACTTTCCTAACGTTATATACCAATCACTACGACTTCAAAACCTCTAATTAATACACCTAAACGGCCTATTTCCTTTTGAAGCCAATGAGAGTGTGAAATAACCACGTTTCTAAGTGGTAGGAACAAACAATAAGCTTTGGTTGTCTTGTCACCAAACAGTAGGATTCAAACTGGAAGTTCTTAGTATGAAATGTTACAAAACATTAAAAGATAATTAACCTAGGTTGAACATATGGTTCACATGATTGATGGAATTTAAATGGAGTGAGAAAAAGCCAAGCTTTATGTAACAAAAATAACACTTTATGAAACCGTAATTGATCAAATTTACAAAAACTTTTCCTTGGAGTCTTATCCCAGTTTAGTAATAACTATGAATGTCTTTGTTCCAAGTAATGATAACCAAGGTGTAGACAATGATCAAGCCCTGATAAGTTATATGCTAGATAAAGCCTTTTTAAGAGAAGAGTATATTTCAAGGTATCCAAGTCCATAACTGAATTTATTGCTTGCATGATGTGTTTAAGAGTCAAATGACTGATGAAATAATTATTAGACAGTAAGTGTCTAGGTGTTTAATAAGAATTTATCTATGCCAAGAAGAAAAACTAGATTCCACGCTAAATGATTTGATCAAAGGAACTCAGTTCCGGGAATTAAGGAATACACTAGTTTCAAGTATAAGTTATAACCATTATTAGACTAGTTGTATAACAGTCAAGGAAGAATGTTGTAATCACCACGTCATGAAGTCTTGATAAGATAAAATTTGGAAACTTGCAATTATGTGGTTGTTTGATATTTGACGTGGGCGGTCGAACTTGATCCTGGTCAGATCAAGGGAAAACCAAACAAAAAATGGAGTGGAGGGATAGTTCAACACTGGCACTGACCCGTCAGGGTTGGATGATTCCCGAGACTCCCTGCAAGTGGTCACCAATATCTCTGTGATAAGTAAATATTTGTTCTTAATTTTAATCTAAAATCTGTCTAATAAAGTATATTAGATGTCGAGGGTGTAAGTTAAAAGTTAAATTAACCAAGCTATCCTGAAGAGATTTAATTGCTAAAACGACTCCGCGTATGTCGGAAAAATAGTCAACATTGAAGGAAATACTAACTGTTATTATACCCTGAGTCATGATAATAAATTAAATATGAGATCAAGAGACATATATCTATAATGACAGTATTTACAAGCTACCTTCTAAGTTATGGCCTTATTGCCATCTGAAGGGAAGGATCGACCTTAAGTCTTCCTTTGTGAATTCAAACCCAGTACATTAAACAGGAACCTACCTGTAAGTATGGTAGAGTATAAAGAGTAGAAACATTATACTAATACTCACATGAGTTGATTCATAAACAGGAAAAACATGTGAAATTGTGAGAAAATTGTACCTTGTTAGAAACCTTAACGGGAAACCTACTATGGTATAAGTAATGACCAGACAATAGAGATCGTGTATGTATTACCGACAATTGGCGAATCGATAATAGCAGGAAATATTTCTATATTATATACAAGATGCACGGTTCGACCGTAGCTCATACTCTACATTGAAAATGGCAACCGAATATGGTAACAGTAAACCTAAATACCTGAACCACGGGCTGATGACCTGAAGGTCAAAGAGAAGAACTTTAATATGCCCCAATATTATACAAAACCCGAACACCGACGATTACAATTACAGGAGGTGATGAATAGAAGACAAATTTTAGATCAACAAGAATACTGTAACCTTACAGCTACAACACCTGAACCACTGAATGCATCAGCAACACCGACAAAGATGACGAACCCCACTATCAAGACACTACCACCACCAACGGAGAGTATATATAGTAAACCAATTGGGTAAGGACCCATGGAAAGAAGAATGCTTCAACTAAATATGCGAGAGCTTATGGACTTGACAAGAAATAATCCTATATTGGATAGGTAAGTAGTAATATATCAAGAAGGTACCCCACATGCGAAGGCAACTAGCGTGAAGAACACGGGAAATAACCAACACTGTAACCGGAGACAATAATGGGAAACTCTGTCAAGAGCAAGTCGTCGACCTCAGCAGTGCTGACGAGAAGGATTTTAATGGAGACACCGCCAAAGTAGCCAGCTTGAATAAATATACATACGAGCGAAACTCGAGAAGAATTCAAAGATGAAGGATTGAAATCAAAGGCAAACTGTGTCACAGTATATGCCACGTAGAGACAACGAAGAAACTGGAAATCTGTTACACACGTATATGAATCAGAATCCATAGGCCTTATGGTCGACACGATAGTTAAAACAAGCCGCGAGATAATATTGGCAACAAACAAGTTGGAAGATCACCTTCACCCATACATACGGGATTCAAATATAAAAGCATAATAATGCAAAATAGAACATGTCAGAGAATACACAGATTTTAGGGGCAATACCCTGTAGACGGACAGAAGTCCAGACACGATCAACAATGATAACCAAACGAAGAAAATGATGAATACTACTCATCAACCATACATATGTACATAAACAAACTTAAACATACCACCTACGAAGTGCATTTAAGACTATTCCAGAATGACTAGACATTATTTAATCAGGGTTACGCAGCAGAAGAGTGGTGGTCCCATCAGTTAGAATTATCTACTGAGTCCAAGGGGAATGCACAACACATTTCACATATCTTAACCAAAAATATAGGTCTTACAGCCGAGAGGCTATCTCTTAAACTAGTCATGAGTTCAAAATAAGAGTGAAGATTCCTTCACTATTTACCTATTAGCTATACTAGTCTAGGGTACGTGGGCGTACCCCTATTTTAAGGGGGGGAGAGCCTACTGCGTTTTAGTATTTTTAGCATGGAAGTACACTTCCGTTGTACTGTTGCACTGTGATTTGTATGTTTACAAGTATGGCTTTGTGATTCTATGAACTCTTACTTGATGTGTACTATGTTACACTATATTGGAATTACTCTGTGTTCGCATGATCTGTTGTATGCTACACTACTATGAACGAATTATGTGCACTACATTGCACTACACTGAAGTTATTTTTGATGATGACCTTTCATGTTCATTAGACTGTATGTTATGATTAAATACATACTACGAACTTAAAAGTAGTGAAACTTGGGACTTGATCCCTAGAGTAGAATTGAGTTGTGGATGCTTAAGGGAACTTGATTCCCGACAACCATTTGAACTTAGATATGAGACTTCGGGGCGAAGTCCTTTTTAAGGGGGGTAGATTGAAATACCCCAAATCTAATTAATACCTGAAATACCCCAAACCTTAGTATGCGGTTTAAACATTAAAATATGGTATATTAAGACTAAAAAGAGTCTTCGAAACATTAGTAAACAATTTAAACCATAGAAAACCCAAATAAGTACCTTAAAGTCAATTAGGGCTAAAATGTGCCCTAAGCTTGGGATATGCTTGATTAACACCTAATAAGCTTATCAAGACTTCATTTAGGTGTTAATGAATATAATAAACCAAATACCAAAGAAAACCAAGCTTGAAAACAAGTTAAAACACAAAATGTGCTTTAAGGAGTCTTAAAGCACATTTTTGAAAAATTGTCTTGTAAATGAGTTTTGAATGGCTAAATGTCCATCATTACTCTTTAATTAATATGTGTACTACTTAGTATCACATTTGGATGTCTATATCAATGGGAAATAAAAAATTTCACATCTATGTGCCTTGTTTTTAGTGAATAGTAACTAAAATAAGCAAGATTGTAACATATGTCAATGTAAGTAATTTAATTGGTCAACAAAGACTAAAATACCCCTAGTTATATAATGGGGGCCGGTTTTCTTATAAGGGATGAGTCATTCCCTTGTTAATTTGATAAGAAAGGAAAGTGATAAAGTAAACACTATTTACTTTACTACTTAAGTATGAAAACTAGTTAAGTCTTCTTCATTCTCCCATTTCTCTTATTACCACCGTCTTCTACCTTCCTTATTTCTCTCATTTCCGATTTTTGCAACAGCACCACCACCATCATTCTTCATCTTCAATCACTTGTAATTCCTAGCTCACTTTGCCAAATCAAAAACTAAGGCCACCATTCTCTTTGTCTTGCCAAGCTCTTCAACTTCATCCTTTCAAAATCTCAAGAGCTCCATTTAGGTGCCAAGAGGAATCTCCATGGGAGGAGCTTGAGCTCACCTTTTCACATATTATTGTTCTCCTTTGCTTCTAGGTAAGGAAACTCAAATAAAAGCTCCATTTCCTTCATGTTTTTATGTTGTCTGAAAATCACCATTAATGGTGCCCTTACCTTGCTTGTTTTAGCTTCATTTGAATCTTCCAAGGGCTTGGTGGAGTCCTCTCTTGCTACATATCCAAACTCTCTTTTGTATCCAAGGTAAAACAACTATCTCAATGTTTTAAAACAATGTATAACCTAGGGTTTACAATGAGATGAAGCATAAAGCTTGTATACTCATTTTATCATTTTTATAATGTTTATAAGTTGACAAGCAACTAAAAGCCTTGCCGATTTAGTCAAGGAAACAAGAAAGAAGTTGTGAGGAAAAGAGGTAAATGTGCTAACGTAATGTGGTTTAAAGTCTTATGAGAAATGAGCTTATGTTGCCTATTAAAATGATCTAAGGAGCCAATGATGAATGACTTAGTAAAATGTTCTCAAGGAGACTAGTAAAAGGGCATATGTGTTGTTGAGTGTATTTGCAGGTCAAAGGCAAATATATTGTGGAAATTCAGTGTTTATGGTTTGTGCAATTTAAGGGCCTAAGAGCTATGTTAGGGCCTAAGTGCCAAGCAATTTAAATTATGCACTATATTGTGATGTAGTGTTAAATGAGTGAAGTTTTGTGTACAAGAATGTTCTTGATGGATTTTAGTGTTCTTGGACGTTTAATGGTGAAAACAATGTGTTTTGGCTTGGTAATGTTCTAGGAGAACCCATGTCGAAATTTAGATAATGTATAAGAAGCTTTAGGTGTTTAAAATGAGTTTTGGTAAGTTAGGAAGTGTTTAGAATGGTTAAGTGTTCTACTAGTGAAAGAAACATGCATTAAGGTATTTTAAGGTGTAAAAGGGACTTAAGCATTATTTTAGAGGATTTATAATGCAAATGAGTGCTTTGGGATAGTTCAAGATCATGGAGAGATTGTGTTTAGGACTTGTGCAATGTTGGTGAATAAGAAGAAGTGATGTGTTGCATGGAGGGGCTATAAGCTTGTAGAGATATTCAAGGAGTTGGTTAGGAAGAAAAGATGCTTGGGAGATGATGTTTTAGTGGTGAGAAAACATTTGGGAATAGTGGGAGTTATAGGTATGGAACACCACATAGGAACTTAGTGAAAAACATTACAAGTGTAAACCTTTTTATAAGAATTTGTGTAATGCTTGAGGAGGATTTTGATGAATTATTTAAGGAGTTTAATGGAGGTCTTAAGGTGTGTTTGAAGTGCCAAAATAAGGTTAGAACATACTAGGATATATGAGGTGAAGTTTGGAGTTAAATGGGTAATTAAAAACAAGGGTCTGGTGCAGACCGACCTTGGGGACCGGACCTGCAAGGTCGGTCGAGCCCAGTTTACCCTGCGAGAAATGGTTTTTGGAATGGACCGACCTTGGGGACCGGACTTGCAAGGTCGGTCGGGCATGGATTTTTAGTACGGATTGAGTCTCTGGAATAGACCGACCTTGGGACCAAACTTACAAGGTCGGTCATGCCTAAATTTTTGTACGCAAGTGAGTCTCGGGAATCGACCGATCTTGCGACCGGACTTGCCAAGATCGGTCGGGCCTGAATTTTCAAAGGGGAAAAACTCTCGGGAATAGACCGAACTTGGGGACCGAACTTGCAAGGTCGGTCGGAGTGGAATTTTTGACAGTAATGTGCTCTGGAATGGACCGACCTTGTGTAAGGTCGGTCGGTAAGTTCGGTCGGACCAAAACTTGTAAAAAAAAAACAAACAAGAGTGGCTTAAGTAGTTAACCCTAAGGGGTATGATGTTAATAATCAAGGATAAGTTTGGGCATTAAAACAAGCCATATAATCATGTTAAACACTTAGTAAATTTGAAGTTAAGTAAGTTAATTAACCGACATTCTTAAACATGTATAGGAGTGACCTACGGTGGAAATCAATCGAGGCAAGGACCAAGGTATGGTTTTCGTGCAGTCTGTTGCCTACCGGTTTACACTGGCTTGTGTGTTGTTTGTTTTTCTGAGTGTTTATGACGTTATAAGACTTAACCATGTAATGAGTTTACTGTCGTTTATACTATTGTGATGTTATGACGTGACTCATTTCCCTTGTGTGTGTCTAACATGACTTACCACTTGCTTGTGAACTGCTGTTAAGTTCCACTGTTGAACTTCTAACAAGTGCTAACTGGGGAGTGAGGAATCCGGTTGTCCGGTCATGTATGTAAGTTTAAGAGTAGATTTCTATATCAGATTCGACTCTTATGTTGTTAAGATTGTTCTCCTTTATTTGGCGTTCGATCTCCCGCTAGCTTCCTCCAAAGCTTACCTATTCTGACATATGATCGGTTTAGTGGGAACATGTGTTTGTGTGGTGTGTTCGGGTCACAATATCCAAACCATCTATGACTTAAGTTACTCGTTCGACCAACAGAACGGTAATGAGTGTGTGTAACAAGCTTAACATGAGAGTGAACCATTCTCTAGGCTTCTTATGTTGATTAACCTTCTTAGTTTGTTGTTGTGGGAAGTGTACCCACTATGTATGTGATGTTGTGCTATGTAATATTGTTGCTATGCCATATGTATATGTTATGTGTTAAAATGAATGCCATGTCATCATGACAATTAGTTGCGCGTATCCCGGTAGCCGATTGGCTGCGCGTTAACCATACCAGCCAAGGGTTGCTGACCCCCTCGGGGGCTCCATATTTTTACTGCAGGATGAGGATCGAGGAAGCGGAATGGCTATAGATTCTAGGCTGCAGAAATACTTTTGGTTATTTTGGATGTTGAGCCCGGGATGCGCCTGTGCTCCCGTGGCGTTATATTTTGGTACTGTTTGTGTTACAGTGACGATCGTTACAGTTGACAGTGGAGTTTATGTGTACAGTTTTTAGTGACGGTCTGTATTAAATACTCGGTATGATGGTTATGTATATATGGATGTTGTTACCTAATGCTCGGGAGTCTGATCATCAGACCGATACACTTGTATTTATTCTGCCTTGTCAACCACGTGGGTGGTTGACGACGTTGTAGCACCGAATCATTTAGTTACTGTTTAGTTGTTTTTCCGTTGCGATTTCAGTTATTGTTAAGTGATTAGTAGGGGTGTTACAAAAAGTGGTATCAGAGCAAAGTATCGCTCTGATGACTAGAATACTGAGCTTAGGAATGTACCGAGTTAGGAAACCTAACCACAATTACCTAAGTGAGCAGTTATGGAAAGGTTAACCACTAACTAAGTGTGGAGATACCTTGTTGTCGGGAAGACGTTACAACCGTTGGAACCGATAAGTGTGTAAGCACAATGCTAATAAGTGTTCGTGTGAATACAGATGTCAGGTAGACCACGAGGTCGAGACCGTGGGCACGGCATTGGTGATATTGGGAACCAGGGGGAGAACCCTACGGCGCAAGTCATGGCCGACGCTGTTGCGGCCGCCGTAGCCCACCTGGTCCCATAACTAGTAGCTGCAATTCAGCAGGGGCAACAACCCTAAGTTCAACCGCCACCGCCACCGCCATGAGAGACCAACTGGGTCAAGGCGTTGGCAGATTTGAGACCCCCGTCGTTTCATGGGGAGACCGACCCACGTAAGCTGGAGGCGTATATCTCTGAGTTGGAGACCGCCTACGAGACCTTGGATGTGCCTGCTGGGGCCAAGGTCCATCTTGCCGCTTACTACCTGAAGGGTTCGGCACAAAGTTGGTGGAAGCTTGTGAGAGAGGACCGGATGGCGGATCCTCAGTTTGGTTGGAGAGAGTATACGGCTCTGCTGCGAGCCAAATATTATCCTGTGCATGTGCAAGAGGCCAAGCGCCTAGAGCTGGATAGTCTGAGGCAGGGGGATAAGATGTCGGTTGATGATTACTACACCGCTTTCACCGGCCTTATCCACCTGTTACCGGACCTGGGATACTCGAACCGGGTGCTGGTAAACCGTTTCTACAACGGTCTCAACCACCGTCTTCGCTACGGGATGGGGCCAGCTGAGTATACTACCTTGTAGGTAATTAGAATACAGTGTGATGTGAATAAGTGTAATCCATAAGTGAGTATTAATATGAGTTTGTGAGTATGTTTTGCGGGGCATGACTGACATCCTAAATCCAGGAGTGCTATCATGCCGCTGCCAAGGTTGAGATTCCCGTCCGTCTGAGGGACGACGAGAATGCGCACAAGCGCAAGGCCACGAGCGAGGGCTAGAGTTCGCAGGGGTACGGGGGAGGAAAGAAGAAGAAGAAGAAGCCTTACCCCCAGCCCCAGAAGAGTCAGCACCAGGGTGACAAGGGCCAAGCCCAGACCACCACAGCTGAGGAGCCGCTGAAGCTTACGTATGCATATGCGGCGAAACCCCTACGCTCTTACCTGCCTAAGGGTAATTATTTAATCATGTGTGACAAGTTGAAGTGTATGTTGTTAAGTTATGAAGTAAGTACTGATTGTGTACTGTGATAGCAGCTAGCGCGGGTTCTGGACCGGAGCGCCACTACTACTGTAAGTGGTGTAACGGAGACCACCCCGGCAAAGACTACAAGGGAAATGACGTGCAGTGTCGCTACTACGAGAAGTGGGGTCACCGTGACTATGAGTGTTACCGGAACCCCAACAACAGAGTCAACAAGCCCAAGGGGCAGTGGAAGGGTAAGGCCACATCGACCATCGATGGCCCGAAGTCGGCTAACCAGCCACCCACAGATCAGAGGAACACTGATTCCCAGAAGGGGAAAGGGTCGGGACCTAGCAAGGCCGCCCTGCATGTGGTGGACCGGTCTGAGGCGCCAGGGCCCTCTACTAGACCAGGTACCGCCTAAACTGTTGAGTGAACTTAGTGACTGCATACCGCATTCATGCATGTGTGTTAGTGAGTCCAAGTGTACTACCATGTGAGTAAAGAATTAAAGTATAGTGTGAAAGTCACCTAATTAGATAATTCTAAACTTAAAGGAGCCTTCAATATTTGTTATCCAATCCCACCCACACCAAACCCTGAAGAAACCACCATCAACATCACCGACTTTCCTATGGAGCAATGTCAGGTCATCCAACCAGGTATGATACTCTTAAATTGATACCTGACACCGGAAGCACAAATCCACATTATCCGACGATGCGACGAACTGGGAGCAGCACCCGGAGGTTTCTACACGCCCGAATACCCGAGTGGATCAAGAATGAAATTGAAGATGATGTGCATGGGTAAGGACTGGAATCCTTACACCAAGACATATCAAGAAGTGCGAGCTGAAGATGGAGCAACTGTACCGATAGTACCTAAGGAGTTCCTTGAGGTCGTTAACCACGCCGTGGAAATTGCTCAGCAAGTGAAACGGATTCAATTCCAAGTGTTAAAGCAGATTTATGTATTGTGAACTTCTACCAGAAAGGTGGATGGTTGGGTTTACACCAAGATAAGGACGAGTCACCCGAGTCTCTAAGTAAGGGAGTACCCGTGGTGTCTTGGTCCATTGGTGATACCGCAGTATTTATATATGGCGAGCAGAAGCGTGCTGATCTCGCAAAGAAGCTAGTGTTGAAATCAGGAGATGTGTTAATCATGGGTGTGCAGTCAAGGATGCTATATCATGGCATCAGGAAGATCAAACTGAATACCGCACCATCGGCAGTGATCAATGCCACACACATGAAACCTGGACGTTTGAATTTGACCTTCCGACAGTCTTAAATCCTTGTATAATCATGTAATGTGTTAAACCAGTGTATTTTAAGGATGTTGTATGTGTTAGTTATGTCAGAGATGTAAACCACCTTGTGGTGTAAAGAGAATGTTAATGAATAAAGTGGAGTTGCTTGAAGTATGTCAACCGTGTTATCATCAAATACTTATTAGTTTTCTAATGAATTAGGCTGTGCACTCGGAACGGGAGGTATACTGAGTGTCTGCAATGAGGCAGAAGCCGGCAAGAGCGGCACAATCCTCACCGGTACCTTTCCAGTCAATGGCGTGGACGCTTCGATCTTGTACGACTCCGGAGCCTCACATACATTTATCTCGCTATCGTTTGCGAGGAGGCTGGGGTTAGATGGTGAAGAGATGCCAGACTTTCTAATCACTCTCCCGTCGAAAGAGCGGATCAGGTGTACCCGCTACCACCAAGATGCTGTTGTACGAATTCGTGATGAAGAGTTTCCGATCGACTTGATAGAGTTCGACGGACTTGGTTTTGATGTGATTGTCAGGATGAACTGGTTGGAGCGGTACAAGGGCAGAATCCTGTGTGCCGAGCATCGTCTGCTTCTTCGGAGTCCGTCTGGGGTTGCTATATCTTACCGCCAGAGAACCAGGGAGCCTTCGACTCAGATCATCACCGCCATGGCCATGTATCGTGAACTACGACGAGGGAATGATGTATACCTCTGCTATGTCCAGGACATAGAGAGAGACTCAGAGTTTAGCCCAGATGTGCCGGTAGTGTCGGAGTTTCCTGATGTATTTCCTAAGGAACTACCGGGCATGCCGCCAGCACGGGAAGTTGAGTTTGAAATTGATTTGGTTCCGGGCACCGGACCAATTGCGAAGGCGCCCTATCGTATGGCTCCAGCAGAGATGACAGAGCTCAAGGAGCAGCTGAGAGACCTACTCTACATGGGATTTATCCGCCCTAGCGTTTCACCATGGGGAGCGCCAGTCCTCTTCGTGAAGAAGAAGGACGGTTGTCTCCGCCTGTGTATTGACTATCGAGAGCTGAATGCAGTTACGGTGAAAAACCGTTATCCTTTACCATGCATCGACGACTTATTTGATCAGTTGAGAGGAGCATCAGTGTTCTCCAAGATAGATTTACGATCAGGATACCATCAGATTGCCATCCGTGACAGTGACATTGAGAAGACAGCATTCAGAACCAGATATGGACATTATGAGTTTACGGTTATGCCATTTGGTTTATCTAATGCACCAGCCAAGTTCATGGATTTAATGAACCGCTTGTTCCAAGATCAGTTGGACAAGTTAGTGGTAGTCTTCATCGACGATATTCTTGTGTACTCGAAATCGAGAGGTGAGCATGAAAGCCACCTAAGAAATGTGTTACAAACATTGAGAAAGAATCAGTTATATGCTAAGTTTTCAAAGTGTGAATTTTGGTTGAACCAAGTATCCTTTCTTGGTCATGTGATTTCTAAGGCCGGGATCGCTGTTGATCCGGCAAAGATTGATGCAGTGCGCACCTGGCCTAGGCCGAAGACAGTTACCGATATCAGGAGCTTCTTCGGTCTGGCAGGATATTATAGGAGGTTTGTGATGGACCTCTTCAGTGTCTCGAAGCCGATGACTTCCTTGATGAAGAAGGATGCACCATTCGAGTGGACAGTCGACTGTGAGAGTTCTTTCCAGAGTCTCAAGGATGCTCTGACATCTGCACCAGTCCTGACTATACCGGACGGTCCAGATGGCTTTGAGGTCTATTGCGACGCATCAGGCAGAGGTATGGGTTGTGTGTTGATGCAACACGGGAAGGTCGTAGCATACGCCTCCCGACAGCTGAAGAAGCATGAAGAGAACTACCCTACCCACGATTTAGAACTGGGTGCCATTGTCTTCGCATTGAAGATATGGCGACATTATTTGTATGGGGTAAGTGTGACAATTTATTCTGACCACAAATGTTTAAAATACTTGTTCACTCAGAAGGAGTTGAACATGAGACAAAGAAGGTGGGTCGAGTTTCTAAACGATTACGACATCAATTTACAGTACAAAGAGGGTAAGACAAATGTGGTAGCTGACGCATTGAGTCGCCGAGCACACTCTCTCCATTCGCTAGTCTCTCATACTAGCTTGGTTGAAGAGGTGCGGAGTGCTCAGATGACGGATCAGTACATGTTGGAGATCAGACAGAAGCTTATTGATGGAACATTTGAGGGTCAGAAGTACAACTTCAGACTCCACGATGATGACCTGATTAGGCTTAATGGCCGACTGTGTATTCCGAGGAGTAGCGCTGAGCTGAAGGAGCGCATACTGAGTAAATCCCACTGTTCTACAACTTCGATTCACCCCGGAGCTTCAAAGATGTACAAGGGTATGAAACGTTATTTTTGGTGGACTGGAATGAAAAAGGATGTAAATGATTATGTATTGAGGTGTCTCACTTGCCAGAAGGTCAAGTTTGAGCACCGACGGCCTGGTGGTATGGTACAGCCAATGCTAGTGCCTGAGTGGAAGTTCCATGACATTTCAATGGACTTCGTAGTAGGGCTTCCGTCTACAAGGGGAGGTTTGAATATGATTTGGGTTGTTGTTGACCGACTGACCAAGGTGGCTCGATTCATACCGATGAAGGACACCTGGAAAGTGGCAAAACTAGCAGAGCTCTTCGACAGAGAGATTGTAAGACATCATGGGGTACCGAAAACAATTATGTCTGACAGGGATACCAGATTCCTCTCAAGGTATTGGAAATCCACACGGGAAGCGCTTGGTACCGAGCTGAAGCTAAGTATAGCGTTCCACTCACAGACAGATGGTCAGAGTGAGCGCACCATCCAGACACTTGAGGATATGTTACGTGCATGTGCACTTGATTTTCAGACCAGCTAGATTGATAAGTTACATCTGATCGAGTTTAGTTACAACAATAGTTACCATGCTTCGATCAAGATGTCTCCCTTCCAGGCTTTGTACGGTAGACCATGCCGCATGTCATTATGCTGGGATGAGTCGAGTGAGACGGTCATTATAGGACCAGAGTATCTGGAACAAGTTCAAGCAGAAGTACGCCAAATCCGGGCTAACATGAAGGCAGCTCAGGATAGGCAGAAATCATACGCCGATGTGCGCAGACGTGACCTGGAGTTCGCCGTGGGCGATCAGGTATTCCTTAGAGTATCCCCCATGAAGGGAGTATTTCGTTTTGGCCAGAAAGGCAAGTTGAGCCCAAAATATGTGGGGCCTTATGTTGTGACGGAGCGGATCGGCTCGGTAGCTTACAGACTTGATTTACCCGCCGAGCTGGGCAAGGTACATGATGTATTTCATGTGTCCCAGTTGAAGAAATATATGTCTCATCCGTCTCATGTGCTTCAGCCTGAAAGGCTAACCTTAGAGCCGACCATGCGATCAGTGGAGACTCCGGTACGCATTCTGGATACTAAGACTCGAGACACTCGCCATAAGTCAGTGAGACTGGTGAAGGTTCTCTGGTCTAACCAGGACGTTGAGGAGGCCACTTGGGAGCTGGAGGATAAGATGAAGGCGAAGTACCCATCATTGTTTACTTCTTAGTGTTTATGTGTATAGGGTACGGGGCGTACCCCATTTTAAGGGGGGTAGAGTCGTGTCGGTTATGTGTGTATGACGTGTATTTAAATACATCGTCTATGTTATGTTGTTATGTTATGACCGTTGTGTCTGAATAACGTTGTTGTATGGACCTTGTGTCCGATGTTATGTAAGTATGTTGTCAATGTTGTTATGGAAGTATTATTTATATGTATTCCCGTGTTCTAATATTTAGGATAAGTGGAAGTATGAACTTTGAGGACAAAGTTCTTTTAAGGGGGGTAGATTGAAATACCCCAAACCTTAGTATGTGGTTTAAACATTAAAATATGGTATATTAAGACTAAAAAGAGTCTTCGAAACATTAGTAAACAATTTAAACCATAGAAAACCCAAATAAGTACCTTAAAGTCAATTAGGGCTAAAATGTGCCCTAAGCTTGGGATAAGCTTGATTAAGACCTAATAAGCTTATCAAGACTTCATTTAGGTGTTAATGAATATAATAAACCAAATACCAAAGAAAACCAAGCTTGAAAACAAGTTAAAACACAAAATGTGCTTTAAGGAGTCTTAAAGCACATTTTCGAAAAATTGTCTTGTAAATGAGTTTTGAATGGATAAATGTCCATCATTACTCTTTAATTAATATGTGTACTACTTAGTATCACATTTGGAAGTCTATATCAATGGGAAATCAAAAATTTCACATCTATGTGCCTTGTTTTTAGTGAATAGTAACTAAAATAAGCAAGATTGTAACATATGTCAATGTAAGTAATTTCATTGGTCAACAAAGACTAAAATACCCCTAGTTATATAATGGGGGGCGGTTTTCTTATAAGGGATGAGTCATTCCCTTGTTAATTTGATAAGAAAGGAAAGTGATAAAGTAAACACTATTTACTTTACTACTTAAGTATCAAAACTAGTTAAGTCTTCTTCATTCTCTCATTTCTCTTGTTCCCACCGTCTTCTACCTTCCTTCTTTCTCTCATTTCCGATTTTTGCAACAGCACCACCACCATCATTCTTCATCTTCAATCACTTGTAATTCCTAGCTCACTTTGCCAAATCAAAAACTAAGGCCACCATTCTCTTTGTCTTGCCAAGCTCTTCAACTTCATCCTTTCAAAATCTCAAGAGCTCCATTTCGGTGCCAAGAGGAATCTCTATGGGAGGAGCTTGAGCTCACCTTTTCACATATTATTGTTCTCCTTTGCTTCTAGGTAAGGAAACTCAAATAAAAACTCCATTTCCGTCATGTTTTTATGTTGTCCAAAAATCACCATTAATGGTGCCCTTACCTTGCTTGTTTTTGCTTCATTTGATCTTCCAAGGGCTTGGTGGAGTCCTCTCTTGCTACATATCCAAACTCTCTTTTGTATCCAAGGTAAAACAACTATCTCAATGTTTTAAAACAATGTATAACCTAGGGTTTACAATGAGACGAAGCATAAAGCTTGTATACTCATTTTATCATTTGTATAATGTTTAGAAGTTGACAAGCAACTAAAAGCCTTGCCGATTTAGTCAAGGAAACAAGAAAGAAGTTGTGAGGAAAAGAGGTAAATGTGCTAACCTAATGTGGTTTAAAGTCTTAGGAGAAATGAGCTTATGTTGCCTATTAAAATGATCTAAGGAGCCAATGATGAATGACTTAGTAAAATGTTCTCAAGGAGACTAGTAAAAGGGCATATGTGTTGTTGAGTGTATTTGCAGGTCAAAGGCGAATATATTGTGGAAATTCAGTGTTTATGGTTTGTGCAATTTAAGGGCCTAAGAGCCATGTTATTTAAGGGCCTAAGTGCCAAGCAATTTAAATTATGCACTATATTGTGATGTAGTGTTAAATGAGTGAAGTTTTGTGTACAAGAATGTTCTTGATGGATTTTAGTGTTCTTGGATGTTTAATGGTGAAAACAATGTGTTTTGGCTTGGTAATGTTCTAGGAGAACCCATGTCGAAATTTAGATAATGTATAAGAAGCTTTAGGTGTTTAAAATGAGTTTTGGTAAGTTAGGAAGTGTTTAGAATGGTTAAGTGTTCTACTAGTGAAAGAAACATGCATTAAGGTATTTTAAGGTGTAAAAGGGACTTAAGCATTATTTTAGAGGATTTATAATGCAAATGAGTGCTTTGGGATAGTTCAAGATCATGGAGAGATTGTGTTTAGGACTTGTGCAATGTTGGTGAATAAGAAGAAGTGATGTGTTGCATGGAGGGGCTATAAGCTTGTAGAGATATTCAAGGAGTTGGTTAGGAAGAAAAGATGCTTGGGAGATGATGTTGTAGTGGTGAGAAAACATGTGGGAATAGTGGGAGTTATAGGTATGAAACACCACATAGGAACTTAGTGAAAAACATTACAAGTGTAAACCTTTTTATAAGAATTTGTGTAATGCTTGAGGAGGATTTTGATGAATGATTTAAGGAGTTTAATGGAGGTCTTAAGGTGTGTTTGAAGTGCCAAAATAAGGTTAGAACATACTAGGATATATGAGGTGAAGTTTGGAGTTAAATGGGCAATTAAAAACAAGGGCCTGGAGCAGACCGACCTTGGGGACCGGACCTGCAAGGTCGGTCGAGCCCAGTTTACCCTGCGAGAAATGGTTTCTGGAATGGACCGACCTTGGGGACCGGACTTGCAAGGTCGGTCGGGCATGTATTTTTAGTACGGATTGAGTCTCTGGAATAAACCGACCTTGGGACCGAACTTACAAGGTCGGTCATGCCTAAATTTTTGTACGCAAGTGATGTAACACCCCAATAAAACATAAACTGCAGCGGAATAAAATACAATAACCGGGCGGTATTACAATGCCGTTGGCCACCCTTGTGACCAACAAGGCTAACTCCAAATACAAATCTCCAAAAGTCACGGTCCGAATACGAATACTATCCGAGATACTAGGAATCAAACTCAAAGGTACAATAGTTAAGTAAAATAAATAGCTAGTGATGAACTCCCATAGCTTGTTCTACCCCACCTACACTCGGTGTGGTAATATCTACAACTTCAGGTACCTGAAAAATGGGGGTGCCCCCAAAGGGGCTCAGCAAACAATGCTGGTATGGAAAACGTGCAGCCCATCGGCTACTGGCACTAGTAGGAAAAATGTTTTTAACCACGGTTATTTTGCCTATATACCACGGTTAGGAACCGTGGTTTATGCTCGCGTGGTATATAGAAAATTGCCTATATACCACGGTTGAAAACCGTCGTTTAAAAGAAGACTATATACCACGGTTTGCACATAACCGTCGTTTAAGGCCGTTTTTGGACGCGGTCCTCACCGGTTTTAAATGACGGTCAAGTTCAGAACCGCGGTATATAGTCATTTTATACGACGGTTAAATGTCAAAACCGTGGTATATTGTCTATAAAATCAACGAATAAACCACGGTTATACATATAACCGTGGTTTATAGTCTATGAACTCTTTTTCAAAATCGCCGGCGATTTAGTAGCGTTGCTTCACAGATCTCAAACAGAGCAACAGAAGAGAGGCTATAGAACATGTATGTCCCTTGTTTGCGATTTAGGGTTGCAAAATATTGAGTGAAGAACTCTGGCGTAGTATGTTCCTTGTTCGCGGTGGGTTACAAAATTACCGTGAGAAGAATGAAGAATGGAGGCCATGTTCCTTGTTCGCCGGTTATGGTTGCGAAAATTGCACTGAGTGGAGATGATGTACAGCATGTGTTCCGTGTTCTAGTTGTAAGCTGCAAAAAAATACCGAAAAACAAGAGAATGAGTGAGGATGGAGTGTGTTCCTTGTGCGCCGGTGAGGGTTGCAAAAATTACCGTGAACTTGTAGAGAATGAAGAAGAGTTGCAGAGCATGTTCGTCGGTTGGGTTCCAAAATTACCGTGAGGTTGAAGAGATTGAAGAAGAGTTGTAGAGCATGTTCGTCGGTTTGGGTTCCAAAATTACCGTGACATTGAAGAGAATGAAGAAGAAGAGTTTGAGAGTTTCGTCGGTTTGGGTTACAAAATTAGCGTGAGAATATAAGAGAATAGATAGAAAGAGCCGCGTTAAATTTGGGCTGAAAATTAAAAATCCCGCCTAGACTATATACCACGGTTGACAAAAAAACCGTGGTTTAATATAGTAAGATGTGCAATATAAATGACGGTTGCCTAGGAACCGTGGTATATAGGTACCCTATATACAACGGTTCCCAAAGAACCGTGGTATATTCACTCTGACATGTACTATATACCACGGTTGCCCGGAAAACAGTGGTATATCAGTAACCTATATACGACGGTTCTCCAAAAACCGTGGTATATGAACTCTGGCGTGTACCTTAAACGATGGTTTCTATAAAAACCGAAGTTTATAAACTTTAAACCACGGTTTTCCTTTTAACCGTGGTTTAAACGCCGTCATTAAAAACATTTTTTCTACTAGTGTGGGCCACACCAACTACTTTGTCGAATACATGCAGTTCAATTTTATAAAGCTGTAAACGAGCATAACATGATAATTACAAGTATCCATACAAGGACAACAATGTCACATAAAACAAGACTTCAGAAGGTCAAGTTAGATGAACTGTAATCATTTGATAGTAGTCGAGTCCACACGGTGGGACTGACAAGTGTATAAGAGTATGTTAATATAGTGGAGGTATAGTGACCTCGTTAAAAAGGAAAAGGTGGGTAATTAGTCCCTCAGAAGATAACGTAGTTAACTCCTGCACTTAAAAGAGGTGGGAATCGAACCCTCGAGAGGAATAAAGTCTTCCTCCCCACTTGAACTGTTCCGGTACGCCGCCGGTGAGTGACACAGTGCACCCAAAACTCCCATCGCGACGTAAATTGAATAGGAGACGACCTGTGACAGGTACAACTCCTGTAGCATGCATGGCCAGATCCAACTGGGCTCCTCGTTCTCGTAGTATAGAATTGTTAGATGTCATACAAGGACGTTAATCAAGAACACAATGTGTATTGTCAATTATCACGTTAGGATAACGACGTTTGTTATAAAGTGAAGTTAGTGAGAGACTTGTGTACAAGTTCTCGGTACAATAAAGCGCAGGTATTTAATCCACTGGTATTGTAGTGTTGTATGCGTGGGACATACACGTCGTAGTTAGCATCATTCACGCATATAAAATAACATAATAGTGCACAAGAGTAAAACAATATTTTACATTAATTATCTTGGTCGTTAATTCAAACAACAGGTAGCACACAAGCCGGTGTAATCCGGTAGCAAACAGGTTGCAAGAATCCCATACCGTTCACCGTAGATTGCAGTTGATTATACCCCGGTCAACGTCTGGTCAAGTATAGTCCTAGAATAGGATTAACTGAGAGGGTTAATTTATATTACCCTTGTATAATAACTTTATTGGATTGTTCAACAATTCCTTAGTTGTTATTTCATGTGAGGTTTATTTCCTTTTTGATTTAATTATAAATCCTTAAATATATTATATATATATTTATCCATGTACAATTTATGTTACATGTTTTTAATTGTCTAGATGACATAGTAACTTTATAATTTCTCACTATATTTATATGCCATACATGGACATATATTCTTATAGTTTTATTATTCTCCTTTTAACCACAAATAATATTTGTTGGTTACCTTTAAATTCCTTATAACTATATAAGCCAAAGTTTTAATTCCATAATTCCTTTAATCAAAATTCTTTCTTCTAATTCCTCCAAATATCCATATAGGACCTATATTTATTTAAATCTAAATTCCCCTTATATTTCGGTTATTTACAAAACCACATTAATTCATAAAGTTCATATTTAAATTCTAATCTCATTATATTATATAGTTTTAATCCCTTATTTAATTATATTACAAAGCCACCACTAATATTTCGGTATATAGCTTTTGAAAATTATAACTTTCAAAAATTACAACTTAGCCCCTCAAATTCTCGGCCTATATATATATATATTTTCTATAATTACAATTTAACCATAAAATCTTATAATCTTTACATAATGCCTTATAAACTATAGTTTTAATTTTAATTCTCCATAATTGCCGAATATATATATATATAAACTCTTAAATTACAAATCTAACCCAAAGTAATTCGGCTTTGTCATATACTTTCCATTAATTACATTCTCACCCCAAAACTTTATAATAGTTACTTAATAACTTATAAACTATGGTTTAAATATTTAATTTCTCAAAATTTCGAAAGTGAACTTAATAATTCTCTTAATTATGAATTCGCCCATATTAAATTCCAAACTTTCATAATAAGTTTTATAAATTACATAATAGCCCAAAACTTTATAAAATGTTATTTTAACACTTGTTTAAATTAGCTAAAATTCATAAACTTAATTCCTAACCTTATATTATATCATAATCACTCCAAACATACCCTTAACTCTCGGTTTTCACAATAAATACACCAAACTTTGTAAAAATTACATTTTAGCCACATAACTTAATTAATTAGTGATTTAAGCACTAATAAAATATTTTTAACTCTCCAAACTTTATAATATAAGTTTATATACATAAGTAGCTCATTAAAACCTATTTTCCACTTAGACCATTCGGCCATAATTAAATAGTTACCATATAGTATATAAAAGTGGATTTATATGTCAAAATAATTATACATAAATTCATATGAGTTATATAACTCATGTAAAAATTATTGTAATGTCTTATATTGATTCCTAGCTCAAAATAGAACATTTTTGCCCTTGACAATTCAGTATGAACAAGGATGTAACATAGGTAACTTTTATGACATTAAAATGTGTCTTAAGGTAAATATTTTCCACATATGTTATAGATTATATTTTTGGCATAATATACCATATAGTTTCGGTTTTAGATACCCTAGGATATGTACATAATTTTTAGAAGCTTAACTAAGCTTTAAACATAAAGATTAGCTTAGTAAACTTACTTCTTAATAAAGGTGGTTAAGTGCTTGAACTCTTCTTGAATCTCCAAGCTTTCTCCAAGGAAATTTTGATGCTCCACTTCGGGTATATGCAAGTGGTGAAGGAGTTTAGGAGTTAGATCTTCAATAAAGATCTTAAGTAGATTTGTAAGTAGTTTTCCAAGGATTTACCTTAAGCTTTTCTCCTTATAAATTCGGCTCACTTAAGGTGGATGAAGAACAAACTTTCCTTCATGATAATGAAGAAGAAATGGATCTTAGAAGAAGTAGAAATCGGTTACACACAAAAATGTGCTTTAAGGATTTTCAAGCATGAAAAATACCTTAAGGTAACTTTGAGATGCTCCTTGGATTAATGTTGATTTAGACAACTTTCTTGGAGCATTAGTTGATGCCGAATCCTTGAAGGTATGCTAGGAAGAGTTTTGCTTCAAGGCTTGACAAGAAATGCTAGGAAATTACCTTAAAGATGAAGATAGAAGTTAAAACTCCATTAATGGACTTAAGAGCTTCAAAGGAAGAAGATTATAGAAGAAGAGAGAGTTGAGAGCCTTACCAAATCGGCAATGGAGTGTGCAAGGGAAAGAATGAGGCTACACTCACGTCGGAATAAGAGAATGCAAATTGGAAAGGAATTTTGATTGTTTATTTTAATGTTAATTTGACTAACCTTTCCATTTTTTTATTCCATAGGTTATTGGCTCAATAAATGCCCATGTTATATGCATATGTTCGGCCATGTGGTGTGACAAGGCAAGGTGGAAGAAAATAATGTGAGCTATAAGACAAGGTAAGTTAGGTAAGGCTTTATTCCTTTGATTTTTCAATGTTTGTAACTTGTCTTCTTCTTCCTTGTAGGTGGCCGATTTCAAGGCTTAAATGGAGTGTCTCAATCGGCAATGTAGAACCAAGGACAAGCATGGATGGTCACTTGAATTTTAAGAAATCAAAAAGGTGGAATCTTGATCTACTTTTTGCCTTTTTCATTTTGTTTTTGTCTAGCTAACATGGCCTTGTTTCCTTGCATTATTTCGACAGCATGGAGGTCAAATGAGACCTACATTCTTTTTCCATTAAGTATTATAGCACATGGGAAGGTGAGTCATCATGTCTTATACCTTTTATAAGTTTTTAATGTAAGTTTTATACTAGTTTTTGATCTGAAAATCGGCCCCTATAGAGCACCTTGTTTGAAACTGCCTTTAATTGATTTAGAGGTTCATTTTAACCCTATTTAAGATTCTTAATTCGTGGCATGTGAAAAACTACAAGGTAATTGCGTACAACTCGTTTTAGTGACACCCGAAGGTGCGTTTTTGTGCTCTAAGGATATTTTGGGAAATAACTTGTCTTTATGAGTTCCAAGTGTTTATAAAACTTATTATAGTAAATAATGATATATTAAGATGTTACATTGAGTTATATGGGGTTACATCAACCCATGACATAATTTACGGGCCATCGGGACACTCCCGGGCAAAAAGGAGCGTTAAGAAATCCTCCTGAGGTTCGTGTTGAATTTTGAGAAACCACTTAGTGGGTTCTCTTTAGGATGGTTAAAAATGATGTTAGGAACTCT
Organism: Limonium bicolor; assembly: GCA_023374045.1. Taxonomy (NCBI): domain Eukaryota; kingdom Viridiplantae; phylum Streptophyta; class Magnoliopsida; order Caryophyllales; family Plumbaginaceae; genus Limonium; species Limonium bicolor. The sequence continues at coordinate 124,419,865 of CM041781.1, read as the reverse complement.
AATAATTAATTTTATAGGAGTTCGTGCCACCTCGGCACTCCTCCGGGCTTTTCGTGCTTTAAGCGGCGTGCGTGAGCACTCCCGAGCGTTTTGTGTATTTGACTAAATATAGCTTAGGCATCATGTTTATATATTCATATAATGAGTGTATGACCATTTGGTTTAAGTTTTAGAAGGTCATACAAGGTCATGCTTGATCATATGTTTCTAAGGCGTTTTAGCGTTTATGGAGAAACAACTATTTTTACATAACGTTCTCATGCATGGGTTTGCATGCGTACGTGAAATGATTTATATTGGATTATTTTCCATTAAATAATGGTTTTATAATGTTAATTAGATTTGGGGTATTTCAATCTACCCCCTTAAAAAGGACTTCGCCCCGAAGTCTCATATCCAAATTTATAAGGTTGTGGGGAATGAAGTTCCACTAAGCATCCACAACTCAATCTAGTTTTTAGGGATCAAGTCCCAAGTCTCTATATACCTAAGTTCATAGTGTACATCAAACACAACAGGAATACTTTGGAAGGTCATATCATCTACCTACAATGTAGTGCAATGTAGTAAACACAATCTCGTTTCATTTCAAATAGTGCAACGTAGTGCACATAATCTTTCCATTGTAGTGTAACGAAGTACACATCAGCAAGTAGAAGTACATAGTACATTCAAATACAGTGTTACACAAGAACACATACAAGACAAGGTGACACAGAAATGTACCAAAGTGCAACAAAATGCATAATAAACTCTCAAACGAAAAAGGCTCTACCCCCCTAAAAAAAGGGGTACGCCCACGTACCCTAGACTAAAGTGTCTAGTCGGTAAATAATGAGGGAAACTTCGCTCTCATATCTGCTTCCAATTCCCATGTGGCCTCTTCCACATCATGGTTCGGCCAAAGAACCTTTACGAGGCTCACAGACTTGTTTCGAGTATCTCGTGTCTTTCTATCTAAGATTCGTTGCGGTGTTTCCACATACCGCATTGTTGGTTCTAATGAGAGTGTCTCTGGTTGTAGAACATGAGAAGGATGAGGCATGTATTTCTTAAGCTGAGACACGTGAAAAACATTGTGTACTTTGCCCAATTCTGCTGGCAAATCAAGTCGATATGCCACAAGGCCCACCCGCTCTATGATAGCGTAGGGTCCTACAAATTTCGGGCTTAGCTTGCCCTTCTGTCCAAATCTGAATACACCCTTCATGGGTGATACTCGTAGAAATACCTGGTCACCAACCGCGAACTCAAGGTCTCGTCGTCTCTCATCAGCATATGATTTCTGTCTATCTTGTGATGCTTTCATGTTATTTCTGATTTGTTGTACTTCTGCCTGAACTTGCTCTAAGTACTCAGGCCCAATGATGACGGTCTCACTAGACTCGTCCCAGCACAATGGTGTGCGGCATGGTCTGCCATATAAAGCTTGAAAAGGTGACATCTGTATAGAGGCGTGATAGCTGTTATTGTATGCAAACTCGATCAGGTGTAACCTATCTATCCAGCTACCCTAAAAATCCAAGGCACATGCTCGTAGCATGTCCTCTAAGGTCTGAATTGTCCTCTCTGATTGACCATCTGTCTGAGGATGAAATGCTGTGCTAAGCTTCAATTCAGTTCCAAGTGCTTCGCGAGTAGCTCGCCAATATCGTGAAAGAAATCTGGTATCTCGATCTGAAACAATAGTCTTTGGTACTCCACGATGTCTGATAATCTCTTGCTCAAATAGTTCTGCCAACTTTGGCACTTTCCAAGTGTCTTTCATTGGAATAAACCTAGCAACTTTAGTCAGTCGATCAACAACAACCCATATCATATTTAGTCCTCCTCTTGTGGGTGGTAGTCCCACCACGAAGTCCATAGAGATATCATAAAACTTCCACTCAGGAACTGGCATAGACTGTACCATACCTCCTGGCCATCTATGTTCGAATTTCACTTTCTGACAAGTGAGACATCGAATCACATATTCTGTCACGTCGCCCTTCATACCACTCCACCAGAAATACCTCTTTAGATCTTTGTACATCTTAGAAGCTCCTGGATGGACAGATGTGGAAGAAGTGTGGGACTCTCGAAGAATATGCTCTTTGATATCTGTGCTGTCTCTGGGAATACATAATCTGCCCCTTAATCTGATCAGCCCATCATCGTGTAACTGAAACTCATACTTCCCTCCCTCAAATGTACCGTCAGACAACTTCTGACTGATCTCCATCATTCGCTGATCATTCTGCTGTGCGCTACATTTGTCGTCTATAAGACTCGAGCTAGCCACAATGGCATTTAAGGAATGTGCTCGTCGACTCCATGCGTCTGCTACTGCATTAGCTTTTCCCTCCTTGTACTGCAAGTCGATGTCGTAATCCTTGAGGAATTCAACCCATTTTCTCTGTCTCATGTTTAACTCCTTCTGGGTGAATACATACTTCAAACTTTTGTGATCCGAGTATACGGTCATCTGGACACCATACAGGTAGTGGCGCCAGATCTTCAATGCAAAAACAATTGCTCCAAGCTCCAAGTCATGTGTGGGATAGTTCTCCTCATGTTTCTTCAGCTGTCGGGAAGCGTAGGCGACTACCTTCCCATTCTGCATGAGTACACACCCTAATCCCCTGCCTGATGCATCACAGTAAACTTCATAACCCTCTGTGCCTTCAGGTATAGTCAAAACTTGTGCTGATGTCAAAGCATCCTTCAAATACTGGAATGAGGTTTCACATTCTGTAGTCCATGTGAATGGTGAGTCCTTCTTCATTAGACTTGTCATAGGTTTTGCTATTTTGGAGAAGTCTCTGACGAACCTTCTGTAGTAAATTGCTAACCCAACGAAACTCCTGATATCAGTCACTGTCTTTGGTCTGGGCCAAGTGCGAACTGCTTCTATTTTTGCTGGATCCACTGCGATCCCAGCGTCTGAGATAACATGTCCTAGAAAGGAAACTCGGTCTAGCCAAAACTCACACTTGGAGAACTTAGCATAAAGCTGGTTCTCCCTTAAGATCTCGAGTACATGTCGGAGGTGACTCTCATGCTCTTTCTTAGACTTTGAATAAATTAGGATATCATCAATGAATACAACCACGGTCTTGTCCAGCTGCTCTCTGAATAATCTGGTCATTAAATCCATGAAGACTGCCGTGCGTTTGACAAGCCAAAAGGCATAACTGTAAACTCATAGTGGCCATATCGTGTTCTAAATGCTGTCTTTTCTCTGTCTTGCTCCTTGATAGGTATCTGATGGTATCCTGATCTCAAATCGATCTTTGAGAACACCTTTGCTCCTCTTAACTGATCAAACAAATCATCAATTCGTGGTAATGGATATTTGTTCTTCACTGACACTGCATTAAGCTCTCTGTAATCGATACATAACTGAAGGCTTCCATCCTTCTTCTTCACAAAAAGAACTGGTGCTCCCCAAGGAGATACGCTAGGTCGTATGTATCCCTTGTCTAGTCAATCCTTCAACTCAGCCATCTCTACTGGTGCCATACGGTACGGTGCCTTAGTTATGGGACCGGTACCTTATAGTAATTCAATGGAGAACTCTACCTCTCTGGATGGCGGTAAGCCTGGAATTTCCTTTGGAAAAATATCCGGAAATTCTGACACCACTGGCATATTTGGATTAAAATCTGGGTCGTGCCCTACATCCTGAACATAGCATAAGTATACTTCCTTCTGCTTCCTGACTTCTTTATACATGGACATAGCAGATATTACTTTTATTGACGGTGCTCTAGGACTCTGTCGGTACGACACTTTCACTCCTGATGGGCTCTTAAGTAACAGTCTACGCTCTGCACAAAGAATGCGGCCTCTGTGCCGCCCCAACCAGTCCATCCCGACTATTACGTCGAATCCTAGACCTCTGAACTTAATAAGGTCAATAGGAAATTCCTCCTCCTTAATACGGATAGTGGCTCCTCTATAAAGACGAGTGCAACTGACCTTCTCCTTAGATGGGAGTGCCACCTTAAAATCAGGTAACTCTACAACGTCTAGCCCCAACTTCCCGCAAGCGAAGGCGAAACGACAGTATGTGAGGCTCCGGAGTCTAACAGTACTAATGCAGCCACTCCATTGACAGGAAAGGTACCAGTGAGGATCGCGCCGCCCTTGCTGGCCTCCTCCTCAGTAAGTATACTTAAGGCACCTTCCGTCTCCTTAGCACAACCTAACAACAGAATCTGGGTAAGTACTTTGGCATATAATGGAGGTCGAAAAACATTCACTTTTCATAACAATAATGCTTCATTGATGAGATAATCTCTTTCAGATGTCCAAAAACAATTACAACACTAGTACTTTCTAAAATTCAAGCTTAATCTTCCTAGTTTCATGTGAGTGGTGTTTATCACTGTCGAAGGTGTTGTGTTTAGTTTAATCCTTTTGATTCCATGGTATAGCAACCTTGACTTTCCACCCATTACTAAAACATCTCCTGAATTCAATATGATTTTCTTCACAAGGTCCACACGCTTCTGCTCGCCATAAAGGAACTTTGCGTCATCTCCAATTGACAAAGACAATACTGGTATCCCCTGATTGAGGGACCCTTGTGTTTCATCCTTGTCCTGGTGTAGTCCTAAGCGGCCTCCTTCTTCATAGAAGTTGATGATACATAGATCAGCCCTTAGATTGGGAACTGGATCTTCTTCTAGCTGTTGAGCTGTATTAACTGCTTGTTCCACAATTTGTAAAAATTCTTCTGGGATTTTAGGTACTTGCGCTCCATCTCCATTTCTTGTATCCTGGTAGGTCTTTGAGTAAGGATTCCAATCCTTTCCTAAGCACATCATTTTCAGCTTCATTTTTGATCCTCCTGGAAATTCTGGAGTGTAGAACCCTCCTTGTCCTGCTCCCAATTCTTGACATCTTCTGATGATTGCAATTTGTGTCTCCGGTGTTAGGTATCCTTTGAGTAGTATCAAACCTGGTTGGATAACCTTACATTGTTCGTTCGCTGGTTCTTGTGCTTTGATAATGTTTTCTTCCAGGGAGGGCGGTGAGGGGATAGGAAAGCATATCTTATAGCTTCCTACGGGGTCTAAAATTCTACTAGTGAGTCTTACTAGTTCTTTCCTACTCAATTAGGCACTTAGGGCATGCAAGCACTCATTCACAACATTCATTGCTCAATGACATGGTTGTATGGGTTTTAGAAATACCTGGGTTAGTTGAAGTACCAGCTTCATCTGAGCGGTCCATGACATGCAGGGCGGGTCCCGATGCTGGGCCTTTGCCCTTATTTCCCTGAGTTTGGTTTGTTGGTGGAGGGCGAGTATCGCTGGCCCCATTCTTATGGCCGGTGTTTGCCTTTGCTCCCAGGCGGTAGTTCCTGCTCTCCGGGTTCTTAATGCACTCGAAGGCTCGGTGTCCCTATATCAGACAGTGGCGGCACTGGACTTTCTCCCCTTGGCAGTCTACGCCGGGGTGATCCTTTCCACATTGTCTACAGTTGAAGTGGCGGACAAACCTCTGGCCCGTGTTTGAGCCATGTCAAGAACCTAATACAATCGAGGTCAATTATATATTCCAATGGTACTGAAGCAATCACATAAGTTTCAAATTTAACTGCTTGGTTAGAGTGCCTACCCTTAGGTGGGTGGGTTTTCTGTGAGTTTGCTGCTCCGTAGGTTCCTGACTGGGGGTTCCCAGTAGTCTGGTTCCCCTTCCCTTGATAGGACCCATGGCCTTTTTGAAAGGGTTTGTTCCTTCTGTTGGAGTTTAATTCCCTGCTTGGCATCTTCACTGCCAGGTCCATCCTTTCTCTTTTGGGAGCTCAAAGCAGCCCTTCTCTTGCATGTGATCTCCACAATGGAGGCAGCATGATAACATTCCTGAAATCTCAAGGTATCAGTTTCCAACTCTCCCATGACGGAGTATAGTAGGTAATAAAATTCCAACTGGTTTATATTTCTCCTGTTTTACCTGTAAGCTTGTGGGAATTATTGGTCCCATCCCAAACTGGAGCCGAGGACTCAGTCCCCCATAGAACCGTTCGACCAAAACCTGGTCCGAGTAACCTAATCCGGGTAGTAGTCGGAGTAGTGAGGTAAACTTCGCATAATATTCATCCACGGTCATCTTCCCAGTCTGCTCCAGTGCATCAAACTCCCTAGTCTTCACCATCCTGGTGTGGGCCGGGTAGTACTTGCCCCTCAGTAGTGCGGTGTAGGCTCCCCAAGTGAAAGTTGGGTCATCCAGGTGGTCGGCCTTCACCATATTCCACCAATCTCTTGCTGCATCTTTCAGGTAAAAGGCAGTGAGCCTCACTTTTTCCCTAGCTGGGACTGCAAGTGTCTCAAATGCTGTTTCCATCTCCATGATATAAGTCTCCAAGTGTGCAGGGTCAGTCTGTCCCTTGAATGCTGTTGGCCTGAGATCAGCCAAACTCTTCACCCTATCCTTCTCTCTGGGTGGTGGTGGTAGAGGTAGCTGCTGTTGCTACTGCGTAACTTCCACTTGTACAAATGCTTGAGCTATCAAAGTAGCAATATCTGCCAGCCTGACAGGTGACTCCTCAGCTGTCTGTCCACGGCGTCCTCCTCTTCCTGACATCTGCAGGATGTTGAGGTAAATTAGATACTGTGGTCGCAATCTTGGTCTTGGATAGTAGTCTAAGTTAATCTAACTTAAACTCCATTCTATACTAACACTCAACCCGTAACCTAAAGCTTTAGAAATCCTAATCTCGGTGTATTCTCGTATCCAGAGCGTAACTACGCTCTGATACCACTTTTTGTAACACCCCAACCAGAAATCCAATAACCTGCACGACGGTCACTCCCAATAAAACATAAACTGCAGCGGAATAAAATACAATAATCGGGCGGTATTACAATGTCGTTGGCCACCCTTGTGACCAACAAGGCTAACTCCAAATACAAATCTTCAAAAGTCACGGTCCGAATACGAATACAATCCGAGATACTAGGAATCAAACTCAAAGGCACAATAGTTAAGTAAAATAAATAGCTAGTGATGAACTCCTATAGCTTGTTCTACCCCACCTACACTCGGTGTGGTAATATTTGCAACTTCAGGTACCTGAAAAATGGGGGTGCCCCCAAAGGGGCTCAGCAAACAATGCTGGTATGGAAAACGTGCAGCCCATCGGCTACTGGGCCACACCAACTACTTTGTCGAATACACGTAGTTCATTTTTATAAAGCTGTAAACGAGCATAACATGATAATTACAAGTATCCATACAAGGACAACAATGTCACATAAAACAAGACTTCAGAAGGTCAAGTTAGATGAACTGTAATCATTTGATAGTAGTCGAGTCCACACGGTGGGACTGACAAGTGTATAAGAGTATGTTAATATAGTGGAGGTATAGTGACCTCGTTAAAAAGGAAAAGGTGGGTAATTAGTCCCCCAGAAGATAATGTAGTTAACTCCTACACTTAAAAGGTGGGAATCGAACCCTCGAGAGGAATAAAGTCTTCCTCCCCACTTGAACTGTTCCGGTACGCCACCGGTGAGTGACACAATGCACCCAAAACTCTTGTCGTGACGTTAATTGAATAGGAGACGACCTGTGACAGGTACAACTCCTGTAGCATGCATGGCTAGATCCAACTGGGCTCCTCGTTCTCGTAGTGCAGAATTGTTAGATGTCATACAAGGACGTTAATCAAGAACACAATGTGTATTGTCAATTATCACGTTTAGGATAATGACGTTTGTTATAAAGTGAAGTTAGTGAGAGACTTGTGTACAAGTTCTCGGTACAATAAAGCGCAGGTATTTAATCCACTGGTATTGTAGTGTTGTATGCGTGGGACATACACGTCGTAGTTAGCATCATTCACGCATATAAAATAACACAACAGTGCACAAGAGTAAACCAATATTTTACATTAATTATCTTGGTCGTTAATTCAAACAACAGGTAGCACACAAGCCGGTGTAATCCGGTAGCAAACAGGTTGCAAGAATCCTATACCGTTCACTGTAGATTGCAGTTGATTATACCCCGGTCAACGTCTGGTCAAGTATAGTCCTAGAATAGGATTAACAGAGAGGGTTAATTTATATTACCCTTGTATAATAACTTTATTGGATTGTTCAACAATTCCTTAGTTGTTATTTCATGTGAGGTTTATTTCCTTTTTGATTTAATTATAAATCCTTAAATATATATATATATATTTATCCATGTACTATTTATGTTACATGTTTTTAATTGTCTAGATGGAATAGTAACTTTATAATTTCTCAACTATATTTATATGCCATACATGGACATAATATTCTTATAGTTTTATTATTCTCCTTTTAACCACAAATAATATTTGTTGGTTACCTTTAAATTCCTTATAACTATATAAGCCATAGTTTTAATTCCATAATTCCTTTAATCAAAATTCTTTCTTATAATTCCTCCAAATATCCATTTAGGACCTATATTTATTTTAATCTAAATTCTTACCCTTATATTTCGGTTATTTACAAAACAACCACATTAATTCATAAACTTCATATTTAAATTCTAATCTCATTATATTATATAGTTTTAATCCCTTATTTAATTATATTACAAAGCCACCACTAATATTTTGGTATATAACTTTTGAAAATTAAAACTTTCAAAAATTACAACTTAGCCCGTCAAATTCTCGGCCTATATATATATATTTTCTATAATTACAATTTAACCACAAAATGTTATAATCTTTACATAATGCCTTATAAACTATAGTTTTAATTTTAATTCTCCATAATTGCCGAATATATATATATATATAAACTCTTAAATTACAAATCTAACGCAAAGTAATTCGGCTTTGTCATATACTTTCCATTAATTACATTCTCACCCCAAAACTTTATAATAGTTACTTAATAACTTATAAACTATGGTTTAAATATTTAATTTCTCAAAATTTTGAAAGTGAACTTAATAATTCTCTTAATTATGAATTCGCCCATATTAAACTCCAAACTTTCATAATAAGTTTTATAAATTACATAATAGCCCAAAACTTTATAAAATGTTATTTTAACACTTGTTTAAATTATCTAAAATTCATAAACTTAATTCCTAACCTTATATTATAACATAATCACTCCAAACATACCCCTAACTCTCGGTTTTCACAATAAATACACCAAACTTTGTAAAAATTATATTTTAGCCACATAACTTAATTAATTAGTCATTTAAACACTAATAAAATATTTTTAACTCTCCAAACTTTATAATATAAGTTTATATACATAAGTAGCTCATTAAAACCTATTTTCCACTTAGACCATTCGGCCATAATTAAATAGTTACCATATAGTATAAAAGTGGATTTATATGTCAAAATAATTATACTAAATTCATATGAGTTATATAACTCATGTAAAATTATTGTAACATAGGTAACTTTTATGACATTAAAATGTGTCTTAAGGTAAATATTTCCATATATGTTATAGATTATATTTTTGGCATATTACCATATTTTCGGTTTTAGATACCCTAGGATATGATAATTTTTGTATAATTTTTAGAAGCTTAACTAAGCTTAAAACATAAAGATTAGCTTATTAAACTTACTTCTTAATAAAGGTGGTTAAGTGCTTGAACTCTTCTTGAATCTCCAAGCTTTCTCCAAGGAAATTTTGATGCTCCACTTCGGTTATATGCAAGTGGTGAAGGAGTTTAGGAGTTAGATCTTCAATAAAGATCTTAAGTAGATTTGTAAGTAGTTTTCCAAAGATTTACCTTAAGCTTTTCTCCTTATAAATTCGGCTCACTTAAGGTGTATGAAGAACAAACTTTCCTTCATGAAAATGAAGAAGAAAAGGATCTTAGAAGAAGTAGAAATCGGTTACACACAAAAATGTGCTTTAAGGATTTTCAAGCATGAAAAATACCTTAAGGTAACTTTGAGATGCTCCTTGGATTAATGTTGATTTAGACAACCTTCTTGGAGCATTAGTTGATGCCGAATCCTTGTAGGTATCCTAGGAAGAGTTTTGCTTCAAGGCTTGACAAGAAATGCTAGGAAATTACCTTAAAGATGAAGATAGAAGTTAAAACTCCATTAATGGACTTAAGAGCTTCAAAGGAAGAAGATGAAAGAAGAAGAGAGAGTTCAGAGCCTTACCAAATCGGCAATGGAGTGTGCAAGGGAAAGAATGAGGCTACACTCACGTGGGAACAAGAGAATGCAAATTGGAAAGGAATATTGATTGTTTATTTTAATGTTAATTTGACTAACCTTTCCATTTGTTTATTCCATAGGTTATTGGCTCAATAAATGCCCATGTTATATGCATATGTTCGGCCATGTGGTGTGACAAGGCAAGGTGGAAGAAAATAATGTGAGCTAGAAGACAAGGTAAGTTAGGTAAGGCTTTATTCCTTTGATTTTTTAATGTTTGTAACTTGTCTTCTTCTTCCTTGTAGGTGGCCGATTTCAAGGCTTAAATGGAGTGTCTTAATCGGCAATGAAGAGCCAAGGACAAGCATGGATGGTCACTTGAATTTTTAGAAATCAAAAAGGTGGAATCTAGATCTACTTTTTGCCTTTTTCATTTTGTTTTTGTCTAGCTAACATGGCCTTGTTTCCTTGCATTATTTCGACAGCATGGAGGTCAAATGAGACCTAAATTCTTTTGCCATTAAGTATTATAGCACATGGGAAGGTGAGTCATCATGTCTTATACCTTTTATAAGTTTTTAATGTAAGTTTTATACTAGTTTTTGGACTGAAAATCGGCCCCTATAGAGCACCTTGTTTTACACTGCCTTTAATTGATTTATAGGGTCATTTTAATCCTATTTAAGATTCTTAATTCGTGGCATGTGAAAAACTACAAGGTAATTGCGTACAACGCGTTTTAGTGACACCTGAAGGTGCGTTTTTGTGCTCTAAGGATATTTTGGGAAATAACTTGTCTTTATGAGTTCCAAGTGTTTATAAACACTTATTATAGTAAATAATGATATATTAAGATGTTACATTGAGTTATATGGGGTTACATCAACCCATGACATAATTTACGGGCCATCGGGACACTCCCGCGCAAAAAGGAGCGTAGAGAAATCCTCCTGAGGTTCGTGTTGAATTTTGAGAAACCACTTCGTGGGTTCTCTTTAGGATGGTTAAAAATGATGTTAGGAACTCTAAGAATTAATTTTATAGGAGTTCGTGCCACCTCGGCACTCCTCCGGGCTTTTCGTGCTTTAAGGGGCGTGCGTGAGCACTCCCGAGAGTTTTGCGTATTTGACTAAATATAGCTTAGGCATCATGTTTATATATTCATATAATGAGTGTATGACCATTTGGTTTGAGTTTTAGAAGGTCATACAAGGTCATGCTTGATCATATGTTTCTAAGGCGTTTTAGCGTTTATGGAGAAACGACTATTTTTACATAACGTTCTCATGCATGGGTTTGCATGCGTACGTGAAATGATTTATATTGGATTATTTTCCATTAAATAGTGGTTTTATAATGTTAATTAGATTTGGGGTATTTCAAGTGAGTCTCGGGAATCGACCGATCTTGCGACCGGACTTGCCAAGATCGGTCGGGCCTGAATTTTCAAAGGGGAAAAACACTCGGGAATAGACCGAACTTGGGGACCAAACTTGCAAGGTCGGTCGGAGTGGAATTTTTGACGGTAATGTGTTCTGGAATGGACCGACCTTGTGTAAGGTCGGTCGGTAAGTTCGGTCGGACCAAAACTTGTAAAAAAAAACAAGGGAAAATTCACGAGATACCCCTGTTTTCTTTCGTAATTCACAATATACCCCTGTGATTTTCATAATTCAACTTTAAACATGCTTAAATGTTGTCCAAAATTGATGAAACTTTACATGGACGATGTTAAAGTGTTATATTTTGGTCCAATATCAAATTCGAAGCTTTTTAAGCTCACATGTGACCTGTGGGACCCAAAGAATATGTGACTGCTCATTGGGTCCCACAGGTCACATGTGAGCTTAAAAAACTTCAAAATTGATATTGGACCAAAATATAACACTTTAGCATCGTCCATGTAAAGTTTCATCAATTTTGGACAACATTTAAGCATGTTTAAAGTTAAATTACTAAAATCACAGGGGTATATTGTGAATTACGAAAGAAAACAGGGGTATCTCGTGACGTAGTTAACCCTAAGGGGTATGATGTTGATAATCAAGGATAAGTTTGGGCATTAAAACAAGCCATATAATCATGTTAAACACTTAGTAAATTTGAAGTTAAGTAAGTTAATTAACCGACATTCTTAAACATGTATAGGAGTGACCTACGTTGGAAATCAATCGAGGCAAGGACCAAGGTATGGTTTTCTTGCAGTCTGTTGCCTACCGGTTTACACCGGCTTGTGTGTTGTTTGTTTTTCTGAGTGTTTATGATGTTATAAGACTTAACCATGTAATGAGTTTATAGTCGTTTATACTATTGTGATGTTATGACGTGACTCATTTCCCTTATGTGTGTCTAACATGACTTACCACTTGCTTGTGAATTGCTGTTAAGTTCCACTGTTGAACTTCTAACAAGTGCTAACTGGGGAGTGAGGAATCCGGTTGTCCGGTCATGCATGTAAGTTTAAGAGTAGATATCTGTATCAGATTCGACTCTTATGTTGTTAAGATTGTTCTCCTTTATTTGGCGTTCGATCTCCCGCTAGCTTCCTCCAAAGCTTACCTATTCTGACTTATGATCGGTTTAGTGGGAACATGTGTTTGTGTGGTGTGTTCGGGTCACAATATCCGAACCATCTGTGACTTAAGTTACTTGTTCGACCAACAGAACAGTAATGAGTGTGTGTAACAAGCTTAACATGAGAGTGAACCATTCCCTAGGCTTCTTATGTTGATTAACCTTCTTGGTTTGTTGTTGTGGGAAGTGTACCCACTATGTATGTGATGTTGTGCTATGCAATATTGTTGCTATGCCATATGTATATGTTATGTGTTAAAATGAATGCCATGTCATCATGACAATTAGTTGCGCATATCCCGGTAGCCGATGGGATGCACGTTAACCATACCAGCCAAGGGTTGCTGACCCCCTCGGGGGCTCCATATTTTTACTGCAGGATGAGGATCGAGGAAGCGGAATGGCTATAGATTCTAGGCTACAGAAATACTTTTGGTTATTTTGGATGTTGAGCCCGGGATGCGACTGTGCTCCCGGGGCGTTATATTTTGGTACTGTTTGTGTTACAGTGACGATCGTTACAGTTGACAGTGGAGTTTATGTGTACAGTTTTCAGTGACGGTCTGTATTAAATTGGTATGTTGGTTATGTATATATGGATGTTGTTACCTAATGCTCGGGAGTCTGATCATCAGACCGGTACACTTGTATTTATTCTGCCTTGTCAACCACGTGGGTGGTTGACGGCGTTGAAGCACCGAATCGTTTAGTTACTGTTTAGTTGTTTTTCCGCTGTGATTTCAGTTATTGTTAGTGATTAGTAGGGGTGATACAATACCGTTTAGTTTTAAATAATAGGGAATTGATCTAGAAACAGATCATTTTAGTTACGCATGCTAATTTATGCATGCAAACGTTTACATAAATTAATATTACGCGTGCGCATGCAAACTCACGCATGCAAAATCACGTAAAAATAGTCGTTTTACCATAAACGCTAACGGGCATAATTTTACATAACGTATGAATTTATGGAACCTTAATGGTAATTATATAAATAACGTAAGGTACAAAAGGGTTATTAAACATTACAGTAAATAATAAAATTAAATGTATATTTACAAGAGTAAATTAAAAAAAAATAAAGGTAATGTGTAACATGTAATATACATTGCTACCAAAAGGAATAACACAGATTAACGTGTTAAAAATGTGAGGTTAACTAACATATTTGTTTAATTTAAGTGGTTTTGTGAATATTGAAAATGAGTCAAATAAGCCCATCTTCCTCACTTATTTCCTTCAGATATTAAATTACCCCTTCAAATGTTATAACACTGACTGACAAAGGAACATACACGCTCGTTGCCTTTGATTCATTCCCCTTTCAAAAATTTTGCATAACCCTGGATGAAAATGAACAACCTGCCGCCTTTCTACATTTCTCCTTCTCTGTTCTTTCTTCTTCTCTTGTTCTTGCAACCCTAACTGGAGAACAATATGCTTCGCGCCTCTCATCATTCTTCTCACCCAAAACAAAGAACAAATACCTTCATCCTCTTGTGATTTTCACTGGCGAACGAACCTGCACATCTCTTCTTGCTCTTCCTCCAGCAGCCTCTACCGGCAACAAGGAACTGATGTGCTCTGTAACTCTTCATTCTTTTATATATATACTTCAACCATGATAAATCACTGGAGCTGCATCACACACACCAGATTTGAAGCGGGACTAAAGTAGCTCTTCATTTCCCTCCTTGTATCAACCTCTATAGTGGTAAACCCCCTCTCTCCATTCTGTTCTTTTTTTTCCCGGTGCATAGATCACTGGTTGCTGCATCGCTCATACCAGATTGAAAATGGAGCAAAACATATACACATATGCCCTCTTTAATTCCCTTCTTGTAATTTCTTCTCTGTAACAAATCGCTGGAAATATTGCATCTAGCACATCAGCTCAACATGCTTTGCACTCTCCTTATTTCAATTCTGCGAATCTGTTACATAATTCACTGGACTGCTTTATCTTGCACACCAGGCTGAAGAGGGGCTAAAAACATTCCACATCAGAACCGGTAATATGCACCAACCTATATTCTTCTTCTCTTGCAATTACAAACAGTAGCAGCTTGCTTTGTTCTGTCACACCAGTAAGATAAGTGATAACATACAAACTACAACCTAATCGCTGCTGTCTAAATTTATTTAATTACAATCCACATTGCTACAACCAGCAGCAAAGGATATCACCATAAAAGTATATATATATATATATAAAAACATACATTGACTTCGCAAATCTTCCTGATAATCACCTAAGAAGCATTAAAAATGCTTTACCAATACGCCACGTGAATATTAGTTGAAGAGATACGTCAACCTCACATCTCTTAACATGAAGTATTCGACAAAGAATTTTGTTGCTTTAGTGCAGAGAGACACTTGCCTCCAAAGGAAAGTATATAAAAAAAACCCAGGTGTTTGCTCCTATGAAAAGAACAAGGCGTATTTCAATGAGATTTTAAAAATCTGATGCATGTATGCACCTGAAAACAATCACACCATCCAGTCATCTACCATAAGATATAGGTTGGATAAATCAACTCAAATTTAGACCATTCTACCGTAACAAATTCTCACCCAATGTAGTAGTCTCTTGGGAAACAAATACCCTTCAGTGGTCCAAACTATCCAAATGGAAGTTCTGGATTTCTCCTGTTGTACTTCAGATGGAAGAGGGACTGAAACGGTTCAGTCCAGAATTGCCAATATACGTAAACTTATCTTATTCTTTCTGGTCATTATAACAATAGAAGTTTTGAAATTCTGTAACACCTTGTGAAGCAGTCGATAGGCTGTATAAGCAGCACTGGCTCTTGCTGTTTCGGAAAGCCAAAACTCATGTTGTAGTATAAATTCACAATCTTTTTCATCAAGTTGCGGTATCTAATCTCCTTTAACAATAATAGTAATAGAAGCCTCGATTCCCCTTTTGTTTCTTCTGTCGGGCATAATAATAAGAACAGGCTACTGCTGATTTCGATATAAAAAAAATGTTGCAGCAGTTCATTAATCAATGAGGGCAAGCTGCTGGTGTCATTAATCAGTAAGAACAAGCTGTTGTGTTGTTCATTATTCAATAAAATCAAGCTGTCTGAAAAAAAAAAACAGTGATGGTGTTACCCTTTGCCAATTAGAACAAGAGAACTTTTGTCTCTTTTATCAGTACAAGTTAAGCAGACGATAAGCATAGAAGTAGTAGTATACCTTGCTGTTCAGAATCCAAAATACAGGCAGCAGCATAGATTTCTCTTCCAGTGTTTTCTTTTTTTTTCTGCATTTGATCGTGGGTGCTGTGCTGTTGACTTTTTTTTATCTTGAACTTCAACTTCTTCAATTTTAGTTTAATATTTGTGTTCCGTTTAAGAGTGGAGTGGACTACATTGCCTAACTAAGTCTTATGAATGCGGTGAA
Source organism: Limonium bicolor (assembly GCA_023374045.1). Classification (NCBI taxonomy): domain Eukaryota; kingdom Viridiplantae; phylum Streptophyta; class Magnoliopsida; order Caryophyllales; family Plumbaginaceae; genus Limonium; species Limonium bicolor. Next base: position 124,403,757 of record CM041781.1, on the reverse strand, counting down.
TTAATGAATAGTTATAGTACCTTTTTTTTTGAAAAATTATAATTATACGTCAAGTTGGCAATAAACGCTAAACAACCAGGTTGCTTTCTTAAACGATAGACATCAAAAATAAAGTAGTGATGGTGGTGTCTTCCTTTCCACTTTATAACGCACTCAAACAAATCCTATCTGCTGATATTCAAAGACGTAGTTCAACTGAACATATTGTAATTTAGTTGGTTGTTAACCAACGAAAATAGTACAATAATTCTAAAATACTGCATTGTAACAGCCCACGTCGAGTTACAAATAGGTGAAATCGCTAACTTGATAATGGTTTAATTAATTTCTTAGTCAAGCATTTAATCATAAATAATAGTAATTATTTTGTTTTATTGCAAATGAAGAAAGACCTTAATTGCCGGTTTAACAAAAATTGGATTAACGAAAGATATTGTAAAAGGGGATAATGAAATATTAAGGTTATAAAAGTTTTGGGGTGAATATGTAATTTATAAGAGTTTTAATATAAAACTGAATTTTATGTGGTGCGAAATCATAATTTGTAGAAATATAAGTGCCCACTTGGTTATTAAGGATATTAAATATTAAAACTGTAGTTTATAAGTGAATATATAATTTATATAAAGTTTTTGGGGTTAAAATGTAATTATAGAAAGTTATTTGTCAAAACCGAAAGGTTAAGGGTTGAATTGGTAATTTATAAAAGTTATGGTGTTCAAATAATAAATACCGAATTTTTAGAGGCTGTAACACCCCAACACAATCCAAATGTGGTCTCGCAACTTAACAGCATATATATATACATGTCACAGCGGAATTCTTTACACTCCAGGACCTTGCCACGGTCTGACTACAGAATATACCGAACATTAGTACATAACAACCTTAACCAAATACATATTCTTCTTACAATCCTCTCACAACCTATACATCTTACTAACTCAACTGCCGTACGAGTGTACATGCACAACTCGTAGGTCACACTTAATCCTTAACACTTGTATCCTCTTCTTACTCTTGCGATGGCCGCCTCCTGATGTACACCTGTGTAGTAAAAACAGCCCCCAAAGGGGGTCAGCACGAATGCTGGTACGATCCCCTCATGGCCCCCAAGCTAACGTGACTACGACGACTAATTGTCGATAGCATGGAGGTTGATTAAATGCACAACATAATAGTAAATGCTGTAAACAACAATCCATATATGAACAATCAAAGTTCACACACAATGAACGACTTAAATGCGTTCCCTTAATTAGAGAGTTAGTTATTTAACTCCTTAAGTAATGTTCCCTCTTAATCTTAGTCCATCCTTATCTCACCTCAATCTTAGTCTTATCTTAATCTGAGAAACAACCATCCTTTAATAAGGAGTGGATGTCGCTTATCTTAATCTTAATTATACAAACCATCCTTTAAAGAGGAATGGTTGTAATTCGTCTTAACCTTACCTTAATCTTAAACTTAACAATACAAACCATCCTTTAAAAAGGAATGGTTGCAACTTATCTTAACCTTACCTTAATCTTAATCTTAACAATACAAATCATCCTTTAAAAAGGAATGGTTGCAACTTATCTTAACCTTACCTTAATCTTAATCTTAACTTAATCTCAATATACAAACCGTTCCTGGAAGGGAATGGTTGTAGCTTAATTCGAACCTGGGATTTAGGTGATCCCACCGCACCATCTTAATGCCACCTACTCTGGACGGGAGTCCAATGCAGCTGAGCCGGCAACCGGCCCTAGGCTACAAGTCCGAAGACAAGTCCTTAAGCGGAGGGCGGATCTGATTCAGATACTGTCCCCCTTTTTCCTTAGCATGCATGACCGGAGATCGGTCCCGGGTTTCCTCACTCAAGTTCCAGTTAGTAATAGTCTCAAGACCATGTTTGTTGGTTAACCTCTTTCGGTTCATATCGTCCCATATTAGGGAGCGTTCCTTAGTCTCACTCAATTCCTTACTACACGTTGGTTAGTAAGTTCTCACGGTATGTTGTGTTAGTTTTCAAACATCACACAACAATACAATAAATATATTATATTCCGGTTGCATGATTTATCTTGCTTAGTGAGCACACAAAAACAAATAGCACACAAGCCGAGGGACACCTCGTTAGCAAGCAGGTCACAAGAGAACTGTACCGTTCACCGCTGGTCGTTCGGTTGCTTACTCTCCTCTGGTGTCCAAATTCTCAAACCCTAAAACATTCATCGAATTTGGTGGTTAATTACTTTTAATTAACCTAGCTTACTTAATCACTAATGATTTCCAACTAAATACCACTTAAGTTCTTATAAACTTAATCTTAAGTGAATCACTTCTCCTCATTCCTTATACCTATTCACCCACTTAATTATCATTGTCACTCACCAAACATGTCTTAAACAACCTTATATTATCATTACATATCAATCTCCATCTAGCTCTTCTTAAATTCTTACCAACTTAACCTTAAACACTTAATATCATTTACTTACCCTAATCTCTTAAGTCATTATATGCTTATCTTTCTAATCATCATCACTCCCTAATGTTGGACCACTAAGTCATTGTAATTTAAACTTAATCATATAAGTTAATCACTTCTCATTACACCTCATACTTGTTTACACCTCTTAAGGCCTTTACATGTCACCAAACAAGGCCTAAACATCATCTACTACCATTACCATTCAATCCCCCATCATTATAAGCCAAAAACAAAAAGTTTTCTTTTTCTCCGCACTGGACCGCCCCTCTGGGGCGGTCCCCAGGGGCGGTCCAAACCAGAAGCTAATTTCCTGCACGATTTGCCTGGACCACCCCACAAGGGCGGTCCCTAGGGGCGGTCCACAGCAGAACCTATTTTCCAAAGTGTTTTTCTCCTCATTTTGAACTCCAAATTCACCCCAATCTTTTCCCACTCATTCCACAATCTTTCCACATGTTTCCTACATGTTTAAACACCTTAAAACATGTACTAAACCTTCCTCAAAAATCACCAAACTTGACACTCAATTTCTTACAAAATTCTTACACTTAACACTTGATTCCTTACACTTCCCTCTTGTGACTTTGCCTAAGACCTCAACTAATCATTATGTTTCTTCACCCCCATCTTAACTACTCCTCAAGCATCATTTTGCACACCCATTTGCTTTACTCAAACTTCTCAAAGCCATATATAATCTAGCACATGCTTACATCCTTATAAGTCATTATACCTTACTTTTCCTTCAAACTTTGTACAAGTTTCCTAGCTTCCTTAACCATGGTTTTTGGTGCATAAAACTCACCATTATAACCCCTAGTCCCTCTTAGACATCCCTAGGTCTTCCTAGTACTCAAGAACTCCATAGTTTATCCATTTTCACCAATACAACCCTTAGTGATTACTAGAACATTCCTTAGTCATAAAATCTCCTTAGAACATCTTAAACACTTAGTTTTCTCTCCAAATTTTGACATGGCTTTCTTATATTACTACACCCAACATTTAGTTTTCCACCCTTAATACAATCAAGAACACTCAAGTCCTTAGTACACAATCTTAGCACACAAATTACACCCTCCTAACCTCTAATTCCTCTTAAACAATTCTAAGTCATTTAATCCTCAAGAACACCGTTGTTAGCTTATTTTCATTCAAATTTTGCCATAGCTCCTCTAGTATATTATCATGCCCATATGCATGGTTTTTCTCATTCAATCATCTCACGCACATCAAACCTTTTTCTCATCATAATTCTCACCCAAATCAACTCATTCATAATAAACTCAATTTAGTGCAATAATCTTAAATTGCATAGCACTAAGGCTCTTAAATGACATGGCTCTTAGGCCCTTAAATGACATGGCTCTTAGGCCCTTAAATGACATGAATTTAAACACTGAATTTCCCACATATAAAAGCTTTCAACCTGCAAATACACCCATCAATCTCATAGTAGTTATAATGCTCTTAAAATCCATCTTAAACTTATATTACTAACTCATTCCCATTGGCTCCTTAGTCACAAGTTCACAAGCTTATTTAAGTTCTTTTTCTTAGGTTATATAACCCAATACACAATGTAAGCTCTAAGCCACATTGGTATCCACCTAAACTCATCCCTTAAAACTTAAACCACCATTAGGTAAGCATTTTACCTTGTTTTCTCAAGCTTATCTTAACTTCCTCCTTAGACCTTCTTCTTGCATGAATCTCGGCCACCACTTAAATTCCCCTTGCCAATGTTCTAATCAATATTCAATGACTCATATGAGTACTAAACAATACACTAACCTCAAGGAATAAAAACCTAGGTTAGGAATGTGTTCTAAGGCATAAAAGTGGATGATTACCTTTGAAGTCTCAAGATAGACTTTGGCATTGAATGAAATAGGACCTCCACTAGTCCTTGGTGAATAAATCAAGCTAGAACAAGGCATAAAAACATAGCCCCATGAGAAGAAATTTTCGGCCATGTAGAAGAAATGATGGAAACATGGTTTTTCTTACATTTTCTTTACCTTAAGAGAATGGAGAAGCTAATGAGCTCTTCAAACTTGATTTTCCTCCATCAATGGAGTTTCCTCTTGGCACCAAAATGGAGCTTTGAAGGATTTGAAAAGATAGAAAGATAGGTCTTGGCCTAACTAAGAGAAATGTGTTTAGTTTTTGATTTGGAGCTAAAATGAGTAAGTTGTTGCCAAAGCAAGGTGGTGGTGCCATGGGTGCTGCTCCTACGTGAATGAAGGGAGGAAGAAGATGGTGAAATCGTTGGAAGAAGAGAAATGAAGAGAGAGAAGAAGAATGGTGGCTAATATAAGATATTTGCTTTAATAAAGCAAATAGTACTCTTTTACTTATCTCTTCTTTTCTTCCTTATTTGACTACTTATGGTGACTCATCCTCCTTTAGAAAACCGGCCCCCTATCTTAAATAAGGCTAGTCATGGTCTTTGTTGACCAACTAATTAGCTTATATTGATTAAAACTTAAACTTGTCACTATTTGGCACTATTCACTAATTAGTGCACATATTTCTGAAATTTTTGATTTCCCATTGATTTAGACCTCCAAATGTGATACTAATTAGTACACATGCTGATTAAATAGTAATGATGGGCATTTAGCCACTCAACACTCAATTCTAAGACAATTTCTCAAAAATGTGCTTTAAGACTTCTTAAAGCACATTTTGTGTTTTAACTTGTTTCCAAGCTTGGTTTTCTTTGCTAATTGATTTAAAATGTCCATTAGCATATTAATAAAGTCTTATAATGGTATTTGGGTGCTAATCAAAGTCACTCCAAGCTTAGAGCACGTTTTTGCCCTCATTGCCCTTAAGGCACCTTCTTGTGTTTTTCTTGGTTTAAATTGTCTACCAATCTTTCTAAGGCATATTCTAGCCTTACTACATCATAATTTGATGTTTACTTAGCATACTTAGGTTTGGGGTATTTCAATCTACCCCCCTTAAAAGAACTTTGTCCCCAAAGTTCCCATGCATCTTATCTTATTAGAATACATGTCTTACCTCATTCCTTAGATCATATAGATCATACTTATGTATACTTAATCTCATTGGATCATTGGATCCGCCATATTCTTATACTTAAATATCACACAACATGCTTAAGCATGTGTCGCACTCAAAATTCCTTTTGTTCCTTTTTGATGCTTAAAACATTCACATAACTTCCAACGTATTCTCCCATGTCACCGGTCCGTAGACAATGGCTCATTCGTCCTCGTCACCATGGGCCAGAATACAAAACACCCTGCTCTCCCCATGTCACCGGTCCGAAGACAAAGGCTCGTGCGTCCTCGACTTCATGGGTGAGACTTAGTAAAAAGGTAATCCTTTTTACGAGGTCATGTGAGGAATAATTCCTCTAATTAAAAATACAAGCAACTCCAATTTCATTTTATCCTAAGGCCTCTATCATTAGTGTGATTTAATTGTGACCATTGGTAGGGAGTTTCAGGAATCATCCAACCCTTATGTGATCAGCATCAGTGTAGAACTATCCTTCCACCCTAATTTGTGTTCGGTTTCCCTTGATCCCTAGAAAATCAAGTTCCACCTCCCACGTCATTTTCAAACATCCAAATAATTCACTCATGTCCAATTTTCTATCTTTTTAGTTCTTCTAATCATAATCAATACATCTCCAAAGTGTGGACTCAGTCCATCGACATTCCCAATTCATCTCTTAGTAATTACCCCAAGACTTAAATTCCTACTATGTTCTATAACTGTCCCATACCAATTATCACCATCTTATATCTCATAGCATTTCAATTTCCTTCCTCATGTTCATGTCAAATTTTATCTCATAATGTTATCTTATTTTTATCTCACACATAGTCTCATATCGACTCATATCTCATATATTCCTTATTTCTTAAGTCTCCTTAAACCCCTTCCTTAATTCTCTTAACTTGTACTCACACCGGAGTTAACAAGGTAGGTACTTAATATGTATGGTATTCACATCTTCTGTGTGCAATAACCATAATTTATCTCAAAATGTTTATGTAAAACATATTCTCAAATTATTTTGTGCTATGCACACAGTAGTTTATGTACTCAGTACACAAACATACGCTAAGCGGTTTTCGCTCTACCCCCCTTAAAATGGATTACGCCCACGTAATCAGCGTTACCTCATCTTTGGACATAAGTTCAAGATGTCTAATTCTTACAAAGCATTCTAGCTTCCATGTCATCTATCTTGCTTATAATTCGATCAGAAATGACTTAGTCTCTGTATCAAGGATTCTTAACGGTACTTATACCGTTTCCTTAACTTAGTTTGGTCTAACCTCAAAGGTAGTGATCTGCTAGCCTCCGCTGCACGACTCTGATAGTTTTAGGTTTATTTGCCTCTCTTATCCTTTTACAGTATCGGATATCTTTCTCTTGCGTGCTTATGGTTTAGCACTAAAGGTCCCTCAATGGTCACGTGTTATCTTTATATATACACGGCCTTGATGAGTTGTAGCTCGTCTATCCAGTCTCCCTCAGATCTTATGCTCATACTCTTAGTATTTTCCCGAATGTCTAAATTGTTCTCCCCAACTGACCTTTGGTCTGAGGATGATTCTTAGTCTGAAACTACTGTTTAGTGCATATCGCGCTTTACAATCTTAATCCCTTACATCTTAAGACATGTGATAATAATTAGTACACATGCTGATTAAAGAGTAATGATGGGCATTTAGCCATTCAACACTCAATTCTAAGACAATTTCTCAAAAATGTGCTTTAAGACTTCTTAAAGCACATTTTGTGTTTTAACTTGTTTCCAAGCTTGGTTTTCTTTGCTAATTGATTTAAAATGTCCATTAGCATATTACTAAAGTCTTATAATGGTATTTGGGTGCTAATCAAAGTCACTCCAAGCTTAGAGCATGTTTTTGCCCTCATTGCCCTTAAGGCACCTTCTTGTGTTTTTCTTGGTTTAAATTGTCTACCAATCTTTCTATGGCATATTCTAGCCTTACTACATCATAATTTGATGTTTACTTAGCATACTTAGGTTTGGGGTATTTCAGAGGCGGTTTAGTGAATTAATTAAATAAGGAAATGAAACTATGTATTTTAATGTATTTTGGAGTATAAAGTAAAGTTTATGAAATAAATGAGGTTATAATATAATAACCGAAAAGTATGATGTATTTATGGGATTAAAAATATATTTGTAGGTCCTATATGGATAATTAGGAATATAGAAAAGGAAATTATGATTTAAGGATGTATGAAATTAAAACTATATGTTATAAAGTTATAAGTAATTCATTTATAAAGAAATAATAATTATCGGGGTTAGTTTGTAATTAGTAAAAGATATGGGAAAAATATGCCCATGCGTGACATATAAATATTGAAATACCCCAAACCTTGATATGTGGTTTAAATATTAAACTATGGTATGTAAAGGCTAAAAAGTGCCTTAGAAACATCAGTGAACAATTTAAACCATAGTAAAATGCAATAAAACACTAAGATACAGTTTGAGCAAAAACATGCTCTAAGCTTGGAGTGAACTTGGTTAGGACTCAAAGAGCCTACCAAGACTTAATAATATTCAATTATGATTTAATAATGCTAATTAAGTCCTTAGGAAACTTTGGTAGACAATTAAACCAAACAAAACACAAGAAAATACCTTAAAGTCAATAAGAGCAAAATGTGCTCTAAGCTTGGGATAAATTTGTATAAGACCTAATGGTCATATCTATACCTTATAAATATGTTAATGAACATATTAAATCAATTACCAAAGAAAACCAAGCTTGAAAACAAGTTAAAACACAAAATGTGCTTTAAGGAGTCTTAAAGCACATTTTTGAAAAATTGTCTTGTAAATGAGTTTTGAGTGGCTAAATGTCCATCATTACTCTTAAATTAACATGTGTACTATATAGCATCACATTTGGAAGTCTAGATCAATGAGAATCAAAAATTTCACTTCTATGTGCCTTGTTTTTATGAATAGTAACTTTAATAAGCTAGTTTGTAACACATGATATTATAAGTTATGTTAATGGTCAACAAAGACCAAAACACCCTTATTATGATTATGGGGGCCGGTTTTTGTAGGGTGAGTCATCACCATTCATAAATCAATTAAAGGAAAGGAAAGTGAGTAAAGTAAAGTACTATTTGCTTTATATGTAAAATATCTTAACAAAGTGAAATCTCTCACCTCATTATCTTCTTTCCTTTCATTTCCCACGGTTTTCCATCTTCTTCCTCCTCTCTCCATCGTTTTGCTACAGCCATATACCATCCTCCATCTTCTTCCACTTGTAACTTATGATTCCATGCTCCAAATTCAATTTCAAGACCACCATTTTTCTAGTTGGAGCAAGTTCTACACTTCTATCTTTTCAAATCTTCAAAAGCCTCATTTCGGTGCCAAGGAGATTCACCATTGATGGAGCTTGACCTCATCTTTTCACACCTTGTTGTTCTCCTTTGCTTCAAGGTAAGGAAACTCAAAGAAAATCCATGTTTCCTCCATGTTTTTATGTTGACCGAAAATCACCACTAATGGTGTAGTTTCCTTGCTTTGTTCTAGCTACATTCCAATCAGTCATGGGCTTGGTGGGGTCCTCTCTTGATACTTATTCAAGCTCTCTTCCAATTCCAAGGTAAAACAATTACCTTAATGTATTAAGACAATATATGTGCCTAGGGTTTACAATGAGATGAAGCATAATGATTGAATACTCATTCTATTATTTGTACATTGTTTAGAAGTGGACAAACAACCAAACATCCTTACCGGTTTTACAAGGAAACAAGAAAGAAGTTTGTGAGGAAAAAGAGGTAAACAAACTATCTCAATGTAGTTTAAATGCCTTAGGAAAATGAGCTTGATTTGCTTAATAAAATACCTAAGGAGCCAAAGGTGAATGACCTAGTAAAATGCTCTCAAGGAAACTATTAAAGGGCATATGTGTTGTTGTATGCAATTGCAGGTCAAAGGCATTATTTATGTGGGAAATTCAGTGTTTAAGGTTTATGCAATTTAAGGGCCTAAGTGCCAAGCAATTAAATTTATGCACTATATTGTGATGTAGTGTAAATTTGGTGAAGTTATGTGTCTGAGGAAGTCCTTAATGGATCTTAGGTGTTCTTGAGTGAAATGAGGTAAAAACCTAAGTGTTAGGATGTGGGAATATACAAGAGAAGCTATGTCAAAATTTGGAAAATGTATAAGGAGTTCTAAGTGTTTTAAATGAGTTTTGGTGAACTAGGAAGTGTTAAGAGATTTATAAGAAAAATGAGTGACAAATTGGACAATGTTTAAAGGTGAATCAAAGTGATATTTTGGGTATTAGAATATGCCTAAGTTCATGTATGAAGTTTGGGTAATCTATGGATGAAGAGAATAGATGAAACAAGACTTGAAATTGTCAAATTTGGGATTCTGTTACAGAGGTCCGGGACTTAGGTATTGGAAGATGTCCCGGACCATACATGAAAAACAGGCCGAGAGTTGGAAGACTGTCTTGGTCCGGGACTTGGGGTGAGTACAAGGTCCCGGACCACCCTATTAAAAACAGCCGAGAGTCTCTGTAAGTATTGGTCCGGGACTTAAGGTAAGGACCAAGTCCCGGACCACTCTAAAAATGTTGTTTAAGGTATGAAAATGGTAAGATGGTTTTGGTGTGTGATTTAAGGAGTTTAGTACATGGCTAAAGATGTGTTTGAAGTGCCAAATGTGGTTAGAACATAGTAGGGCACTATGAGGTGAAGTTTGGAGTCAAATGGGATTTTAGAAACAAAGTTCTGGAGCCGACCGACCTTAGGGACCGGACCTGCAAGGTCGGTCGAGCTCAGCTTACACTACCGGGAAGAGTTTCTGGAACGGACCGACCTTGGGGACCGGACTTGCAAGGTTGGTCGGGCTTGTATTGTTTGTACCAGAATTGTTTCTGGAATGGACCGACCTTGTGGACCGAACTTGTAAGGTCGGTCGGAGTAGAATTTTTGACGGTAATGTGTTCTGGAATGGACCGACTTTGTGTAAGGTCGGTCGGTAAGGTCGGACGGACCAAAAACATTGTTTAAGGTAATAGGATGATGGGAATTATTAAGTAATGATGTTATAAGATTGTTGAGGACATGTTAAGTGAGTTATAATGACAATTTAGTGGGGGAAAAGTTGTATCAAAATGTAAAAGTAAAACAAGTTAAAATGTGAAGTTATGTAACTAAGTTAACGGGGAAAAGTTATAAGCATTAGACTTTAACCAATCATGTTACCCCGATGTTAATAAAGTACATGTAATGTTATCAGTTGTTCGAGAATTGCTCGAGGAACATAAGTGGACATGATAGAGTGGACTCCGGTGACAGGTATGGTTTTCTTGCAACCTGTGTCCTACCGGATTACACCGGCTTGTATGCCAATGTGTTTTTCTGTATGTTTGCCACGTTGTAAGATAAAACATGTAATGAGTTTACAGTAATTCATTTATGTGGCGTGTTCAACTCCGATACCATTTAACCTCGGAAGTGTTAACCTTAGTTAACTGAGTCTAGGATCACATGGGAGTTCGGTATTCGGATTAAACGACCCAAACCATGGGACGTTCTAACCACGGCTATGCGTGTGTTAATTGTGTGATATGTGTATGTGAATGTAGGGATCTCCCTTATATGTTTAACCCAGTTGTAATACTGTATGGTGTGTAGATGTGATAGACTCCATAGTGGGGTTCTAACTAATATCTAAAAGTAAGTATGTACTAACAGTGGTGAGGAATCCGGTTTGGCCGGTCGCGCGTTGTTTGGGAGTGGGTATCCTTCTTAGCCTTACCCTTCTCTCTGTTATGGTTGTTTCCCTCACGGGTTATGATCTCCCATTAGCTTACTCCAAAGCTTAGCTATTCTGACTTATGATCGGTTTAGGGGGAACATATGTTTGTGTGGTGTGTTTGGGTCACCAAACCCGAACCATCTTAACTTAAGTTACTCGTCCGACTATTAGGACGGTAATGAGTGTTGTATAACGAGTTTATCATGAGGGTGACATCATTCTCTAGGCTCACAAGTGAATTAACTATGTTTGGGTCGGTTCCTAAGAGAACCGCTCCCGTTATGTTATGTGTTGTTGATGTAATGCAATCTCCATTGCGATGTTGTTATGTGCACGTTGAAACGTGGAAAGTGTTGTTATGTGTTGTTATGTGATGTATGTTATATGTTGTAAAATGTGGAATATGTGGATGATGGATATGAATCCCAGTTTGTGATAAGAGGCGTTTAAGGATAACCCGATTAATGGGTAAGTGTCGTCTATTAAGGAAGTAGCTCTATTAGAGGAGAAACACTCTAGGGGTAATGAATACCATGAGTGACCTATCAAGTTTGGATATATTATCTGTTTGTTGAGCCCATTGAGGCGGAATGATTCGTGTTGTGTGTTTAAGTTACATGCATGATTTAAATATAATCAACCGCATGCTAAGATGACAATTAGTTGTGCGTGGCCCGGTAGCATGTGGGCTGCGGGATTACCATACCAGCAAAGGTGCTGAGCCCCTTGGGGGCCACTCTTTCTCTTCTTTTCCTATTTCAGGTACAGAGAGCTGGAAGCCGTTCGAGAGTAGGACGGGGTAGTCGTTGTACATGGGTAATAATTTAAATTGTATATGTATTGTAGGTGTAGTAAGACCGAAATTGTTATCGGCATTAGTTTGTGAATACTCGGTACAGTTGGAAGGTGTATGTTGTTTCTATTGTTAATGGAAGGGTCAGTAATGTGTAGTCGCTCGGGAATCTAGTCCATCAGACCGGTACAGTGTATATGTAATAGCCTTGTTAGCCACGTGGGTGGTTAACGGCGTGTAACACCAACGAGTTAAGTGATGTGATGAAGTTGTTTTTCCGCTGCAGTTTAATTGTAAGTATGTTAATGTTGAATGAGGTGTTACAAAAAGTGGTATCCGAGCGCAGTATCGCTCTGATGACTGAATTACCGAGCTTAGGAAGTACCGAGTTAGGATTTTAGTACCTTGGGCTAAGGGTTGAGTGATAGCGTGAGAGATACACTAGTTAGGAATTACCAGCGTGTACTGGAAACCTGCAATATCCTTCCCACCCTCCACAATCCCTGTCTTATAACTTGGGAAACAACGCCAGAGAGATGAAAGTCCTCTCTTACTCGGGAATACCCGATCTGGCTGTTATTAAATACCTCTAAAGGTGCGGAGAACCAGTCATACGGTTGATCCCGAAGAGTGGGAATCCCGGAGACGGTTTCCATCTGAACAATGTTAACCGCATTAAATAGCGAAGAATGAGGAATTTTGTGTATAAGAGAATAGTATTTCCGGCAACCTGGGTCGACATGCTGAGCAGTCGAGAATAATCAGCTTGCAACGCACTAACCGTGCAACAGGCAAGAAGTGAAGTAATGGAACCCGAGACAAGTGTCTACGGAACCACAGTTGTTAAGTGGTACACCAACGGTATACCAACCGATAAGGAACCACAACGTAGGGCCCAAACAGAGACAAGTCTCAGTAACCACGACAATGCGTGGAACGGGCTACGAAGAGGAAACAATACAAAAAAGGGGGTCTCCAAGAATGGGAGATACCCCAGTTAATAATTATCATGTGAATACAGTGAGAAGTCGCGCAGAGGATCAATTATCAAGATTGTAAGATCAAGTAAGGGCCAACAAGGCCACAGATGACAGTACGGGTAAAACAATACCACAACCGGTATGAGTTGAACCGATAGCCAGTTAGCATGGCGCACTTGCCGTGGCAAGTGCTGCTATAACAGGGCCGTTTGGGGAAGTTTTAACAAATACAAAGTACTTAGTAAAGTACCACGAAGTTAAGTGAGATCATCATAACCGTGGAAGGGCTGGATAGCCTAACCCCTGTAATTGGATGTACACCAGTCAGCAAGAAGCTAGACTTGGTTAAGGTAAGAAGATGTTATGAAACCATGAAAAGTTTTCTTTCACACTCAGATTTATTTCAAACTCCTTTCGTCCAAAACAAGGATTTCTTTCAAACCCATACTCATTTTCTACCTTCTTTTAAAACCAAACCAGAAAAGCCAAGGACAGTGATAAAGATACAACAGTGGATAAACTTTCCCTCGATTAAGTTCGGGAAGCACGGAACGCATATTGTCACAGGACAATATAAGGGAGTTGACAACAGAATACTTCACCTAGGCGTGTGACGGACACTACGAGTGTACTAACCGTAATGTGGGACGACCGCACTCCGATGGGAGCTTGTGGGCCTGACAGACCTACTTATGGGTTAGTTGGGTAAGTAGCAATGTATCAGTATGGTACCCCACATATGTATACGAGTAGAGTCTGAAACACGGGGAGTAGTCGACTCCGTACTACGGTCAGCAGTATAAATCAAACAAGAGCTAAGGATTACAAGGAATTGTTGAAGTTAAGGAACTCAGTTAAGTTAACGAGACTAAAGGAATTAGTGAATTCCTTTCAAGGAAATGTTTAAGAGTCAGGAGGTGCGAAGTGCGCTAACTATAATGTAAAGACATCGCATATGTCTTAAGGATCCTCAGGGATAAACATGATAGCTGGAACGGTGACCCAGCCTGTACATGGCAAGCAGATGCCTAATGTGGACACATTAATATGCAATGAACGGGATGAAACTCCCTGAATGAGTACCTACACTACCAGGAAATGTTGATCTTCACAGAAAAAGATAATAAGCCAGTTAAAAACGCAAACGACATGGCTAACTGAATATACCAATAAGTGTGAACCAGATGTAAAGGCATAACTTAGCAACACCCAGGAGCGATCCTTGAAGGGTGTTCGCATCAACAATAATGGCACGAAATCACACGATAGAAGCACAAGGGTTGAAACTAACACCCAGTTTAGACATAAGTTGTCAGGAGACGGACTGACAATCCTAAGGGGCATCCCATGAAAGGAAATGTGATGCAACGACCTTGTCATGGAGGCCAATACAACCTCTAACCATGTAATGTTGTACAGAGAAGTACATGTGTGTGGACAGCCTACAATGAGCGCAGCTCAAGGCAAATAAGGCTTATAGGCCACAAATAAAATGTGTTATGTAAATTAGATTGATTGCAGAAGTTTATGTTGTATAAGTGAATAGAGTGGAGAACGAACCACTGCACCAAGAGTGGGGATACCTCTCAATATTGTGAGACCGCAGAAGTGGTAGTTATGTGTACCAAGCTCAAGAAATATGTTGTGGAAAATATTATTATTATTTGAGAGCAGTTAGTTTAGTAGTATGTGTGTATAAAGTGAAGCACCGAGCTAAGTAACGCCGGTTTGTGACTCGAGTGAGCAATGCTCAAGGAACATTCAATAGTCATCCAAATGAATGACGAACCATAATACAAAGGATGTAAATATATGTGTGGAAGTTAATGTGACAGTAAATAGACCATGCAAGTTAGTGTTATGTTATACAACGAGCACGGTGCGCAGCAAGCGACCGTTGTATATGTGTTGTTGAATAATAATGTGGCAGATAAGACCAGTTATGAGTTAAACTCATTAGAGATGCAAGATAAGCGATGTTAAAGACACTGGGCAATAAGCCAGTGGTAGGTACTATGTGATGAGGAACTCAGTGTGAATTCCATGGCGAATCGCATAAGGGATTTACTGTCAAGAGTTTACGCCTCTACACTCTGTATGACTGAGTGTTTTGGTATTGCACTTGCGCAGTAATGATCGAGTGGGATAGCTAGGAATTGGAAACATATTAATTGTGGAGGAATAATGTAATAATGGCCGATGCATAGGAAATGCAAGGCCGCACCAATGAAAGAATACATGTACAAAACCAAATGTGGAGGCATGATTAGCAACAAGTGACCGCAGTAACACGGAATACTAGATATCGGTATGGAATATACCTCATGTGTGGGAAATAGTTGAGAGAGCACTACACACTAGGTAGTAGCTCAACCTCAACTGACAGTAAGTCGGAAGGGAACAAGTCAATTATTGTGAAATACGTAGCAGTTTACGCAGTAAGTTATTAGAGAAGTGGATGGAAGTCTTGTAACTCACCGAGTTCTCTAACGGTAAGAGATACCACGCATCGGTTGAGAAACCATTGTTACCAAGATAAAGGTGATAAATGGGAGATGAACAATACAGTAACAATAACGAGTGGGGTAAACTGAGCCCTACAGTTATTAGAGCTTCGCAGCAGAAACTAGTGAGCCAGTAATTCAAGTGTTGAATGTGCATGGTGAGCATGAGTAAATGGCTAATTGTTAATGCCTAGAAGCCTCACAGGCCAGAACTGAAACCAGTTAAGAGTTTAAGCAAACTCCAATGACAATTCTTGGTTTAGGAACTAAACCGCTAATATGGTTAAGATCCTCTAACCAGAACATATTATATAACAGACCGCGTAGAAGTCAACACAGTTCACGATGGTAGAACATTTTAAGCCAATGTTCAGTGATTGATTACATGGGCGTAATCCCTTTTAAGGGGGGTAGAGCGCAAAACCACTAAGTGTGTATTACCGTACAAGTGTACGTGACTTATGTTGTGCATATCACAAAATAGTTGTTTTGATGATTGATGTGTGTGTTACGTAAACATACACATTCATGGTTTAATTGTGGTGTGTGTGTTACGTAAACATACACATTCATTCATGGTTTAATTGTGGTAATTACGCACAGAAGATGCGAATACCATTGTGATAATTGTGTTTATTTGTTAACAATTGTGTGTGATAGTACAAGTGTGGGGAGTAGAGAAACTCCCGGGGAACAAAACCCCGACAGTGTATAAATGTGAAACTGTGTGTTGTATTTTGATAAAATATATGTGTATATATATACTATATAGTGATTCATGAAAGGGTATGAAATCGACATAGAACCTAGCAAGAATAAGATTCCCTAGGCAACAGGATTAAGGTGAATGGAGGTAACTGATAGACGGAGTTCTATCCCTTGGAGATGTTATGATCATGATTAGAATGATTAAAAAGATACAAAATTGGAAATGAGTGATTTATTTGATGCTTGAAAATGAAGTGGGAAGTGGAACTTGATTTGCATGCGATCAAGGGAAGCCGAACACAAGTTGGGGTGGAAGGATAGTTCGACACTGATGCTGATCACATTAGGGTTGAATGATTCTTGAAGCTCCCCTTAAGTGGTCACAATTAACCACGCTAAGAAAAGAAGAAAAGACCATAAGTTGGACTTGGAGTTGTGTGTGTTTTCAAAAGGATTTTCAATTGGTATTTATAAAACGTCGATAGATACTTTACATAATTAAAGTTCTCTTACTTAACCTTACAAGGAAAAATTTCAAATTTAAGTGATTGTTTTGATCTCCCAAAGGAACGGGGACGGAAGGTGCCCATCGCCACCGGGTTCTGCGGGATCACAATGTATGTAAAAGATATTTTTGGTTGCCATACATGCTAAGACATGTTGTGTGGTATGTGTAATAAATATTATTTTGACCCTGATTCCCAAAAGTGTATGTCATTAAGACCTATGAGTCTAAATGTTGTTGTGTTACATAGACCTATGTGTCTAAAGGCTTTTATGTTATCAAGACCTATGTGTCTAAATGTTGTTATGTTACCCAGGATCAGAGAGTCTAAGGGTTGTTGCGTATGTACAAATGTTGTTAAGATACCCGGACCATTGAGTCCGAGGTTATCGTGTGAATATGTTATGTTATGTATGGATGTGAATGTGTTACCCGGACCATTAAGTTCGAGGGTGTGATGTAAAATATGGTTGGTTATGGAAGTTTATTTCCAAGTGATTCCTGTGTTCTAATCTAATGATGTGTGGGAAGTGTGAACTTCGAGGACGAAGTTCTTTTGAGGGGGGTAGATTGAAATACCCCAAACCTTGATATGTGGTTTAAATATTAAACTATGGTATGTAAAGGCTAAAAAGTGCCTTATAAACATCAGTGAACAATTTAAACCATAGTAAAATGCAACAAAACACTAAGATACAGTTTGAGCAAAAACATGCTCTAAGCTTGGAGTGAACTTGGTTAGGACCCAAAGAGCCTACCAAGACTTAATAATATTCAATTATGATTTAATAAGGCTAATTAAGTCCTTAGGAAACTTTGGTAGACAGTTAAACCAAACAAAACACAAGAAAATACCTTAAAGTCAATTAGAGCAAAATGTGCTCTAAGCTTGGGATAAATTTGTATAAGACCTAATGGTCATATCTATACCTTATAAATATGTTAATGAATATATTAAATCAATTACCAAAGAAAACCAAGCTTGAAAACAAGTTAAAACACAAAATGTGCTTTAAGGAGTCTTAAAGCACATTTTTGAAAAATTGTCTTGTAAATGAGTTTTGAGTGGCTAAATGTCCATCATTACTCTTTAATTAACATGTGTACTATATAGCATCACATTTTGAAGTCTAGATCAATGAGAAATTAAAAATTTCACTTCTATGTGCCTTGTTTTTATGAATAGTAACTTTAATAAGCTAGTTTGTAACACATGATATTATAAGTTATGTTAATGGTCAACAAAGACCAAAACACCCTTATTATGATTATGGGGGCCAGTTTTTGTAGGGTGAGTCATCACCATTCATAAATCAATTAAAGGAAAGGAAAGTGAGTAAAGTAAAGTACTATTTGCTTTATATGTAAAATATCTTAACAAAGTGAACTCTCTCACCTCATTCTCTTATTTCCTTTCATTTCCCATGGTTTTCCATCTTCTTCCTCCTCTCTCCATCGGTTTGCTACAGCCATATACCATCCTCCATCTTCTTCCACTTGTAACTTATGATTCCATGCTCCAAATTCAATTTCAAGACCACCATTCTTCTAGTTGGAGCAAGCTCTACACTTCTATCTTTTCAAATCTTCAAAAGCCTCATTTCGGTGCCAAGGAGATTCACCATTGATGGAGCTTGACCTCATCTTTTCTCACCTTGTTGTTCTCCTTTGATTCAAGGTAAGGAAACTCAAAAAAAATCCATGTTTCCTCCATGTTTTTATGTTGGCCGAAAATCACCATTAATGGTGTAGTTACCTTGCTTTGTTCTAGCTACATTCCAATCAGTCAAGGGCTTGGTGGGGTCCTCTCTTGATACTTATTTAAGCTCTCTTCCAATTCCAAGGTAAAACAATTACCTTAATGTATTAAGACAATATATGTGCCTAGGGTTTACAATGAGATGAAGCATAATGCTTGAATACTCATTCTATTATTTGTACATTGTTTAGAAGTGGACAAACAACCAAACATCCTTACCGGTTTTACAAGGAAACAAGAAAGAAGTTTGTGAGGAAAAAGAGGTAAACAAACTATCTCAATGTAGTTTAAATGCCTTAGGAAAATGAGCTTGATTTGCTTAATAAAATACCTAAGGAGCCAAAGGTGAATGACCTAGTAAAATGCTCTCAAGGAAACTATTAAAGGGCATATGTGTTGTTGTATGTAATTGCAGGTCAAAGGCATTATTTATGTGGGAAATTCAGTGTTTAAGGTTTATGCAATTTAAGGGCCTAAGTGCCAAGCAATTAAGTTTATGCACTATATTGTGATGTAGTGTAAATTTGGTGAAGTTATGTGTCTGAGGAAGTCCTTAATGGATCTTAGGTGTTCTTGAGTGAAATGAGGTAAAAACCTAAGTGTTAGGATGTGGGAATATACAAGAGAAGCTATGGCAAAATTTGGAAAATGTATAAGGAGTTCTAAGTGTTTTAAATGAGTTTTGGTGAACTAGGAAGTGTTAAGAGATTTATAAGAAAAATGAGTGACAAATTGGACAATGTTTAAAGGTGAATCAAAGTGATATTTTGGGTATTAGAATATGCCTAAGTTCATGTATGAAGTTTGGGTAATCTATGGATGAAGAGAATAGATGAAACAAGACTTGAAATGGTCAAATTTGGGATTCTGTTACAGAGGTCCGGGACTTAGGTATTGGAAGATGTCCCAGACCATACATGAAAAACAGGCCGAGAGTTGGAAGACTGTCTTGGTCCGGGACTTGGGGTGAGTACAAGGTCCCGGACCACCCTATTAAAAACAGCCGAGAGTCTCTGTAAGTATTGGTCCGGGACTTAATGTAAGGACCAAGTCCTAGACCACTCTAAAAATGTTGTTTAAGGTATGAAAATGGTAAGATGGTTTTGGTGTGCGATTTAAGGTGTTTAGTACATGGCTAACGATGTGTTTGAAGTGCCAAATGTGGTTAGAACATACTAGGGCACTATGAGGTGAAGTTTGGAGTCAAATGGGATATTAGAAACAAAGTTCTGGAGCCGACCGACCTTAGGGACCGGACCTGCAAGGTCGGTCGAGCTCAGCTTACACTACCGGGAAGAGTTTCTTGAACGGACCGACCTTGGGGACTGGACTTGCAAGGTCGGTCGGGCTTGTATTGTTTGTACGAGAATTGTTTCTGGAATGGACCGACCTTGTGGACCGAACTTGCAAGGTCGGTCGGAGTAGAATTTTTTACGGTAATGTGTTCTGGAATGGACCGACTTTGTGTAAGGTCGGTCGGTAAGGTCGGTCGGACCAAAAACATTGTTTAAGGTTATAGGATGATGGGGATTATTAAGTAATGATGTTATAAGATTGTTTAGGACATGTTAAGTGAGTTATAATGACAATTTAGTGGGGGAAAAGTTGTATCAAAATGTAAAAGTAAAACAAGTTAAAATGTGAAGTTATGTAACTAAGTTAACGGGGAAAAGTTATAAGCATTAGACTTTAACCAATCATGTTACCCCGATGTTAATAAAAGTACATGTAATGTTATCAGTTGTTCGAGAATTGCTCGAGGAACATAAGTGGACATAATAGAGTGGACTCCGGTGACAGGTATGGTTTTCTTGCAACCTGTGTCCTACCGGATTACACCGGCTTGTATGCCAATGTGTTTTTCTGTATGTTTGCCACATTGTAAGATAAAACAGGTAATGAGTTTACAGTAATTCATTTATGTGGCGTGTTCAACTCCGATACCATTTAACCTCGGAAGTGTTAAACTTAGTTAACTGAGTCTAGGATCACATGAGAGTTCGGTATTCGGATTAAACGACCCAAACCATGGGACGTTCTAACCACGACTATGCGTGGGTTAATTGTGTGATATGTGTATGTGAATGTAGGGATCTCCCTTGTATGTTTAACCCAGTTGTAATACTGTATGGTGTGTAGATGTGATAGACTCCATAGTGGGGTTCTAACTAATATCTAAAAGTAAGTATGTACTAACAGTGGTGAGGAATCCGGTTTGGCCGGTCGCGCGTTGTTTGGGAGTGGGTATCCTTCTTAGCCTTACCCTTCTCTCTGTTATGGTTGTTTCCCGCACGGGTTATGATCTCCCATTAGCTTACTCCAAAGCTTAGTTATTCTGACTTATGATCGGTTTAGGGGGAACATGTGTTTGTGTGGTGTGTTCGGGTCACCAAACCCAAACCATCTTAACTTAAGTTACTCGTCCGACTATTAGGACGGTAATGAGTGTTGTATAACGAGTTTATCATGAGGGTGACATCATTCTCTAGGCTCACAAGTGAATTAACTATGTTTGGGTCGGTTCCTAAGAGAACCGCTCCCGTTATGTTATGTGTTGTTGATGTAATGCAATCTCCATCGCGATGTTGTTATGTGCACGTTCAAACGTGGAAAGTGTTGTTATGTGTTGTTATGTGATGTATGTTATATGTTGTAAAATGTGGAATATGTGGATGATGGATATGAATCCCAGTTTGTGATAAGAGGCGTTTAAGGATAACCCGATTAATGGGTAAGTGTCGTCTATTAAGGAAGTAGCTCTATTAGAGGAGAAACACTCTAGGGGTAATGAATACCATGAGTGACCTATCAAGTTTGGATATATTATCTGTTTGTTGAGCCCATTGAGGCGGAATGATTCGTGTTGTGTGTTTAAGTTACATGCATGATTTGAATATAATCAACTGCATGCTAAGACGACAATTAGTTGTGCGTGGCCCGGTAGCATGTGGGCTGCGGGATTACCATACCAGCAAAGGTGCTGAGCCCCTTGGGGGCCACCCTTTCTCTTCTTTTCCTATTTCAGGTACAGATAGCTGGAAGCCGTTCGAGAGTAAGACGGGGTAGTCGTTGTACATGGGTAATCATTTAAATTGTATATGTACTGTAGGTGTAGTAAGACCGAAATTGTTATCGGCATTAGTTTGTGAATACTCGGAACAGTTGGAAGGTGTATGTTGTTTCTATTGTTAATGGAAGGGTCAGTAATGTGTAGTCGCTCGGGAATCTAGTCCATCAGACCGGTACAGTGTATATGTAATAGCCTTGTTAGCCACGTGGGTGGTTAACGGCGTGTAACACCAACGAGTTAAGTGATGTGATGAAGTTGTTTTTCCGCTGCAGTTTAATTGTAAGTATGTTAATGTTGGATGGGGTGTTACAAAAAGTGGTATCAGAGCGCAGTATTGCTCTGATGACTGAATTACCGAGCTTAGGAAGTACCGAGTTAGGATTTTAGTACCTTGGGTTAAGGGTTGAGTGATAGCGTGAGAGATACGCTAGTTAGGAATTACCATGTAGTGTGGTCCAAGTATATAGACCCAGATGCGCACCTGAACCAAAAACCAGAAGCAGCAAGTCTGGATTACTTAAAAAGAGAATTTTATACACAAAAATTATCTAGCTTTCACAAACGAGTCACTCCATTAAAACATCCCCACCTCATTAATGGCTCCTTCTCACTCTTTTACCCTCTTCTATCTTTAATACCTAAATAATTCCATTTTGTACCTTGGGATGAGGGTTTGATCTGAAATCCCCAAACATGCTTGTAATACTACACTTCATTTAATATTGTTGTTTTCTCTCTCTAATTCTTATTTAATGCTCTTGATTGACCCCCTGTGGCATTTATGGTGGTACCAAGCAATAGTTGGTTTAGAGTTAGGAATTGTGACCAAAGGACTGACAAACCCTAGTTTTTTCCTTCTAAATTAGTTGGTGAATCCTATTGCTATTATTAAGAACGTGAGATTAATGCTATCTAGTGACATGCACTTATCTTGAATCAATGGGCGAATTTTAGCTAGGTAATAGTTGACTTCTCCATGATTTGGAAAGCTATTATATTAGTTCAAATAGATAACTAGAGTGAAGTGAGATTAAGAGCAACTTTAAGTGTATTTAGGTGATCACAACTATCCTCGGGTGCATTTCCATCCAACCCATTAAAACTTCATTTTAGTTTACTTTTTTTGTTTTCATGTTGAACTGAATTGAATAACTAACGTTGCCTCCTACTAAACCCTCACTTACCGTTGTTCAATTCACTAAGTACCAAAGCTAGGGTGATAGTAACCAATTTCTTAATGGATACTCCACTTGTTGTACTATACCTATTGGGCGAACTTGCCTACACCTTGCACATATATCTTTATATATTTGCACACCTAGTTTTTGGCTTCGTTGATGGGGAAATTGATAATTTATTAATTTCTATCATTTCCCTAGTTTCGGTATTTTAGTGTGTCTCTTTTTATTCTTGAAAATATTTCTGATTTCTAATACCTTAATGTAATTTGTTGAGTGCATAGTTCAAGTACTTTTTTTCTTTTTGTGTATGCCAAACACTCGAGCTAGGGGTCTCCACTTGTCAATCCAAGAAACGAGCTCGTGCATTCCTTGCAAAAAGCTTTTAAGTATGGCAAATAAAGACCCAATAACCAAAGATAATGGACAAAAACAACCAGAGGCTCAACATCAAGCTCTTCAAGACTAATACCACCTGTGCACCAAAGGGAGAGCACCGGCCATAGTCCTCCCGAAGATAACAACTGAAGAAGCCGGACAATGAGTCTTCGGTACTCATTTCATTACAAAAATCTGAGACGTGAGAAGATTTAGTGGGATAAATCCAGATCATGCACCAAACCACATGAGTCTCTTCCTCGAGTTTTGCAATTTCTTTGGGAAACACCGGCGCATTGAATGAAAGAATTAGGTTGCAACTATTCCGCACTCTACAAGATGCAGCTGCAAGGAGGTACCAAAGCCTTCCTTCAAGACCAATCCAAAGCTGGGCTTAGATGGTTAAGAAATTCCTTGCCAATTACGACCAAACTAGTAGGACAAGACGACTTATTGGAGAGATCAACACCTTTAAGCAAGAACCGAGAGAGACATTATATGATGTGTGGGATAGGTTCCAGGAGATGTTGATGAATTGCTCCCACCATGATTTAGATGACCAGTCTCTATGCTTATCTTTATTCAATGGGTTGAATGATGGAAATAAGCTCCTTATGAACTCCTCAGATGGAGGAAGTTTCATGACCAAGGCTTATCAAGAAAGAATGTTACTCCTTGAGACGATGACAAACAATACAAGGCAGTGGTCAAGTAGAAAGGAAAGAAACCCAAGGTCAACTGATCGTCTTCTTGTAAAGCCTACAAACTATCTTTGAGCCCAAATATCTTCCCTACATAGATGGTGGAGAAGCTAGAAACTTTGTAGAAAGAAAATGCAAAATTAGCGGCTTTTTCATCTTCTGGGACATCTATGAAGAGGTGTGCCATATGTGCGGGTCCTCATCAGATGCTTGACTGTGAATGAAAGGTTATAGGGGTGATCATGAAGATGTGAACTTTGATGGTAAGTGCCCTGCCAATAATAACAACAAAAACTATCCATGGATAAATCACTCAAATTTCTCATAGAGGAACAATAATCAAACCGAAGGAGAACCAAATTATCTTTCTAACACCTCCATAGGATATAGACCCTAATCTTCTCATCAAGTAACAAACTCTTAAATGGACTATAGACCTCATAGTTCTCCGGGTTGCCAACAACCTCAACCATCTTTGTTTGATGGGAATTATTGGTTAGATAACCAAATGACAAACATTATCACCTATGTCAATGCTAAATCCGTAGTGCAGGAGGCCTTCAACGCCAACCAAGGAGTTTACAACGCCAACCAAGAATCCTTCAACAAAATAATTGAAACCTGGCTAGATCAACTCTCTCAACAATTATCTCAAGGACTGACTGACACTTTCACTGCTGGGAAAAAAGAATAAACAACGTTTTTATTTGTCTTATGGAACGTTTTATAAACGTTTTTTTATGCCAGTTACGCAAATGGTTGAACCTCTTAAAGAACGCGTTGTAAGCGTTTTTTATACATTAATTTAAAAGAACGCTTATTGCTAAAGCGTTTTTAAGGTGTGTAAGGTGGCAGGAATATACGAGGCATAAATAACACTTTCATCTTGAAGCGTTCTTTATGTCTGAATATAAAAACGCTTGTCTAATATAAGCATTCTTTATGACATTTGGCGCGAGAGTATAAGAAACTCTTATACATATAAGCGTTTCTTATATGGTCCTTTTTTATATTTTTATTTTTATACATTTTATTACCCTACGCATAACACAAAATTAAATGCGCGCTACAGATCACAAATTGCCATCACAACCTGTTTGCATTATATAAACCAGATCAACCAAACTGGTGAATTTTAATAGATATCAACAGTAGTACTTTGTTTGCATTAATTATACCAGCACACATAGGCTTAAGTGTAGTACCGATCAACTACAACATTTGTAACTAGTTATAAACCAAACTACTAAAAATGGTTCAAGTTCGATCATAACAATACAACCATTTGAAAAAATAAAAGATAGCTAGCTACCACTCATGACTTCTCCTGATCAATTTAGTGCTTTCAACACATGTGTGCTCCTTGACAAACTTGAGATCGGCTTGTGAATAAGTATTGAGAAGAAATCAACAATTGCAGGTTGCACGCGAGAATAATAAAAGAAATTAAGTACACCATTTGAACTTATCCAAACATGCACAAATAGTTAAATTACCAATTCAAACACAAAAGTACTTGTAATACGTACTTGAGAAGAAATTTCCAATTCGCTAAGACAGTTGTTATCTCTGTTAAAGATGAAAGTATCGACGATCATGATGATTCTTCTACTGATACAAAAGAGACAGAAGAAGAAAAGCATGATACAAAAGAGACAGAGGCAGATACAGATGAAAGGATGAATGAGAACTCAGAAACAGAGAGGTTAAAGAAATTGGCTAAAAAGTTAAGTAAGACTGCCACGAAGTAGAGTCCGGTGGCGATTAACGAATTACTGGCCCACTTCATGACCTTGAATGAAGAAAACGGTTTTCTAGAATAGTTATATGAGGAGGAGAAGAGGAAACTTAGTCGATTATATGGTGGCATAGGGGACTATTGAAGATAAAGTGGTACCAGATCGCCCGGTTGACGAGTTTCATGACTTATGGATGGAGATGGAGATGGAGAAGCTAGGTACTTCTCCATCTCCAGTTTCGATTGGATTCACATCTTCTTTCAGTTTTGAACATCAATAGGTCTGAGAATCTTCAAACACTTGGACATGAATGTCTGTAGATTGCATGCAGTCAATTGGAATACTAGCCACACACTGTTGATGTGGGGTGCATCCTATCTTTTTAAATAAACTAGATGAAGATCCCTTGGCAATTAAAAAGATTGAGATATTCCCCCTAAGTAGGATTCCCCCTGAGTTTTCGTGTTAAGGGTCTTTAACAAATGATAGCAATAAGTGACAACTTTTGTGCACAATACATGACAGCTTTTATGTTATACTATAACCGTAGTAGAAAACTTTCTACTATGGTTATAGCATAACATAAAATCTGTCACGTATTGTGCATAAAAGTTGTCACTTATTGTGCATAGAAGCTGTCACTTATTGCTATCATTTGTTTCTTGATAGCAATAAGTGACAGCTTTTATGCATAGTACGTGACAACTTTTATGTTATGCTATAACCATAGTAGAAAGTTTTCTACTACGGTTATAGTATAACATAAAAGCTGTCACGTATTGTGCATAAAAGCTGTCACTTATTGCTATCATTTGTTAAAGACGCTTAACATGCAAACTCAGGGGGAATCCTACTTAGGGGGAATCTCTCAATCTTTTTAATTGCCAAAGGACCTTCATCTAGTTTTTTAAAAAATATCGGATGCACCCCACATCAACAGTGTGTGGCTAGTATTCCAATTGACTGCATGCAATCTACAGACATTCATGTCCAAGTGTTTAAAGATTTCTCAGACCTATCGATGTTCAAAACTGAAAGAAGATACGAATCCAATCGAAACTAGAGATGGAGAAGTGCCTAGCTTCTCTATTTTCATCTCCATCCATAAGACATGAAACTCATCAACCATGCGATTTGGTACCACTTTATCTTCATATAGTCCCCCCATGCCACCATATTATCGACTAAGTTTCCTCTTCTCCTCCTTATATAACTATTCTAGAAAACTGTTTTCTTCATTCAAGGTCATGAAGTGGGCCAGTAATTTGTTATTCGCCACCGGACTCTACTTCGTGGCTGTCTCACTTAACTTTTTAGCCAATTTCTTCAACCTCTCTGTTTCTGAGTTCTCATTCATCCTTTCATCTGGATCTGCCTCTGTCTCTTTTGTACCATGTTTTTATTCTTCTGTCTCTTTTGTATCAGTAGAAGAATCATCATGATCGTCGGTATTTTGATCTTCAACAGAGGCAGCAACTGTCTCCATCGGCCAAATTTTTCTGGCTTTTTATCCGATTTTCTTTGTGATGTTTCTGAAGATCAATACCACTCGGTCTCTGCTGATATCGGAATTCCACATTATTCGGCTGTGTCATCCCCAATGTTTTCAGTGCTGTCCAGTTCTGATTGTTCGATCTACTGAAGCTTCCACAACATATATACTAGTCAGAGGTGACTAAAGGAAAAGGAGAGAAGTAAGGTCGTGAAGGAAAATAAAGTTGGTGGGCCCGTCCGAGTTCAATTTTTTTTATTACAGGTTGATGACGATCGAAGGTGTATAGACGCTAGCCAAAAAATGTAGAGGGATACTAAAATAATAACTACAAGAAATTAAGAAGCTGTAAGCAGAGGTCTCTAATATAGCCAATAGTGGTCATATAGATTTCCAAAACATTAGAGGGTTAATTGGAATGCCTAGCTTGACCGGATAACAAATCTGAGAAGAATGTGAAGGAACTTAAAAGTTTGATGTTGGCATTGGTAGAAACGTAGATAAATTTATGGGTGGATGTTAAGGTAAAAGTAATATGGGGAAGGGGACGTCTGGCAAGCTGACCATGCCGTAATGCTATGTCTTTGTAATTAATTAATACACCCTACAGTCATCTAATATTTACACCCTAGTGTAGACACCAAAAATTCTCACCCCATAAAGCAAATTCCTCAATAAGAAACACAATAAGAGGGGTCGTCGCCTTTCTTTTCAAAACGTATTAACGTGCGTGCCAAAACGAAACCATCGTTTCATGACAAAATTCTTAAATCATTTTTCAAAAACATTTCAGAAAAACGCAACTCTTCGAAAGCGAATTTCCAGCGACAACGTTTTTATGGAACTCATTCAGTTCGACTTATAGCTCGAGTATTAGCTTTTACATTTGTATACTGAGTTCTGTCGTAGTCTAACTGGTTGATATGCATCATTGGCATGCAAATTACCCAGGTTCGAATCCGGGTACAAACAAAAGAGGTTTTTATTTTTCTGTCCGGATTCAAAACTACCCAAATGCGGCCCTAATGTTGACCCGGGTCAAACCCGACCCAGATCAGTAAACCCTAGTCAACATTATTCTAAAACCCTAGACACTTTCTTATAAAAACATCTCTACGGTAGCCACCAAACCGGCTCCTCCTCGGCCACCCTCGCCTCCATACTATCCGAGCCCTTCACCCTGACCTCCTTCCTCGATCGTACTCTACTAGAAATCCAGAAACATTCCTTCATCAGAAAACCATCCCTCCCTCTGCTCACCTCGAACCACCCTCGTTCTTCTTCTCGATCCTAAGCCAGAAATCACCAACGTCAAACACCGACCACCTGTTATCGGAAAACCTTGGCGCAACTCCTACTTCTTAGTCGCGATCAATAAGCACCGTAAGTTGGCGCCCAGTTCGCTCCATCGCCAGTTTACATTTGGATTTGTCTTTCGTTTTCTTGCTCATATATTCTTCTTCTGTTTTCAATCTACTACTTTCGTTTTCCGTCGCTATGTGAACCACAATGGGGATAGCCGTAAGAAAACGCAGCTCTCTCAGAATCTTGATTCTGTAACATGAGCTAGTTTTCCCCTCTCTTCCCCTTGTATTTAGTCATGCTCTCTCATCGGTATCTCGCTTCTCGTTGCGCATAATCAATTGCTAACGGGAGCCAAGTCGATTCAGTCTCTGAAATAAAGAGGAAAAAGGAAAAGCATATGAGAGTTTGTTTTTCTTTTCCTTTCGTTCTCTGAGAAATGCTACCAGTTCGAGTTTCATCGGAAATTCTGAATAAGTTTGCTTCGTGGTGTATTCCTGGCATTTGACGAGTGTTGAGTTGGCCTTTGAGCGTTGTTTAGTTTCTAATCTATCTACCGACTCATCATTCTTTGTATTCTCACTCGTTTCATCATGTCGTTCTTCATTTACATCTGTTACTAAGTTTTAAGTTAAGTCCATTGCGCTCAAAAGAATCCCGAACCCAGAATGGGTCGCCGGGTTTGAAGAGTTGCCCGAATCGAATATCGGCTTCAGACTTCTATTGCCTCCAATTCCCGTAGACAGTTGTACTCGATTTGCTTTCAAAATCCATGGTGGGTTCCCGGAGTTCGATCTTTCATATATTGTTGAAGAATGGATTTCAGTTTCAGACCATAAGTAAAATCATCGATTTGTCTCCTTTCACCAGAGTTCCGATATTTTCATTTTCTGAATGCGTGAGAGACTTTGGGTTTCATTGACTGTATCATCGAATTATCTGGTCACATTATTCTGCTAATCTGGCATCTCTTAATATGACCCGTGTTTGATTGAATTGGACCTTGCTTCTGCCTCTAAAACCGACTTCAGTTGGTTTCCATAGCAAACGTTGAATCACCTCTCATACCGTATAACTCAGATTTTTGTTTTGAGTTCCACAGGCGATCTGCAACCAGCGCTAGTTCCATACCCTATGCCTCTGTCAATTCGTTTTTTTAATACTAATGTGCTTGGCTTTGTGTTTTGTTGTCTCTCCACAGGCAATGATAATCACCATCATTCTGGTATCTTCACCTAACCAGAACCGGTTTCTAATATCATTTGAAACATGTTTGTGCACTAAAAGCATGATGCTCTGATTTTGAAATTGTGTTCACAGTTGCCCAAATTTCAGCCGCTTGAATATGCTGTCTGTTAATGGCTATTTTCCTTATAAAAGCATGTCCGTCTCTTTTTCCATATTGGTGTCGTTTATTTCGTACATTGGTACAAGCTGCGGGTATCCTTCTGATGATCATTTGTTTCACACGTACCTTGATTTGTGTACGCTTATCACTTCCAGTTTCGTGGCTTGCTTTTGGACTGTTTATTTTATATGCGTGTATATACCTGATGTGTCATGGTTTTACTTTAATTTATTGCATTTTCTCTCTATTTATTGTTTAAAACCTAGATGGCCCCTTAGGTCACCCCTTTTCCTTTGATCAAAGTCTTGGAAGGTACCCCACAGCTTGCTTATTTATGATTTGCTCTGTGGGGAACCATACCATCCAAAACTTTGAAATTCTTTTAAGCCTTGAGGGTACCCCACAGCTAGCTTATTTCTGATTTGCTTTGTGGGGAACAATACCCTCCAAACATTTAAAGCCTATCCCAAACCACCCTTAATTTCATTTAAAAACTTTACCAAAAAAAAACACAAAGAATAAATTCAAATCCAAATTCAACTCGGTGTTCAATTTCACCTTCAACCCAAATCAAGCCCAACATTCAAATTCAAATGCCCACTCGGCCTAATCAAAAATCCATTTCAGCCCAAATCAACAAGGCCCAAATGTGGCCCAATTTTCAAGGTTGAAATTCAACCCCACTTCGAGGCCCAAGCCCACTTCGAGGCCCAAGCCCACTTCGAGGCCCAAGCCCACTTCGAGGCCCAAGCCCACTCGGCCCATCAAGCCCATTTGGTCCAACTTTGACCAACCAAGCTTTGACCATCCGAGTTTGACCAAACTGATTCAATTCCAAGCCTAGATTCAATTAATCCAATTCAATCCAACCCAAACCCGACTTGTAAATTAGTTTTAAAATCCAAAAACCCAAAAAGAATTTCAAACCATCATTTTATTCGAATTTCATCGTTTTCAAAAGAAACCATTTTGTGGATTTTTAAAGGAAAAACTCTTCTCACATCACAGAAAACTCTTCTAAAAAGCAGAAAGTTCTTCTCACATATACAGAAAGTTTTCTCCTAAAAACATTTCTCAAAATCAGTGTTTCTTCATCGAGAATTCCGAACAACTTCATAAGTTTCCTAACTTAGTTTTCAAACCCAAAATAAAATGTTTTCGGGGAACATAGGATGTCTAACATTTTCAAAGAACGTTTTCTTCCTAGTTAGACATTACTTGTTTCTCCTCCAAATAAAAATCCGAGGCGGGCACTGGGGTCGTAACATCCCTTGTCGCAGTCTGATCTCTTTAGGCGGGGCATTAGGGGGCAAACCCCCCTAATTGCAGCCTAGATTTTTACAAGGCGGGGTGCTAGGGATGTAACTGCCTTCCTAGTTGCAGCCGGATTTTAGAATCGTCTAACTCCCTTCCGCTCGATTTCAAGGTTTTCGGTTTTTAACGTTTTAAAACCCGGGAGTTAGAGACGTTATTAGGGTTCGACCGAGAACATCTCATTCATGGTGTTTCTCTCTGAATCCTATTTTTCGACATAAATTCATTGCCCCATCTTTCGAGCCTCGGCACTTACCATTAATTAAGTGTCGTGTTCGAGGGGGTACATAGGGTAATCCCTCGGGATTATCCGCCCTTTTAACAACAAAAAAATGATTTCTTTAGAGAGACAATTTTGACAATCATTCCTCCAAACAATTCAGTCCATCATCATCTCACTCTAAAACTGAAAATCTCAAAACCTCAACCCTTTTAGAATCTCAAATCTGAAAAACCTGGGATCTCTTCCCAAATTCCAATTACCTCACATACTTAAATCATCATTCGAACTCAAATCATTCCAAACTCGAAACATCTCCTGAATCCCAACTTCTTCCAAACTTCCATAGTCTCATAGGCCCGAGCGCCTCACACACTCGAACATCACAATCTTTTCACCATTTTAAGATTCAAACGTCTCACAGACCCGAGCGTCTCACAAACCTTGATATCCTATACCTTCCACTACATGAACATCACAAATGTCTCATAGACCCGAGCGTCTCACAGACTAACCTCTCAAACACCTATAAACCCTCAAAAACCTTGAACTACGTAAGGTCTGATCTCAACAGGGAGTTGAGTACGTAGGCAACCCACACAGGTGCGACCCTATTCCAATAAAAAAACCCTTTTCCCACTCTATAAGGTGTTCTTCATACCTTTCAATTCACTCAAGCCTTCTTCAGCTCCCACAAACGTCAAGCTATCAGACTCTATGTCTTGTTTATTCACTCAACCCTCGGTTTTTCCCACACCTTCATTCTATACTCATCCAAATTCACTGATTCTTCTTCTTGGCACTAGCTTAGTAGAAAAGCTCGCCTCATCTTCTCATTTTCTCTCCTCCTGTCCTAATCCTATCCTTGGCTTTGAACTGAATCTCTCTAAAAAGGTTTTGAAAGAAGGCAATCCCGACAATTGGAGACCGAGGTTTCTCGGGCACCAATTCGAAGTCGTGGTCGTTGCCACTTCTAAGGGGTGTAACCCAGTGCGAACCCACAATAGAATCTCTAGTATGATCAGATAAGACCTATCCATAGACAACAAATCACAGAGTCAATTAACGGTTCTTAGAACCCTCCTTCTTTCCCTTCCTAGTTCCTTAGGTCAAACTAGGTGGCGACTCTAGTCAATTCCGCCTTATAGGTATAAGTCGCGTGGAGCCCATCGAGAGCGGGTGTAGTGCACACACTTGCACTCCCCTTTATGCTCTCTGGGAAAGACGGACGATGTAGTAGGTGTTTGAGGGATGCCAGAATAACGGGTTCTCACCCTCCACAGAATGGCATTTTCTAGGATCTAGGCTTTTTAGTCAGAACCATTTAGATAGACCCCCCCCCTCATACCGAAAAATCACCCTCCACAGAATGGCGACTCTGCTGGGGAAAACTTGAGTAAGTTTTTCTCAAACTCAAGGAAGACTGAACTCCATTCAAGATTGTCAGGATTTCCCCACTTCTTTCAAAACCTTCAAGAGATTTCTTTTCAAAGCCTTCAGGATTATTCTACTCCACACTTAGAGTGTGTATCTGATGATGACAGGTAGGATTTATTAGATCCTCACCAAACATGACAACAATTGGGTTAATAATTAGCTCACGATTAGAAAGAGACACTTAGGGCTAAATGAGACTAACTTCCCTTTAGGTTAATAACAACCAATTTGGAATCACTAATCTCAAGATAAAACCCTTAGCAAATAGGTCGGTGCTAATTTCATTCGTTTCATTTACTGCTTTCATATTTATGTTACAATTGTGGGGTGCATGGGGTGGGTAGCTTAGGACATGCATTCCTCTGTGTCACCCGATTTACCCACGATGTCACGGGATCCCCAACCGGTCCACGGTTGATTCCCCATGAGCTAGGGTCACTTTATGAGTGAACAAACCCACAGGGCGGTAAGGTTTCTGACCGACGCCTTGAGCTCATGATCCAAAATTATCCTCCATTATCCGAGTCAAAGCCAGCATATAGTGAACTCTGAGCCTTCAGTGTCCAGCTACCTGGTCCGGTGTCTAAGACGGGTTTATGGTAGTCACCCCCTTGTATGCCGCCTGTCTGACCGCCCTTTTGCCTTACCCTGAAGATTGCATGGGCTCAGTTCTCCATTGTTCCTCTGCACTACATGTGTCTCTAAAGCCCAATGTCACGCTATACGTCCATAGAGGATCCCGTATTTACCGGATACCCATACATGGCACAACGTAGTCAGTGAATAATTTGGACTTTAGACACACCTGACCGTGCAGGTGACGAGAGACCCGTTCCCATGCAAATACTTCCCCGAGTTTCCCGAAAAGTGGGGTGTTGTCGGATCATCACTGGCTGTGGCGTATGTTTCCTTATCATCTCGGGTGTCCTGACCTTTCGAACTTAAGCACTCCGGACTTTCTTGATAACGTGCCCCACAAAGGCATAGCAGAGAAAAAACCCCGAGAGATGAACAGTGAAGGGACGATGGTTCCCCCGGTGAAACAGAATCATAATTGACCTGGAAAGTGATTATCCCAACACTAACACTTACAACTCCACATCAAATATAGCTACGATTTACTTTATGCTATACATGTGTGCAAACCACTTTTACAAACCAGTCTGTTTTAAAACGTTCGGAATTCTCTTTCACATATCTTTTAAAGAAGTTTTACTAGCTCGTTCAATTTAGAGTCTCACATTAGTTTTGCTCCCAAACATTTGGTGTTTTAAAACCCGTTACTTCATCCTTTAAAACCTTGTTATTTCCAAAACGATTTTCAGAAATAGATTTCGAAAAACCTACTTTCTACAAACGAATTTCAAACAACATTCTTCACCAACATTATTTCTTAATGGTTTTCGAAAACAGTTTTCAAAGTGGATTTTCACAAATGTATTTCAAAATAAATGATTTAGTCCCCATGTCGTGACCCGCTATTTTTGAAGTTCTGCCCACCTTCAAGAGCAACGGTCATTACCGTGGAGCGTACTAGTCATTTCGTGTTTTCACAAAAGTGGTGGATTTTCACATAAAATTTTGTGTTCGATCATTCATCTTTCCTTTCTCAAAAACATCCCTCATTCCTCTAGTCGGAGCAAGTGAAGCAGCATGAAGATTGACTACGCGGATGGAGCTGAAGGCCAGAGGCGCACCAACCCGCGGAGTTAACCGAGCGACATGAAGACTAACACCAACCATTTAAATACAAAATCAGAGGTGTACCAACCCGAGTCAAGCGACATGAAGGTCAGCAACACTGATTCGAGTTCAAACTATTGAAAATCAGAAGAACACCAACCCGTTTTGCTTGATCACAGTACCGCTCCGCTGCAAGAGCCTTAAAATGAACAAGCAGCCGGTCAAGAGTCGTAGATAAGCGAGCAGCCGGTCATGAACCCGAAGACGAGCGAGCAACCAACCAGGAGCCCGAGCGCGAGCAGTCTTCCAGAATCCCAAAGACGGACCAGAGGAGTTCGGAAGAAGTTTAGCTCAAATTTTCCCTTTTAATGACTTTTTAGGATTGATGATGTATAGGATTTCCCCCTATGTTTCTTTTCTCTCTCGTCCATTTCTGAATAGATTACATGTATAGGTTTATACATTCCCTTTGAATTTATTTAGATCAATGTGTATAGGGTTCCCCACTCCCTATTTTATTTGCGAATGATCCAGCGTCAAAATTCATATTGAGAAAATCCACCACTTTGAAAACACGTGTTTTCAAAATTGTTTTCTAAAAATTGGTTTCTTTTGGCATGCACGTATAATAAAAAGAACGAATAGGGACGAACCCTCACATCTATATCATTCATCAACTTTGCTTTATGGGGTGAAAATTCACGGTATCTACAGGAGGCATCCCCTAAGTAAACAACGCCAAAAAAATGCAATCGAGCACAAAAAAAAAAACATGCATTGCATTGCATTCATGAAAAAAAGGTCACATGCACTTACTATCAGTCCAAAATCATCAGCCATACAGGAATCTCGTCCACGCTCACGAGCATCACGCACTTACGTGTTTCATCGTCACTTGTCACACACCAGCTTTCATCCCAATATCTCGAACGCTAGAACCCGATCTCAGAGGGATAGAAAAGAAAACCGAGCTCAAACCTTTCCCAATCTCAAAGTGTATCATATCGTGGGGCTACCATACGGGAGTTGTCACTCCCCAAAATCCAAAAAAAATCATACATCCAAAAATCCCAAAAAAATGTAGTCTCCGTCATATCGTTGGGCCACCATGCGGGAGTTGTCACTCCCTAAAAATTCAAAAATCTAGGAGCCAATCACCAAGCCGCCCTCACTTGAGAATTTCTTCTTCGACAACAACCCCGGCAGTTGGACCATCTCCAGGACCAACAGTGACTGGATGAGCTTCATAAGCCGCGAGCTGAATACGACTCAAGCGAGACTAGGTGTAGCCTCACCACTCATGCATTGCATAAAAAAAACAAAAAAAACAAAAAAAAAACAACAAAAAGAAAAACATTCAGTCAACCATCTCAATTCATCATTTTCAGCATTTCATGCATCCTATACATAGTAATTCCATATTACCACAATACATCGCATGGTAGATAGTTGCACTTGCATACTCTCGTATCGAAACGACATCCTTGGAAAAAATCTTGAGAGATTGATTGAACAGAGTGCGTGAACCACTAAACTCTCGACCCGTCAATGAACACAAGGGTCTAATCAAAATCAGCACCACAAACAAAGTGAGTAGTGTGTGAAGAGCTGTATTTTCCCTTGAATCTCAAAAGAGGGTACTGGACAATTCACTGAGTGATGAGGGAAGGGAGAGAGAGTCCAATGGAGGTAAAACCACGAGCGACATGTGCATTCCTTCAGCACATGGAGAGGCACAAATCATAGTGAGAGTAATGTCGATAAACATGATACGAACTGTGATTCATGCAAAGATCCGAGAATAGTAAGAAAACAATCATTGACTAATGAGAATGACGAGGCATCTAGGAATAAAAATCTCCACAAAACCAAAAAGTTTTGACTGCCCTGTACATAATCCCTTAGTGAGCCCCGCTGAGCTTTTCACGATAAACCTTTTTCTGTGAACTCCACATCATGCCAACTCACATACACATACTTACCCACCCTTGCAATAGAGGATCTCGAAGGAGCCAGAGCCATGGTCTCTCCCCCACCATCTTTCACAAGAACAACAAACCAAAATGTCCAAAGGAATCGGTGAGTCAATGCAACTCCAAAGCCAAACACCAAAAAAGAACACCGAAAATGTTCAAGAAGATCAGCGAGTCAATGCAACCCCAAAGCTGAAAGCCAAAATACAAAGCAGAGAACGCTTGAGAAAGTTGATGAGCCAAATACATATTTCAAAAGCAAAATGAGAAGAAAGTTCAAAGCGTACACCAGGAGAGGCAAGAAGGAGAAATCCAAATCGAAAGGACCAATGATGTCCCGAAAAAACTGATAAGGGGTAATCAAAACCCGTCTAATCATTCCACCCATGGCAAAGGTGAAACATGTCCTCCATTGCACAAAAGCTCCACAATTCCCAAATAAATCCTCCAATCCCATTTGACATACATCATACCCCTTAGCCCCGTTATAACCTAATAAAAGACCTCTGACTCGTTAGTCGATGAGTGTTAACTGAAAGTATCGGATCTGAAACATGAATCATAAGCTTCGTACTTGTTGTCAACATGTCCTGTCATACCAGAGGGACCATGAGCGTATGAGCGTGACCTTACCCCACAAGGTCTTATGAGTGCGAGTGAATCTTCAGTCTAAGCACCAAATCATAAACAACCTACCCCATTGTAGGAAAGGAACTTGTAAGGATTGGAAAGTCCAGAACCTCGAAAGAAATTCTAAGGAAAATACTGCTCCGAGCATCGAGAGCATCATCACACCATTTGCACACACAACCATACTCATGGAAGATTGACCCATATCCCTCCGTGAGAGGAAAGTGATTCACGCATTCTAGCTCAACAATCACTCAAGATCAAACTGAAGATGTCTTATATTCGTAAACCTCATATTAATAGGGATAGGACCGTACCTTCTCTCCAAAAATTGCATACACATTTTGCATCAGTTAGCATTTGCATGCATCATAACTACTTCATTTTCAACATCCGGCTGGTAAGAACCATGCCTAGTCTCGTAGAAGGTCGACTTCAGTTTCCCGCTATCGAAGCTCAACTCAAAATCAAAAGAAATCAAAACCGAGGCCATCCGGAGCCATACGACGATCTTCCCGGAGCCATCCAGCGTCATCGGGCCTCATCAACATCATATCCAAAACCAAACTAGAGCCATGCGAGAGCCATCCTCAAACGTTGAGACCGTCCTAGAGACTTCAAGACTATACATGAGCCATTTCATCACCAGGGTCTTGCCTACACAGTTTCGAACTACGTATAGTCTGATCTCAATACAAAATTGAGTACGTAGGCAGCCCGCCCAGGGTGCGACCACCTCAAAGGAAAAATGCCCCTTTCTTCCTCGCTATCACCAAATAGAGCCATCTCGTAGCCCTTCCCGGAGCCATCCCGAGCTATCCTGGAGCCATCATGAGAGAACCCTGAAGTCATAACCGGGCCGAAGCCATCCATCCATGACCAAGAATTTATCTACCACATCAAAATACGTCAAACACAACACAGTCCACCAATCACATCAACCCACCATTCGACTCAAAATCTCAATCCAAATCGAAATCCACCAACCACCCATGTTGGAGCCACCCGACCGCACCGGAGCCATCAACGTAATCCGGAGCCATCAGTCCATACCGGAGCCATCACCACATGCCAAAGTCATCTCAAAATTTCAAACAACTCTGGAGCCGTCTGCTCACACAAAAACCTACACCCACAAATAGGGAGTTTAATTCAATTAATACATTGGTTAATCACCTCACGTCACATGTCATCTGCATATACCCACAAAGTGTTCTCACTATCTAACGCATCTTCACACCCGCTAGGCAGCTATTGCGCTACTAGTGTGGTCGCATTTCATTTTACACCCGCTAGACAGCTATTGCGCTACTAGTGCGGTCGAATTTTTCGTTTTACACCTGCTAGACAGCTATTGCGCTACTAGTACGGTCGCTTTTCGTTTTACACCTGCTAGACAGCTATTGCGCTACTAGTACGGTCGCCTTTCGTTTTACACCTGCTAGACAGCTATTGCGCTACTAGTGCGGTCGAATTTTTCGTTTTACACCTGCTAGACAGCTATTGCGCTACTAGTACGGTCGCCTTTCGTTTTACACCTGCTAGACAGCTATTGCGCTACTAGTACGGTCGCTTTTCGTTTTACACCTGCTAGACAGCTATTGCGCTACTAGTACGGTCGCCTTTCATTTTACACCTGCTAGACAGCTATTGCGCTACTAGTACGGTCGCTTTTCGTTTTACACCTGCTAGACAGCTATTGCGCTACTAGTACGGTCGCTTTTCGTTTTACACCTGCTAGACAGCTATTGCGCTACTAGTACGGTCGCCTTTCATTTTACACCTGCTAGATAGCTATTGCGCTACTAGTACGGTCGCTTTTCGTTTTACACCTGCTAGACAGCTATTGCGCTACTAGTACGGTCGCCTTTCGTTTTACACCTGCTAGACAGCTATTGCGCTACTAGTACGGTCGCCTTTCATTTTACACCTGCTAGACAGCTATTGCGCTACTAGTACGGTCGCCTTTCGTTTTACACCTGCTAGACAGCTATTGCGCTACTAGTACGGTCGCTTTTCGTTTTACACCTGCTAGACAGCTATTGCGCTACTAGTGCGGTCGACTTTTCGTTTTACACCCGCTAGACAGCTATTGCGCTACTAGTGCGGTCGACTTTTCATTTTACACCTGCTAGACAGCTATTGCGCTACTAGTACGGTCGCCTTTCGTTTTACACCCGCTAGACAGCTATTGCGCTACTAGTGCGGTCGACTTTTCATTTTACACCTGCTAGACAGCTATTACGCTACTAGTACGGTTGCTTTCGTTTTACACCTGCTAGACAGCTATTGCGCTACTAGTATGGTACCGAACTTGCATTCTAGGCTCGTCATAAGCCCTAGGGCTGGATATCAAGAGGTCCAGTTGAGGCACTCCTAAGTCCTCGTGCACTCTAAACCAAAACATTGTTAGTATCATAGGCTCGTCATAAGTCCTATGGCTAGATATCAAGAGGTCTAGTTGAGGCTCGTCATAAGTCCTCGTACTTTCAATTGCATTATAGGCTTGTCATGAGTCCTACAGTTAGATGTCAAGAGGTCTAACTGAGGCTCGTCATAAGTCCTCGTACTTTTAATCACATTCATACACTCACGATCGCATCCCATCAAATCACAAACCGTAGTGAGAATTTTTGGCGTCCCGTCAACCTTGATCCAATTATGCAAGGGCTTGCAGAATTGAATCAAGGGGAGCCATCTGTAGACACCAAAAATTCTCACCCCATAAAGCAAATTCCTCAATTAGAAACACAATAAGAGGGGTCGTCGCCTTTCTTTTCAAAACGTATTAACGTGCGTGTCAAAACGAAACCATCGTTTCATGACAAAATTCTTAAATCATTTTTCAAAACATTTCAGAAAAACGCAACTCTTCGAAAGCGAATTTCCAGCGACAACGTTTTTATGGAACTCATTCAGTTCGACTTATAGCTCGAGTATTAGCTTTTACATTTGTATACTGAGTTCTGTCGTAGTCTAAATGGTTGATATGCATCATTGGCATGCAAATTACCCAGGTTCGAATCCGGGTACAAACAAAAGAGGTTTTTATTTTTCTATCCGGATTCAAAACGACCCAAATGCGGCCCTAATGTTGACCCGGGTCAAACCCGACCCAGATCAGTAAACCCTAGTCAACATTATTCTAAAACCCTAGACACTTTCTTATAAAAACATCTCTACGGTAGCCACCAAACCGGCTCCTCCTCGGCCACCCTCGCCTCCATACTATCCGAGCCCTTCACCCTGACCTCCTTCCTCGATCGTACTCTACTAGAAATCCAGAAACATTCCTTCATCAGAAAACCATCCCTCCCTCTACTCACCTCGAACCACCCTCGTTCTTCTTCTCGATCCTAAGCCAGAAATCACCAACGTCAAACACCGACCACCTGTTATCGGAAAACCTTGGCGCAACTCTACTTCTTAGTCGCGATCAATAAGCACCGTAAGTTGGCGCCCAGTTCGCTCCATCGCCAGTTTACATTTGGATTTGTCTTTCGTTTTCTTGCTCATATATTCTTCTTCTGTTTTCAATCTACTACTTTCGTTTTCCGTCGCTATGTGAACCACAATGGGGATAGCCGTAAGAAAACGCAGCTCTCTCAGAATCTTGATTCTGTAACATGAGCTAGTTTTCCCCTCTCTTCCCCTTGTATTTAGTCATGCTCTCTCATCGGTATCTCGCTTCTCGTTGCGCATAATCAATTGCTAACGGGAGCCAAGTCGATTCAGTCTCTGAAATAAAGAGGAAAAAGGAAAAGCATATGAGAGTTTGTTTTTCTTTTCCTTTCGTTCTCTGAGAAATGCCACCAGTTCGAGTTTCATCGGAAATTCTGAATAAGTTTGCTTCGTGGTGTATTCCTGGCATTTGACGAGTGTTGAGTTGGCCTTTGAGCGTTGTTTAGTTTCTAATCTATCTACCGACTCATCATTCTTTGTATTCTCACTTGTTTCATCATGTCGTTCTTCATTTACATCTATTGCTGGGTTTTAAGTTAAGTCCACTGCGCTCAAAAGAATCCCGAACCCAGAATGGGTCGCCGGGTTTGAAGAGTTGCCCGAATCGAATATCGGCTTCAGACTTCTACTGCCTCCAATTCCCGTATTGACATGTTGTACTATTTTCGATTTGCTTTTCAAAATCCATGGTGGGTTCCCGGAGTTCGATCTTTCATATATTGTTGAAGAATGGATTTCAGTTTCAGATCATAAGTAAAATCATCGATTTGTCTCCTTTCACCAGAGTTCCGATATTTTCATTTTCTGAATGCGTGAGAGACTTTGGGTTTCATTGACTGT
Source organism: Limonium bicolor (assembly GCA_023374045.1). Lineage (NCBI taxonomy): Eukaryota > Viridiplantae > Streptophyta > Magnoliopsida > Caryophyllales > Plumbaginaceae > Limonium > Limonium bicolor. Next base: position 124,362,429 of record CM041781.1, on the reverse strand, counting down.
ATCATCGAATTATCTGGTCACATTATTCTGCTAATCTGGCATCTTTCAATATGACCCGTGTTTGATTGAATTGGACCTTGCTTCTGCCTCTAAAACCGACTTCAGTTGGTTTCCATAGCAAACGTTGAATCACCTCTCATACCGTATAACTCAGATTTTTGTTTTGAGTTCCACAGGCGATCTGCAACCAGCGCTAGTTCCATACCCTATGCCTCTGTCAATTCGTTTTTTTAATACTAATGTGCTTGGCTTTGTGTTTTGTTGTCTCTCCACAGGCAATGGTAATCACCATCATTCTGGTATCTTCACCTAACCAGAACCGATTTCTAATATCATTTGAAACATGTTTGTGCACTAAAAGCATGATGCTCTGATTTTGAAATTGTGTTCACAGTTGCCCAAATTTCAGCCGCTTGAATATGCTGTCTGTTAATGGCTATTTTCCTTATAAAAGCATGTCCGTCTCTTTTTCCATATTGGTGTCGTTTATTTCGTACATTGGTACAAGCTGCGGGTATCCTTCTGATGATCATTTGTTTCACAAGTACCTTGATTTGTGTACGCTTATCACTTCCAGTTTCGTGGCTTGCTTTTGGACTGTTTATTTTATATGCGTGTATATACCTGATGTGTCACAGTTTTACTTTAATTTATTGCATTTTCTCTTTATTTATTGTTTAAAACCTAGATGGCCCCTTAGGTCACCCCTTTTCCTTTTGATCAAAGTCTTGGAAGGTACCCCACAGCTTGCTTATTTATGATTTGCTCTGTGGGGAACCATACCATCCAAAACTTTGAAATTCTTTTAAGCCTTGAGGGTACCCCACAGCTAGCTTATTTCTGATTTGCTTTGTGGGGAACAATACCCTCCAAACATTTAAAGCCTATCCCAAACCACCCTTAATTTCATTTAGAAACTTTACCAAAAAAAAAACACAAAGAATAAATTCAAATCCAAATTCAACTCGGTGTTCAATTTCACCTTCAACCCAAATCAAGCCCAACATTCAAATTCAAATGCCCACTCGGCCTAATCAAAAATCCATTTCAGCCCAAATCAACAAGGCCCAAATGTGGCCCAATTTTCAAGGTTGAAATTCAACCCCACTTCGAGGCCCAAGCCCACTTCGAGGCCCAAGCCCACTTCGAGGCCCAAGCCCACTTCGAGGCCCAAGCCCACTCGGCCCATCAAGCCCATTTGGTCCAACTTTGACCAACCAAGCTTTGACCATCCGAGTTTGGCCAAACTGATTCAATTCCAAGCCTAGATTCAATTAATCCAATTCAATCCAACCCAAACCCGACTTGTAAATTAGTTTTAAAATCCAAAAACCCAAAAAGAATTTCAAACCATCATTTTATTCGAATTTCATCAAGTTTTCAAAAGAAACCATTTTGTGGATTTTTAAAGGAAAAACTCTTCTCACATCACAGAAAACTCTTCTCAAACGCAGAAAGTTCTTCTCACATATACAGAAAGTTTTCTCCTAAAAACATTTCTCAAAATCAGTGTTTCTTCATCGAGAATTCCGAACAACTTCATAAGTTTCCTAACTTAGTTTTCAAACCCAAAATAAAATGTTTTCGGGGAACATAGGATGTCTAACATTTTCAAAGAACGTTTTCTTCCTAGTTAGACATTACTTGTTTCTCCTCCAAATAAAAATCCGAGGCGGGGCACTGGGGTCGTAACATCCCTTGCAGTCTGGATCTCTTTAGGCGGGGCATTAGGGTGACAAACCCCCCTAATTGCAGCCTAGATTTTTACAAGGCGGGGTGCTAGGGATGTAACTGCCTTCCTAGTTGCAGCCGGAATTTTAGAATCGTCTAACTCCCTTCCGCTCGATTTCAAGGTTTTCGGTTTTTAACGTTTTAAAACCCGGGAGTTAGAGACGTTATTAGGGTTCGACCGAGAACATCTCATTCATGGTGTTTCTCTCTGAATCCTATTTTTCGACATAAATTCATTGCCCCATCTTTCGAGCCTCGGCACTTACCATTAATTAAGTGTCGTGTTCGAGGGGGTACATAGGGTAATCCCTCGGGATTATCCGCCCTTTTACAACAAAAAAATGATTTCTTTAGAGAGACAATTTTGACAATCATTCCTCCAAACAATTCAGTCCATCATCATCTCACTCTAAAACTGAAAATCTCAAAACCTCAACCCTTTTAGAATCTCAAATCTGAAAAACCTGGGATCTCTTCCCAAATTCCAATTACCTCACATACTTAAATCATCATTCGAACTCAAATCATTCCAAACTCGAAACATCTCCTGAATCCCAACTTCTTCCAAACTTCCATAGTCTCATAGGCCCGAGCGCCTCACACACTCGAACATCACAATCTTTTCACCATTTTAAGATTCAAACGTCTCACAGACCCGAGCGTCTCACAAACCTTGATATCCTATACCTTCCACTACATGAACATCACAAATGTCTCATAGACCCGAGCGTCTCACAGACTAACCTCTCAAACACCTATAAACCCTCAAAAACCTTGAACTACGTAAGGTCTGATCTCAACAGGGAGTTGAGTACGTAGGCAACCCACACAGGGTGCGACCCTATTCCAATAAAAAAACCCTTTTCCCACTCTATAAGGTGTTCTTCATACCTTTCAATTCACTCAAGCCTTCTTCAGCTCCCACAAACGTCAAGCTATCAGACTCTATGTCTTGTTTATTCACTCAACCCTCGGTTTTCCCACACCTTCATTCTATACTCATCCAAATTCACTGATTCTTCTTCTTGGCACTAGCTTAGCAGAAAAGCTCGCCTCATCTTCTCATTTTCTCTCCTCCTGTCCTAATCCTATCCTTGGCTTTGAACTGAATCTCTCTAAAAAGGTTTTGAAAGAAGGCAATCCCGACAATTGGAGACCGAGGTTTTCTCGGGCACCAATTCGAAGTCGTGGTCGTTGCCACTTCTAAGGGGTGTAACCCAGTGCGAACCCACAATAGAATCTCTAGTATGATCAGATAAGACCTATCCATAGACAACAAATCATAGAGTCAATTAACGGTTCTTAGAACCCTCCTTCTCTTCCCTTCCTAGTTCCTTAGGTCAAACTAGGTGGCGACTCTAGTCAATTCCGCCTTATAGAGGTATAAGTCCGCGTGGAGCCCATCGAGAGCGGGTGTAGTGCACACACTTGCACTCCCCTTTATGCTCTCTGGGAAAGACGGACGATGTAGTAGGTGTTTGAGGGATGCCAGAATAACGGGTTCTCACCCTCCACAGAATGGCATTTTCTAGGATCTAGGCTTTTTAGTCAGAACCATTTAGATAGACCCCCCCCCCCCTCATACCGAAAAATCACCCTCCACACCTAGGTTATACTATAATTTAATATAACATTAATTAATACACCCTATAATCATCTAACCAAATTAATTTCACCATATAACTACGTGGCTATATTTGTATGCATGCTGAAACGCATTATATTTGACGCCTAATAAACACATTAATATATTCCCAAGTCCATTAATTGAACAACCAGCAAGTAAAAATCAGAACATAGTACAACAATAGATGCACGCGACAGTTTGGCTTGCATGCAAAATTATTCCCAAACACACGTACACTTTATTTCACACCTCCCAAACAAACAGAGTATATATGTTCCTGATTAACAAGTTCGGTTTGCAAAATTACCACATATATAGCAGAATAGAGGCGATAAAAATTAGCACATAGGTTAACAATAAATGCGCGCGACACAGTTTGGTTTGCATGCAAAATTATTCCCGAACAGTATACATACTTTATTTCACGCCTTTTAATCCCAAACAAACAGAGCATGCATGTTCCTTATTAACAAGTTTGGTTTGCAAAATTACCTCAATAGCAGAAGAATAGAGCCGATAGATCTAGCACGCATGTATGTTGTTCCTTTCGCTAGTTGGGGTTGTCAAATATTTCTAGGCAGAGTGATTCTAGAGGCGTCGTGCGTGCGACAGGGCATGTATGTTCCTGTTCGTGCGATTTTGTAAAAATTAATTACCGATCGAAAGAGTATATGAAAAATAAGGATAGACATATATATATAATATATATATATATATATGTATACTGTTCGCAGCGCAAAATTATCGATAGCGAGAGAGGCGCCGATCGATATCGACGCATGCATGTGGCTTGCCTTCATCACCAATTTGGCCGGGTTGCAGAGATTAAAAGATAGAATATTGAAGATGGTGAGCGTAGATATCGGGAAAAAGGAAGAAAAGAGGCGCCGCGGCGGAAATGATAATTTCTGGGCTCAGTGGTTTCGATTGAGAAGAGAGCTTAGTGTTTACAGAGAGCGGGGTTTACAAAGAGTGGTAGGGGAACAGTCGCGATTTGATTGATGAGAAGACTGGACGGGAGGGCGATAAGTGTTTATTAATTTAGGTAACATAAAGAACGCTTCACTTAAGAAGCGTTCTTTAGCTGACCGTAAGTAGCATAAAGAACACTTCTTAACTGACGCATTCTTTATGTTATCGCGCCCAAACACATAAAAAACTCTTCCTTTGTGAAGCATTTTTTATACGTATCTCTTAAAGAACGATTATTTACAAAGCGTTGTTTTTGTCTTTGGGCGCAATAACATAAACAACGCTTTGTAAGCAAAGCGTTTATTAAGATGTCCGGCCTATGATAAAAAAAACAATTTACAATATAACCGTTTTTAAAGGGCCGTTGTTTATTCTTTTTTTTTCTAGCAGTGTTTTCCAAGTCAAGAAAAGCCTAATCTGAGAGATAAAACCAAGTCAATGATTTTGAGAAGTGAAAGACTGCTTGTATCCTCCTCCATAGAAACTGGAATAGAAGATTAAGAAAAACAAGAAGCTCAAGAGGAAGATAAAGAGGTCATTGAGGAAGATCCAACTCCACCAAATAGCATTTTCAAGGAAAATGAGTCTCCTGAAACCTCTACTCCTTCCACTCTCACAAAACTCTCTCTTCTTCTTATCCAAATAGACTCATTAAGAAAGACTTATATGTAAATTTTGGAAAGTTTTTAAGCATCTTTAGGAAATTGATCATTAGCATTTGTTTTTTAGAAGCTTTGAAACAGATGTCAATCTATGTAAAATTCATGAAGGACATTCTCACCTGCCAAAGGTCATTGCAAGAGTTTGAAACAGTGCATCTGAAATACCCCAAAAGATACTTTGATGACCGAGTATCATCATTTCCAGAAGTTGGTATTACTTTCAAAGTTTCGAGTCTTAGTGGTTGTTTTCTAAAAGAATCTTCTGGAATTTTTTTTGGGAAAACTTCAGGTAGGATGTGGGACCTATAAGTCGTAATTTATCTATGTTTTTGCCATGTGTCTTTTGCCTAGGTCAACAATCACCACCTATCTAAGGTGAAAATTCCTTTCCCTTAACTTGTGTTACACATGAGGCTGCCTTACAGTTAATCGTAATTAGTCGGATCCAATTACCTCTCCATGAAGTAATCTCTTTACTACCACAAAGAATACCGTAAGTCTATTAACTTGAGGTCTCTATATAAACCAACTTTTATTCATTCTTGTGCTCACTTTTAACTATCGTATCTCAATCAAAATCCATTGAAAAATCCAAACCAAAAACTATCTTGCAGTCAAGTAAAGAAGGTGAATTTGGTGTGAAAAGTACTCTACTGTTCGAATGGGTTTAGGTGATAGAAGTATTCCTTAATTACTTCAGCATGGAGTTAGGGTAAATCGATGTGATGGCCACTTGTTTTGCCTATGTATGGTTGTCGTATCTGAAATACCCCAAACTTAAATAAAGTGATTAAGATTATTCTAATCCGTATTTAAGAGCCTAATAATGCTTAAGTAGTATTGGGGAGGAAAAATAAATCCAAAAGGAATAAATAAACTCCTTAAAAACGAAAAACATTAAATAAGCATTAAATAACCATAGGAGGTATGAGATCTCGGTTAGCGTATTATATGGACTCTAAAGGTTTGATAAGACCTAAATAATATATGGGAACAACTCCCGAAGAAAACGGATCCAAATAATGAATTAAAACGCTAATATAGCATTAGAGCACGTTTTTCGAGAAAACCCGAAAACGTGACTTTAAGTGGTCAAACGGACCTGTAAAAATTATAAATCATTAAATAACAATTATTAAGCATTTATGGAAGCTTAATAACCGATAAAAATAATTAAACGAGAAAATTCCAGAAAACGGGCCCAGTTAATGAATAGTACCTAAACCGGGTAAAATAACGAGCGTTTTCTGTAAAAGACGAACAACGCTCCAGCTAGCGTAACAGTAGGGGGCCGGTTTTAATGGGTTAAATAACCCCTCACACACACATGTAACTAGCTAACTAAATAAGAGAGCAAAAGCAAAATGTATTAAAGTAAAAACTACTTTATCCCTTCTCTCTCTTCCTCCTCACTCATTTCTCTACTCTCTCACCTCCCTCCTTCCTCACTCATCCGATTTCTCCCTCCTGTCTCTTCTGGATTGGGTGATTTTGAGCTCCCCCAACAACAACAATGGCAACTCTCACTTCTCTCCCATGCTCTACCTTCATTTGAGCTCTAGATGTAAAAATAATTACATATTTGTAATCCCTCATCATCCTCTACACTTCTCTCTTTTCAAAATCCAAAAATGAGGAAGTTCATATCTATGGGTTTTCCGCATTCAAAGAGAAAATAGCATCAATGGGTAGCTTGGAGTCTCCTCTCTCCATTAAGGTAAAAATCTCCATGAAAACCTTAAGTTTTCTTCATCTCCTTTGGTAGCCGATTTTTGCCCATTATAATGCCTTGTTTTCCCTCTCTCTTTTGAGCATAATATCAACCTTGCAATGGTGGTGGATTCACCTTCTTGAACCAAGGGCTAAAACCCCTTCTAAAACACTCCAAAGGTAAACCCTAGAAATCTTGCTTTAAACATTTCATTGAACAAGCATCAATTTAAGGGTTAGTATATTAATTGTAATTGTTTTGTGTTTATTGGGTGATGGGAATGGAGTTTGGCAACTCCATTCCCCACATAACCAATTTTGAGGCAAAAAAGGAAGAATGGGGGAAAATGAGAAAGAAAGAAGGAAGTATAAGCTCAAGGTAAGAGCTCCTCCCTAATGTTACAATTAATGCACTAGAGTAATGGGAATGGGTAAACCAATTTAAAGAACCCAAACATTGTATTAGTATTGAAGTTGTGGAAGATTGAGTATTTAGGAGCAAGTATTTGAATTGTAGGCTTTGGAGCCAAATGTGATGTGTATGTGTATTGGAATTGTGGATTGAGAAAGTATTGAGGAATTTATATTTGTATGTGTGCTGGTAGAACCCTTGTGGTTTGGCTAGAATAGGGATGAATTTGATGAGAAAGGAGATGAGTGGATAAGTAAGAAAAGTAGGTGAACTATGGCGAAATTTTAATAGGAATTGGGCATTAATGGGTGACTTGGTGAAAGGGAGAACAAAGGTGCATATTAGGGATTGTAGGGATGTTTAATGACCATGGAGTAGTGGCTATAGTATGAGAATGAAAGAATGTAAAATCTGTAGCAAGAGTTGTTGAATGGTATTGGAGAAACTAGGAGAACTGATGTACATGACCTAGGGAATGAGTGTTGGACTTGAAGAGGTGAGGTAATGCATTGTAGGCCTTGGAAATGGCATTAGGAGAGGAAATTATGTATGGAGGAAGTAGGAACCAAAATCTGTAGCAAAGAGGTATCAAATTGCATTGTAGAACTAGGAAGAATTAGTGTGCAAGATTTGGTAAGAGGAGAGTTGGACTTGGGTATAGGTAATGTAATGGCTTGGAAATGTATTTGGGATGCTAGGAGTGACATTGGTAGAGGAAGTATTGAATGGTAGAAGTTGGGTTAAAAATCTGTAGCATTGGAGAAATGAAAAACTGTTGTAAGTGTTCTAAGGAAAGTGAGGAAATTGTGTAAGTTGATTGATGGATTAAGTAATGGGATTGGTGGATGAATTAAGGTATTTTAGAGTGTTTAATTAGTACTAAAGCATGTTATGATGTATGTAAGAAGATTGGGGAAGAAATGGGTAAGAAAGGGAATGGAAAATAAGGTCTGTAGCAACATTCTGCTACCGATCGACCCAGAGGCTGGATCGGTCAGTGTGTCGGTCGGGGCTTAAGCAGCGAAAATTAAAGACACTGGAATGGACCAACCCAGGAGCCGTGAGTCGGTTGTGGGTCATTCGGACTAAAATTCCCGGTTGTCGAAGTTCCTGACTTCGACCGACCCAGAGGTTGGGTCGGTCGGTGGGTCGGTCGAAACTTGGACAACGGGACTGAAACGTACTGGGATGGACCGACCCAGGGGTTGGGTAGGTCGGTGGGTCAGTCGACCCATAGATTATAAAAAAAAATTATAACTATAATAAGTATGTATATATATATGTATACCCACATATACATATATACATATGTATATGAGAACACCCTTGTTAAGTAAGGAAGTAACTTAAAGTAATGGAAAATAAGTAAACAATTTGTAAGTGTAAGAATTGTAAAGAATTAGTAAGTATGAATTAGGAAACGTAAGAGTAGTCGAGTTAAGTTAATGATAGTTAGATTAATCACTCGATTGTATGCATATCATAGGATTTGATTTGTGAACACCGGAGGAACGTCGGACACAAGTACAACGGTGAACGGTATGATTTCTTCATGCTCTGTATCCTAACCTGGTTACCCCGATTTGTGTGCTTATTTGATCACCTAAATAAGATAAATGCAAGAATCGGACTATATTGCACTTGCTTGTGCTTGCTTTAGGTTGTTCTTGATATGCTTATCTTGAACAATCAGTTTGTATAATTCATGAAATGTATGGATGATGATAAGTGTGTATGTATCTCGTAGTGCACTTGTATACTGTATTGTACCTGTGAGTATGCGTATGGGAGTAATGTACTTATTGTGTGGCTTGAATGTGAATGACTTCTACTAATTCCTAACCACCTAACTCCTAACGTAACTATTGAGTAAATTGGAATGAGTAGAAGTCCGATATAGTTTCGGCCACGCGTGAGGATGAGGAGACACAAGATGTTGGATCCGATTCCTGGTTCGTAAGCTGGTCCACGGCCCAAACCCCTTAAATGGGTAGCATCCTGGATTGGTGAACCAAGTAAAGCCAGGTGGTGGGACAGTGTAGTCCCTGCCCAGAGGTCCCGACGACTTAACTTGAGTATGTAGTAAGTAAAGTAAGTATTGTATGAGTAATGTTCTTGGCTGGTGTAAGTCATTGACCCTGAGCAAAGAGTAATCTCCACCCGATTATCCCGGGTGGACAAATGAAGCTAACAATTACTGGTATTGTGTATGTATTGAGTATGGAATGGGTATGTATTGCGTAAGTATTGTGTATGTAAAGCGTATGTGTATTTCGGAAGAAGGTAAGTATGAATTGGATGGCTTGTATTGTATTCCTTGTATGTATTAAAGTGTATGTGTGTATTCCTTGCGTAAAGTATTGTAGTATGGTGTATGAGAGCATGTATGCATGTATGTTTGAAATAAATGAATTGCATGTATTCGACCAAGTGGTCGGCGTACCCTCGCTAGTATGCGGGGTATGCGGTTATCATATGCATCGAAAGCTAACCCCCTAGGGGGAACGTTTTTAGTGTGCAGGTACCCTAAGCAGACATGGTCGCGATAAGAGACCGGTGATAGTATAGATTGTAGGAAATAGTATTGAACTCGTAGTCTTGAAGTAGTAGTGTACCAAGGGGGTACACCTTATGCATTGTAAGTATGTAGACGTGAGGAATGGGTAGATGTAGACTCATAATGAGTATGTGTGGTATTGTATTTGTATAAGGAATTTAGTAAACTTGGTTATGTACATTGTAATGTATGGTATGGTAAAGGAGCAAAGTGTTGAATGGAACATTATAGTATTTATTGGTAAATGGAGTACGTATTGTAGTTGTGTAGTACTCGGGACTCCGGTCCATCAGACCGATGTTGTATGTAGTAGTAGTAGTTGCGTTAGTCACGTGGGTGACTAACGGCATTGTATCACCCACCGTATGTAAGTATGTATCCGCTGCGTGAATCTGAAAGCACGAGGAGATTGGACGGTAATGACAGTATTAACGGTAGGGGTGTTACAGTATCTGTACCATAGAATTAAATATTAAAAGTGCAAATTTTTATATTTGTTTATGGATTGGTATTGGTCATATGATTTGCTCTGTTTTAAGGAATGGGAAAATTGTTCTAGTAGTCGTTGATAATTATGAGTATGATGAAAGTATTGGGGTTTTATGTAATGGTAAGGTAAAAATTGTTGGTCGTCGGACATGTATGTTCTATGCGTTTAATAAGGGAAGTATTCTTTGGAAATTTGAACAAATTCTTACACTACTATTAAGCCACTCTAATCTGCTCCCTTTGTTTTAAGCACCGGTACCAATTAATGGTGGAGGATCTGACAATAGATCTATTGAGTGCTACCATAATAATCCTAATGCTGGTGGTAATCAATTAAGGTTTAAAAAAGGAAATGGTACTGCGATATACATAAGAAGCAATGGTCAGTATAGTAGAGGTACAGAATAGTCAAGAACAAGGAACAAGAGAAGGGTGAACGAGGTACCTGAAGTGTAGGTTATCAGAAGCAGGGTCAAATTCAAATTCATGTCATGAGTAGGGCGGAGGCTGAGTAGGAAGGAAACACCATTTCAAGTACAATCTTAGTTCATGGTACCCGTGCTAATGTGGTGTAACACCCCATCCAACATTAACACACTTACAATAAACTGCAGCGGAAAAACAACCTCATCACATTACTTAACTCGTTGGTGTTACACGCCGTTAGCCACCCACGTGGCTAACAAGGCTAATACATACACATTGTACCGGTCTGATGGGCTAAATTCCCGAGCGTCTACACATTACTATCCCTTTCCATTAACACAACAACAACATACACCTTCCAACTATACCGAGTATTTATAAACTGATGCCGACAACAATTTCGGTCTTACTACACCTACTGTATGCATACACTTAAATGATTACCCATGTACAACGACTACCCATCCTACTCTCGAACGGCTTCCAGCACTTCGTACCTGAAATAGGAAAAGAAGAGAAAGGGTGGCCCCCAAGGGGCTCAGCACCTTTGCTGGTATGGTAATCCCGCAGCCCACATGCTACCGGGCCACGCACAACTAATTGTCGTCTTAGCATGCGGTTGATTATTTTTAAATCATGCATGCAACTGTAAACACACAACACATAATCATTTCGCCTCAACGGGCTCAACAAGCGGATAATATATCCTTACTTAATAAGTCACTCAAGGTATTCAATATCCCTAGAGTGTTCCTCCTCTAATGGAGCTACTTCCTTAACAGACGACACTTACCCTTAAATCGGGTTATCCTTAAACGCCTCTTTTCTCAAACTGGGACTCATATCCATGATCCACATACTCCACATTTTACAACATATAACATACACTACATAACAACACTTAACAACACTTTGCACGTTTCCACGTGCACAACATAACACCGCAATAGATATTGCATCACAACAAAGATACATAACATAACGGGAATGGTCCTCTTAGGAACCGACCCAAACATTGCTAATACACTGGTGAGCCTAGAGAATGTTGACAGTCTCATGATAAGCTCGTTACATAACTCGTTACCGTCTCGTTAAATGAACGGTTAACTTAACACAAGGTGTCTCGGATATAGTGATCCAAGCACACCGAAACAAACATAACAATAGTATGCCCCTGTGGCCCGACGTGAGTCAGTAATAGCCTTGGTTAAGCTAAAGGGAAGGTTGGGAACCAAATTGGAAAACAACCATAACATACGGAGAGGATCGAACCTGCTATGACAACGACCCCCATACTCACACGCGTGGCCGGAACAGACCGGACTCCTCACTCCCCCGTTAGCACTTGTCAGAAGTTCATCATTGAACTTAGTTAAACAATCACAACATTGGGTTAAGTCTTGTTAGACACACACAAGGGAAGGGAGAGTCATACATTCATACACCAACATCACACACAAACATTACATAACTAACTCACGCATAGCCGTGGTTAGAACGTTCCTTAGGTCGGAAACGTTATCACCAGATACCGTTCTCCTACGTTTACTATAGTGGTCAACTAGCCCTTCAAGCGCATTCGAGGTTACCGGTATCGGCACGTAAACATACAATAACAATAACGACTGTAAACTCGTTTCATGATTTATCTCATAACGTGGCAAACATACAGAAAAACACATTGGCATACAAGCGGTGTAATCCGGTAGGACACAGGTTGCAAGAAAACCATACCTGTCGCCGGAGTCCACCTTATCATGTCCACTTATGTTCCTCGAGCAATTCTCGAACAACTGTTAACATTACATGTGTTTTTATTAACATCGGGGTTGCTTGATTATTTAATGTATAATGCTTATAATTTTTCCCCGTTAACTTAGTTACATAACTTCACTTTTTAACTTGTTTACTTTCACATTTTATTACAACTTTCCACCCACTTAATTGTCATTAAAACTCACCTAACATGTCCTTAACAACCTCATAACATTAACCATCAATCCCCATCATTAGACATCATTTTCCAACCTTAAAAAACATTTTTAGAGTGGTCCGGGACTTGGTCCTTACCTTAAGTCCCGGACCAACACATTAGAAAACTCTCGGGCGGTTTTAATAGGGTGGTCCGGGACCTTGTACTCACCCCAAGTCCCGGACCAAAACCTTGTTCGACTCTCGGCCCTTTTTAATGCCTGGTCCGGGACATTACCCATGACCTAGGTCCCGGACCAAAGCTACAGAATTGTCAAAATTGCATTTCCATGTCTTGTTGCATTAGTTCTCCACCTCCTTTAATTGTATAAACTTCCCAAATGATCTTAGGTATATTCTAATGCCAAATATCATCTCAAACACACCTAGTTCCATGTTTGACTTGTTACTCAATTTCCACCCAAAATCTCAAACACTTGTAACATTTACATTTGGTTTCCTATGTGGTGTTTCACCCATAATAACCTCTATACCAAAGTGTTTCCTCACATCATAACATCATCTCCCAAGCATCTTCTCTTACTAACCAAACCTTCTTTTCACAACTCCTCAAAGTTCCTTTCTCAAAACCTTACCTAGACATTATTCCCACCTTGCACATTATCAAACCTAAACCTTAAACAAACTTCTCCAAGACTTTTAATACATCCTAAAAATACTCATTGGATTTCTAGAACTTCCAAGATAATTCCTAAATCCTTGTAGCACCTTAGAACACCTTAATGCATGTTTTCTTCCTTAATGAAGCATGTATCCATTCCTAACAATTCCTAGTTCACCCAAGTTCATTTAAGCACTTAAACTCCTTATACATTTTCCCAAATTTGGCCATAGCTTTCCTTGTATATACTCACATCCAAACACTTAGGTTTTTACCTTATTTCATTTAAGAACTCCTAAAATCCATCAAGAACATTTTTACACACAAACTTCACACATTAAGCACTACATCACAATATAGTGCATAACTTAAATTGCTTGGCACTTAGGCCCTTAAATAACATGGCTCTTAGGCCCTTAAATTGCATAAACCTTAAACACTGAATTTCCCACATAAGTAATGCCTTTGACCTGCAAATACACCCAACAATACATATGCCCTTAATAAACTCCTTGAGAGCATTTTACTAGCTCATTTGCCATTGGCTCCTTAGGTATTTTATTAAGCAAATCAAGCTCATTTTCCTAAGGCATTTAAACTACATTGAGATAGCTTGTTTACCTCTTTTCCTCACAAACTTCTTTCTTGTTTCCTTGTAAAACCGGTGGGGTGTTTGGTTGTTTGTCAACTTCTAAACAATGTACAAATGATAGAATGAGTATTCAAGCATTATGCTTCATCTCATTGTAAACCCTAGTTACACATAATGTTTTAACACATTAAGGTAATTGTTTTACCTTGGAATTGGAAGAGAACTTGAATAAGTATCAAGAGAGGACTCCTCCTAGCCCTTGGAAGATTCAAATGAAGCTAAAACAAGCAAGGTAAAGACACCATGGTGAGGTGAATTTTCGGCCATGTACTAAAAGGAGAGGAAACTTGATTTTTCTTTGAGATTCCTTACCTAGAAGCAAAGGAGATCAATAATATGTGGAAAGACAAGCTCAAGCTCCATCAATGGTGGAACTCCATGGCACCGAAATGGTGATCTTGAAATTTTGAGAAGATAGGAATGAGAGCTTGATGAGAGGAAGAGAATGGTGGTGTTTGTTTTTGATTTGGTTAAGTGAGCTAGGTTTTACAAGGGTTCAAAGGTGGACTTCCATGGTGGTGGTGCTGTATGAACGTGAGAACAGAGAGAGAGAGGTAGAAGAGCTTGGATACGTGGGAAATGAAGAAGGAAATGAGAGAATGAGATAAGTTTTGCTTTTTGGAAGATATTTGTACTTAAAAAGCAAATAGTACTTAAGTTAGTCATTCTTTATTTCCTTAGCATGTTAACAAGGGTGGTGAGTCACCACACCTTAAAAACCGGCCCCCAATAGTACCTAGGGGTATTTTAGACTTTATTAATCAATTGTCTCACTTATAACAACATATGTTATAAAATAGCTTATAAAAATCACTATTCACAAAAACAAGGCACATTGTTGTGAAATTTTTGATTTCCCATTGATATAGACTTCCAAATGTGATACTATATAGTACACATGTTAATTAAAGAGTAATGATGGACATTTAGCCATTCAAAACTCATTTACAAGACAATTTTTCAAAAACGTGCTTTAAGACTCCTTAAAGCACATTTTGTGTTTTAACTTGTTTTCAAGCTTGGTTTTCCTTGGTTATTGATTTAATATGTTCATTAACATATTTATAAAGTATAGGTATGACCATTAGGTCTTATACACATTTATCCCAAGCTTAGAGCACATTTTTGCTCATATTGACTTTAAGGTATTTTCTTGTGTTTTATTTGGTTTAACTGTCCACCAAAGTTTCCTAAGGACTTATTTAGCCCTATCAAATCATAATTAAATGTTATCAAGTCTTGGTAGGCTCTTTGGGTCCTAACCAAGTTCACTCATAGCTTAGAGCATGTTTTTGCTCAAACTGTGTCTTAGTGCTTTATTGTGTTTTACTATGGTTTAAGTTGTACACTAACGTTTCTAAGGCACTTTTAGCCTTTATATAACATAGTTTGATATTTAAACCACATATCAAGGTTTGGGGTATTTCATGTGGTGTTTGACTCTAGATCTTCATACTCCTTTGTTGCATCTACGTTTGTGGAGAAACTATGTTTTGAGGTAAATGCTCCTTTTTCAATAAATATGTTTATTCTTTCAAGTAAAATAGTTCATTGTAGCAATATGTTCAAGGGTGTGAACATTAATATTAGTAGGGTGGACTGTGAAACTGATCTGGTAGAGTTTAAACTCACCGATTTTGATGTGACATTAGAGATGGATTGGTTGAACAAGTACAAGGGTCGAATAGAATGTTCGAGGTAGAAGGTAAGTCTCAGGAGCCCTTTTGGAAATAAAATATCTTACTCATGGGAGGAGAACATGTCTGAAGTGAAAGTGGTATCAACTACGAGTATTTGGAAAGAATTTCAAAAGGATACCGTGCCTATTTATGTTATGTTCAAGATGTGAGCAAAGAAGGTGATAGTTCTCTAAATCAAGAACTTGCGGAAGCCATCAGTAAAATACTGGTAGCTCAAGAGTTTCCAGACATATTTATGGAAGAAATTTCCATTATGCCACCAGACAGAGATAAAGAATTCATAGTGGAGTTGGTTCCTGGAACAACTATTGCTTCCAAGATTCCATATAGAAGGACACCAAGTGTGATTGAACAAGGGCACACCAAGAAGAGTTATTGAACAAAGGTTATATTCACCCAAGTATTTCACCGTTGGGAGCTCCGGTATTATTTGTAAAGAAGAATGATGGGGGATTGAGATTGTGTATAGACTATCAAGAATTAAATCAAATCATTGTGAAGAACAAGTATCCACTACTGACGATTGATGATTTGTTTGATCAGCTATAAGGTGCAGATGTGTATTCTAAGATTGAATGGAGATCTCGATATCATTAGTTGATGGTGGTAGAAAGAGATATTCCTATAAGTACCTTCCGAACAAGGTATGGACATTATGAATTCACTGTGATGCCTTTTGGATTGACAAATGCTCCAACTGTATTTATGGATCTCATGAATAGGATCTTCAGCCCCTATTTGGTTAAGTTCGTGATGGTATTCATAGACGATATCTAGCTTGATATACTCTAAGCATAGGAGGGAACCTAAGGAACATTTATGGCTAGTTTTGTAGATATTAAGGGACAATAAGTTATATGCTAAATTTTCCAAATGTGGGTTCGGGGTAAAGCAAGTTTCTTTTCTTGGACATGTAATACCTAGGAGGGAATTTTAGTGGATCCATCTAAAATTAAGTCAGTGAAGAATTGGCCAAGACCAACCAATGTAAGGGAAGTTCATAGTTTTATTGGTTTGGTCGAACATTAACAAAAGTTTGTAAAGAAATTCGCCAAGATTGCCAGGCCTCAAACAAATTTGATGAAGAAGGTAGTGCATTTCCTTTGGGATGAAGGTTGTAAGAACGCGTTTCATACTCTGAAGGAGAAATTGACTACAACTCCAGTGCTGGTGTTGCCATCTAAAACAAAAGGACTCGAAGTCTATTATTATGCTTCTAAGCATGGTTTTGGCTGTGTATTGATGCCTTATGGAAAAGTGATAGCTAATTCCTTAAGACAGTTAATGAAGTACGAAACTCGTTATCCTACTCATGACTTGGAGTTAGCTGATGTTGTATCCGCTTTGAAAATTTGAAGACACTATCTGTAACACCCTAGTTTTAAGACCTACTTTTTTTTCTTTTATCTCAATTTCTCATCTAATACAGCGGAAGACTTACAAACTCAACCCGGGGGTGTTACCGTAACACCCACACTCACTGTGGATGCTAAGGCTTATTACCACCACTCCGAATTAAGTTAAACTCTTAAACTTCATATATATATATATATTCAAAAACCCAACCATAACCTTACCGACTAACATCAACTATCATCTTTCAATAACTTACACCATCTTTACTAGCTTATACAAAAGTGTTTAAACCTATTACGACCGAACTTAATTGAAATACTTCATCGTCTTCTAGCTTCAGTCTCTAGCCCCTTTAGCTCCTCTCTCCCATGAAAGTTCTTAACCTGCTCCTGTTGTTTATCATAACAATCAAGAGAAAAAACCACAGGGCACATGCCAAAAACAAACGTCAGCAAGCTGAGTAATTCTTCTTGCCACCATATTAAAATACATTTTTATCTTAATGGAAAACTTTAAATCACTGTATTAACACACAAGTAGCCAAACAAGTCAGAAACCATATAACCACCACAACTCAAATACAATCAAGAGATTACCACCACAATTTTAGTCTGGTTTATTATTATTTCAGCAATCCTCGGGTACACCGGTCTTTTGACAAAGGGAACTAAGGCCTGCGGCCCCTTGGAAAATTCTTCTACCTCACCCCATGTCTTTAACTGTGCACACCCCTATATCTCTTCAGACGATAGAGTAGATAATGATGGCTTGCCCACAATTCATCGATAGTGGGAAAAATCAGTGTCTGGCCTCCGAGGGCTCATAAACTTGTGTAACTAGATTCTAAAGTGAGTACCAAGTGATTAAGTAGTCCAACCACATCCTAAAACTTAATAAAAAATCCACAAAACATACCAAGAAAAATCAAAGCACATAGCCACCATTAACCAAACAAAAACCAAGTTAGAACACATCATTAACACCTTGAAAATACCTTTAAAACAACCCCATGTTTAAGGTCTTACCTCTGTATAAATTAAGCCCACCATTTAACCAGTTTAATATCAAAATATTACGAGTATTTGCCTTTTTGTCACGAAATCAAAGCCATAAACCTTTGAAAACCTCTTCATAATTTGAATATAGACCAAAAAGGTATTGAAGCACGTTTTTAGGTCTTGTCTTACCTTTAACTCATCAAAACGCAAATGGAGAACTTACCCACGAAATGTAATATTGTAGAGGGATTAGTACTCATAAATTTTAGCCAAAAACCCATGGATTTTGTTCACGAAAATCACATACCAAGCTGGCTCCAAGTTAAAGCACAAAAATCACAGAAATCAACATCAAGAATTCAAGGTTTTTTCACCAAGTTTCCCAGACCTTTTCGGGGCTTATTATACATAAAAATCACCATTTTAGAGTCTAATTTTACACCATGAAAATAGTTAGAAGAGATACACAGCATAAGCCGCAGAAAATAGCACAAACAGAAAGTGTCGCCAGAATTGACATGTGAGGAAAGAATGGTGGAGCACAAGAACTACCTGGCTCTTTCTAGCCATTTATTTTCACCACGAGTTAGGTACTTCAAATAAATAAATTGGGACACCAAAAATCCCAAATATTTGCCTGTAAAGACCTCCAAATCCTCTAACTTTTACATGGATTCTGCATTGGCAAGGTACAATGGCTTCTATTTTGGTGTTCTTGAGTGGCTGGCTTGCTATACCATCTAATTCATGTTTCTATGTGTTTATTGAGGTAGGAGAAGATGATTTCCGTGTGTTTGGAAGGCGTGGTCATTGCCACTCTCTATACAGGAAAAGGAGGAGAAGTCTTAAGGCAAATGAAACCTTATAAGAGTGACATCTCACCTAACACCCACCTTTCTCTTATTGGTTGTTGGTTTGGCTTTTTTTAAGAGATGACACATAAGTGGTGATGCTGGAAAGGGCAGTTCGTGGCTGCAGTAGTCATAATGGGCTGAAACTTACTCATGACACGTAATAAATGGTATTAATGTTTATTTAAGGTGGCTGAAATTTTAAGGCTTGGTTTGGCTGGTTTCGGCCGCCTTCTTGCTGTGGTGTGTGTGGTATCATGTTTAACTAATGTGTAAGTGTAAATGTAAGTGAATACACGTCAGGTTGTAACTCATTTAAGGCTCCACTTATAAGTACAAAAAGGAATTAAGGTGTTTTAAGAGCAAATAAGGAACATGTTGTCTTACTTTGACTTAAAATATAGCTAACGACCTTCTCACATCTCCTACTAGCTTGCTTCATCTCCGTACTTGCTTTCTAGCTTGAGTGGACAGCTTTTAACCAATCATTTTGTGACCCCTCATGCTTCCCGACACCTCGTGCTTCTTGACACCTCATGATTCTCGACACCTAGTGCTTAGGTTAACTAGGTTGCCACCTCGTGCTTCCTACCTACTAGGTCGCCACCACATGCTTACCTCAACTAGGTTGCCACCTCCTGCTTCCCAAGCTGTTTAAGGTGTTTCCTTAGGAGAAAAGTGATTATGATGGAGTAAAACTAGCTATGGGGGTATTTTCGGCTACTAGAATTTTACCGGGTCTTGTAGAATTTCTACGGCTTTCCATCTCTTGTTATTAGGGTTTCCTATTGTCTTATTAAGTTTCCAAGGATTCCCTAATGTTTTACAAGCCATTTCCATGATTTCCATGACTTCCGAGACTTTAGGGAACTAGGGTTTTTAGCATTTCCGTGACTTCCAAGAATTAGGGTTTCTAGCGTTTCAAGGACTTCCGGGACATTTGGGAATTGGGGTTTCTTTCTAACTTGGTTTATTTCATTCACCTCTCCTTAAACGAAGCTTCATTCCCGAAGCTTAAGCTACCATAAAACTTAGTAACACCACAAAACATTAACCACGAATACACAAATTTTACTCATACCATAAGTAACATTACCATATAAAATATTGATTCCTAAAACATGCTTCCAAGATTTTCAAACATACCAAAGCACATATTCCAATTTTATCTTATGCTCTTCCCTCCATAAAAGAAAATTTCTCCTGAAACTTGATACTTAACCTCAACCGAAGTGACTTCCTGGATCCCATGATGATTCCAAAGTACCTTTACCATTACCATTGTCTTTACTTTGGTTATGACTCCACAATGTTTCCGCTGCGCCACTCTGATCATTCTTTCTTTTTCTACACTCATAGGTTTTGTGTCCTAGCTTACCATAATTATAACATGTCACTTGCCTCCCTTCACAGTCTTCCCCCGGATGATTTTTTTCACATTACTTACAGAAATGATGTCTGGCCCTTTTATCCCCAAGGATTTTGCTTCCGTTTTGGTTGCCATCGTACTTTGCCCTCTTTTCTGAATCTCCTCCCTCGCTTGACTCAAATTTCCTCTTCTAGCCCATATGGGCTTCCTTCCTTCTTTGTTGTACACGATAGAGATTTGCTGCCCTACTGTACGCCTCTTGTAAAGTGGCCACTGAAACAACACTTAATGCCTCTTATAAACTCCAGTTTAAGCCTTCAATGGAACGCTGAACCCTGGCAGCTTCATCAGGCACCATGTTTTATACAAACGTTTGCTAATTCCATGAACATGGAATGATATGTTTTCACACATCTTGTACTTGCTTCAGCTCAGTAAACTCGTGGTATTTCTTCATGCGAACAGCTCCAGATAGAATCTTCTTCTCATGGCAGCCTTGAGAACTCCCCACCCAAAGTCAGGTTCTCCTTGTAACTTTTCTCGTTCAGCAGTCCACCACAGGTCAGCTTCACCTTTGAAATAATAAACAGCTCCACTTACCCGCTTCTCTTCGGGGCAGCCAGTGATGTCGAATATCTTGCCAAACTCTTTTATCCAATCTTCCGGGATCACAGGGTCTTCTACACCGGAAAAGGTACTTGGTTTCATCGTGGCAATCTTTCTAGAGATGTCTTTGGGAGTTTCTGCTCTTTCCTTCTGCCTTTCTAATATCTTACCCATGCTAAGGGATAAATCTCTCAGGGTTTCAAGCTGGCCCCTATTGGCCTCCCTTCCTGGATGTTCACCATTCTACACACACATATTCATTAGTCACAAAATCATAAACAGTCAAACACAAGCATTCACACACAAATATTCAAACAATGATCACCTATCATTTCCCCGATCAATAATCTATTGCTCTGATACTGTAACACCCAACCATAAACACTATACCTAACAACTGATCGCATCGGAAATACCACACAACACTTAATAATTTGGGGTTACACGCCGTTAGCCACCCACGTGGCTAACAAGGCTATTACGTACACAACGTCCCGGTCTGATGGACCAGATTCCCGAGCATTTATACATTACAATCCATTTCACTTCTAAACCGAGTCAACTACATTTACGATCCAAACTGTACCTGTAACGCCCCTATTTAAAATAAATACAGCGGAATAAAATATCTAATGGCGATTACAGATCATCGGGTTCCAAATACCCGGTACAAAACCTCACCAAATACTACTTACAAATGTTACAGTCTGAACTTGAGAAAAACAACTTAAACATAACTGAAAGTTAAATTGGAATAACTCTCCACAATTCCTAATTCCCATCCCAATCACTCATACTCTTCGTGGCCACCTGTTGCAGACTGTATATTGTGAGTGGTTGGAACTGGTATATTTAAAACAATTGAGAAAGAAATTAACAACCCAAATATCCGTCGGGCTGCAAAAAAAACCCGGTCGCAGTAGTATAGTAAGACAGAAGCGGCCGGGGTCAAACCGTGGGACTTATAGTGAAATAATATAGTACCTAAGCTTGTCACAAAAAGGGGAAATTAATTGACTTGTTTTTGAAAAGTAAAATAGCAGATAAAGTTAACTGAGTGGAAGATAAATTAAATGGGACTCCGGTTCAGGTTTATATAATCTGATTAATTATGCTATCTCTACCGGTTTATTATAAAGATTTGGCAAAATTCCTGTTAATATCTTAAGGACTAAATCATAGACTCAAAAGGACTCGTTTACCAGAAAATGCTCGGTCTATTCTAGATTCGAGCAAAACACATGTAAACGGAATTAAGTGCGAGGAATTATATTTGCGTCTTAAAATACTAACTTATTAAATCATAATAAGCTTTCTCCAGATTTACGGCTTAATTAACCTGTCTATTGGTCACTGATCTGATCATAATAGACTTTGTAAAGCATTTTAACAAATTCATGAAATTTATTAAAAAGGCGAGAGATAAGCAATAATCGTAACAAACTGTATTTATTTTAACCAGTAGAGATATAGATTACAAAACTAACCAAACTATAATTAAACCTTCCCCAAAGTAAATCCTCCTTATCCTGACATATTAGCTGGTAATAAGTCAGTCAGAGGTTGGACGTAATAATAATGCGGAGTTGCGGAGGTGTGGATGGTGAATGGAGAAATGAAGAGAAAGAAGAGTGGAGAGTGTACGTAGGAATTTGTGTGTGGAATGAGTGATTTGGAGTGTTGAGTTCTGGGGTCAAACGTATATTTTGGTTGAAGGTGCAGTGTGTTTTTATAGAAGAAAGGAAGAGGAAGAAGACAGAGGTGGAACACGCGTGAGGAATTTAAGGTGTGCGCCAGCGCCTGATATTGCTGATGGGGTTGATAGATGTGTTTGCAGGCGCCGCAAGAAAAACGGGGAAGACGGTCGCGTCAAGTTGCAGGATCTGGGTGCATTTAAACGCGTCCTTGTTTCTTGTCCGGCCATTTATCCACGGACAGCATGGCTTTTATTTTTTGTCCGGCCTTTTTTACACGGACTGGCCACTGTCGTGGCTATTCTTGTCCGCCCTTTTATCCACAGACAAGCCACGGACAGGCCACTCTTGTCCGGCCTTTTCTCCTCGGACGCGACCCGGACGTGTGTATTTAGATTCTTCGTTTGGGCTCCGTTTTTCGACCCGTTTGCGCCTACGCGTTCGTCTCTTCATCTACTTTGCTCCTAGCTTGGTTTTCCTCATGTTTAAACCAATAAATTTGTAAGATAACCAATAAAACACACACTAGAGGAAAACTAACCAAAGTGGAGAAATGAGCAAGAAAAGTGCTAATATAACATATGAAATACACCCATAAAACATGCTCATTTAGACACTTATCACACCCCCACACTTATCTTTTTGCTTGTCCTCAAGAAAAACCATGTACCCAAGTAAGTAGGGAATGCTCAATACTAACAAATATTATTATGAAGGGTAGGATAAGGAGGTGAACAGTTCATGATCTTAAACTTTTTGAGGAGTGTGATCCATCAACTGCTGGTGGCACAGGTGTGCTCAGGGTAAAAATAAAAATATAGAGTTTCGGGGTATGATCCGGAGTACTTCAATGCTTCTTAGTTTAGGTGACTTTGAGAACTTTTACCACGGCCAACTTCTCTCAAGAATGGCATTGAGGAGAAAAACAAAAGGAAAAATAGATTTATGCATTTGTTTCACTTTTGCATAAGAGATAAGAAGACAATATGTAGGCATCAAGCCTTTGTATTTAAGAACACTCAACTCTCTTTTGTTGGTTACCAATGGTGTCTCGCAAGTCCCTTGTTTATTATTTTTACTATATATTTTTATAGAGAAGCACCCCTTAGCAATACCTAAGAGAGAGGACAGAAAGAAACCCTGAGCAATAAAATCCAACCATTGCAGATCATTTGGTCACACCGCATAAGAAAAATGCTCCTCAAAAGCAATCAAATTTTTGTACCCCTTTATCCCATAATTCATAACAGTATTTGTTTTTAAAGAGAACAACCTACATTAGCAGGGTCCATAATTTTAAATTTTTTTTTTGAACAAATGCAAGATAAGTAGAGAGATTTAAACATTTTAAGCACAAAAATGTCACCGAAAAGGGCTCTCCCCCACACTTAAGCTCAAGCAATACCCTCATTGCGTAGATAGAATTAAATTAACAGGGCATGCAATTTGAAAAAGGAATTTACACAAAACAAAGTAAAAGGGAATATGAAATATTAGTAGGGAAAGAGTGTACTCCCCAAAGTTCGCAGAGTGTGTAGAGCTCCCCCACACTTGAGTGCAGTTGTAGAATAACATGAAATGTACCTGTAAAGAATATTCTACACAGCCAGCAGAACTCGAGTACAACCCGCATTTTATTAAAACATATAATGGGAAATATAGCACAAAAGATAAATTAAAATAAAATAAAAGGAAAGGCAAAGTATAGATAGTGGGTTGCCTCCCACCAAGCCGCCCAGGTTTAACGTCTCTAGCTAGACGCATGTTCTTCATTATGTATGTGAGGAGTTGTGAGTCGGGTTACCACAACTTGGTATAGTCAAGCTGCGTAGCAGCTTGAGTTTGTATTGAACTCTCCACGGGAGAGATTTCTTCTTCAACAGTGCTGGTTTCGAAACTGGACTAAAAGTGTCATGTTGTTCCTGGACAAGATAATTCTAAACAAGTCAGTTGAAATATCAGTAGGACAAGTGTACCTCTTAAGACGGGCTCCATTAACTTTGAAAGTTTCGCCCTTTTTGTTTTGTAGTTCAAAGGCACCATATGAGGTCACAATAACAATCCGGAAAGGACCAGCCCAATGAGATTTGAGTTTCCCAGGGAAAAGCCTCAATCTTGAGTTATAGAGGAGAACCAAATCACCAACTTCGAAGTCTCTCTTGAGTAGCAGCTTGTCATGGAACTTCTTGGTTCGTTCCTTATAAATTTTAGCATTTTGGTAAGCCTGATCTCTTAGCTCTTCTAACTCAGAGAGTTGTAATTTCCTTTTCTCTCCCGCAGTAGTCATATCAAAATTTAAGGCCTTGATTGCCCAATAAGCCGTGTGCTCAAGCTCCACAGGGAGATGACATGCCTTCCCATAGACCAATTTAAAAGGTGACATACCGATGGGGGTTTTATATGATGTGCGATAGGCCCAAAGAGCATCATCCAATTTTAACGCCCAATCTTTCCTGGAGGAATGCACCGTCTTTTGGAGTATCCATTTTAACTCCATATTGGACACTTCTGCTTGCCCATTTGTCTGGGGATGGTAAGCAAGGGCAACTTTGTGGTGCACCCCATACTTAGTCATCAATGCATCAATGCTTCGATTGCAGAAGTGTGTGCCTCCATCACTTATAATGGCTTTAGGGACTCCAAAGCGGGTAAAGATATGTTTCTTTAAGAATTTTACCACCGTCTTTGAATCAGCATGTAGGCAAGGAATTGCTTCAACCCATTTGGATACGTAGTCTACTGCCACCAGAATATATTGGAATCCTTGCGAAGAAGGGAATGGTCCCATGAAATCTATTCCCCAGTAGTCAAAAAGTTCAACCTCTAAAATGCCTTGCTGAGGCATCTCATGTCACCTTGAAGCGTTTCCCATGCGTTGACAATTATCGCAACTGACCACAAAGGCTTGGCAATCTTTATGTAGAGTTGGCCAATAAAATCCGGATTCCAGAACTTTGGCTGCCGTCCTATGAGATCCATGATGGCCTCCAGCTTCCTTTGAATGGCAAAACTCTAGAACACTGGGTACTTCATCATCTGGGAGACACCTGCGGATTAAACCATCTGCACAAACTCGAAAGAGATAAGGGTCTTCCCAGATATAATGCTTAGCGTCAGATAAAAACTTCTTCTTTTGAGCATAGGAAAATCACGAGGTACCACCCTAGAAACAAGAAAATTGGCTAGGTCAGCATACCAAGGGTCGTGCACCGTACGTAAAACAAAAACAGTCTCATCCGGAAAATATTCATGAATTGGTACACCATCGTCAGGAACTACCAACCGAGACAGATGGTCAGCCACAACATTTAACTTACCACTCTTATCCCTAACTTCAATGTCAAATTCCTGTAATAAGAGAATCCAACGAAGCAAGCGTGGTTTGGCCTCTTTCTTAGTGAAAAATATTTAAGAGCAGAGTGGTCAGTGTGAATAATCACTTTACTTCCCCATAAATATGATCTGAATTTATCTAAGGATAATACCACTGGTAGGAGCTCTTTCTCAGTGGTTGTGTAATTCCTTTGGGCATTATCCAGAGTTTTGCTCGCATAAGCAATAACTCGTAGAATCTTTTCTTTTCTTTGGCACAGAGCCGCCCCTACTGCAAAATCACTGGCATCAAACATATTCTCAAAGGGTAATGACCAGTCAGGTGAAACAACAATGGGAGCAGCTACCAATTTTTGTTTAATAAAGTCAAAAGCAGATACGTAATCATCTGAAATAACAAACGGGGCCTTCTTTCAGAAGCAGATCAGTTAGTGGTTTTGCAATTTTAGAAAAATCCTGAATAAACCGTCTATAAAATCCTGCATGCCCTAAGAAGGCTCTTACTTCTTTCACACAAGTAGGTTTTGGCAATTTCTCAATTACCTCAACCTTGGCTTGATCTACCTCAATCCCTTTAGCAGAAATTATGTGACCGAGCACAATCTCATCCTTGACCATGAAGTGGCACTTCTCCCAGTTGAGGACCAGATTTGTCTCCTCACATCGGCCAAGAATTTGATCAAGCTGCGCCCAAACAAACATCAAAACTAGATCCATAGACAGAAAAATCATCCATGAATACCTCAATGCTTTGCTCGATGAAGTCTGCGAAGATCTCCTGCATACAACGCTGAAAGGTGGCAGGAGCATTGCACAGTCCAAAGGGCATTCTTCTATATGCAAAGGTACCATAAGGACAAGTGAAAGTTGTCTTGTCTTGGTCCTCTGGCGCAATAGGAATCTGGAAGTACGCTGAAAACCGTCTAAGAAATAATAATACCCCTGTCCTGCTAATCTTTCTAGCATCTGATCGATAAAAGGTAGAGGGAAGTGATCCTTCCTGGTTGTAGTGTTCAAACTCGTATAATATATGCACATTCACCAACCAGTAATTTTTCTTTGAGGAACCGCCTCTCCTTTGTCATTTATTACAGCTTCAATTCCTCCTTTTTCGGAACAACTTGAACAGGACTTACCCATGGACTGTCAGAGATAGGATAAATGATGTTCGTGTCTAGGAGTTTCAGAACCTCCTTCTTAACTACCTCCTTTCAGGTTTGGGTTTAGCCGACGTTGGGGTTGCCTGATAGACTTGTAGTTGTCCTCCATATAGATGTGGTGTGTGCAATAGGAGGGGTCAATTCCTTTTATATCAGCAATAGTCCACCCGATCGCTGTTTTGTGTGTTCTTCAATACCTCAAGTAACCTCGTCTCCTCCCCGGAATCCAGAGAAGAGGAAATAATGACAGGCAAATGGTCATTTTCAGCTAAAAAGGCATACTTGAGTTTAGAAGGTAGTTCCTTAAGCTCGAGCTCTGGTGGCTGTTCTATTGAGGGAACTGATTTTTTAGGTTTTCTGTCAAGTCTTTCGATTGGTGGCCGGTAGGCTTGATAACCTGCCCTTCCTTTCTCCATAGACGCCATCATGGCATTAACTTCCGGATCCTCCACTTTTTCTTCTAGAGAAGTAACTAATACTTGCTCCAGTGGTTCGGTTTCAGCTTTCGGGAAGGAAGATAGGGAATACATGTCTTCATCCGTAACAAAATCGCCTTCCTCCTCATCATCATCTGTTAATCCCACTGTCTTAGCGTGATGAGAAAAGTTAGAGCTTTTCTTCATCATTTTTTGCATATCGAATTCGATCTTTTCATCCTCATATCTCAAAGTGATTTTTCCAACGTGGACATCAATAATGGCTTTGGCAGTACTTAGAAACGGTCGTCCTAAAATCAGGGGAACCTCAACATCGTCGTCCATTTCTAAAATGACGAAGTCAGCTGGAAAGAAAAAGCGAGCCACTCCAACTACCAGATCTCGGACTATTCCCATTGGCTTGATTTCTAATCTGTCAGCTAGTTGTAGTTTGAATGGAACCGGTTGCATCTCCCTTCCTCTTACTTTCAAGAAGGTGGCGTAGGGCATGATATTTATAGTGGCTCCCAGGTCGCTTAAACCGCTTCCACAGTCCACTCCACCTATAAAACATGGAATAACGGGATTTCCCGGATCAGTTTGTTTGGGAGGAAGTGCTCGAAGAAGGGCAGCAGAGCATTCCTCCGTCAGGTGAACTGTTTCTTTTCCAGTTTTCTTCTTTTTCTTTGTTAAGAGATCCTTTAGAAACTTGGCGTAGTTGGGCATCTCTTGCAAAGCATCGATTAGAGGGATGCCGAGAGTCAGTTTCTTGAAAATGCTCAAGAATTTGGAAAACTGTTCATCTAGGTGCTTCTTTTTCATCCTGTTGGGAAATGGGAGTTCACTATTTTTAGGAGAGGAAGATGGAATGTCGATGGTTATTTGAGATGGAGATGGAGTAGCAGGAATAGGAACTTGGATTTCTGGGGGAGGTGAGGCTGGATTGGTTGTGCCATCTTCTACAAGGATTGAATTTGCTTGCTCTCTTTGATTGGGGTTAGTTTGTGAAGGGAGTTGACCAGGAGGTCTTTGTTGAGTGAGAAGCTGTTGTATTTGGGACTGCAAGGCTCTTTGGTCTTTGCGAAGGGCTGCGACCTCCTCTTGTGTGTCTCGGGACTTACCCATCATTGCTTTAAACATCTCTTGCATTTGGGACATTTCAGATTCAGGATTCGTAGGAGGTTGAGTCTGTCGGCTTGAAGAAGCATCATTGCCATAAGGCTGTTGCTGATACTGCCTTTGGCCTCCTTGAAAATTGGACCGAGGTCTGTAATTTTGAGATGGTTGTAGTGTATGTGGGTTTTGGATATTGTCGGTGTTTGAGTAGCAAAGATTGAGTTGCATGTTACGTTGCCAAGGTTGCCTGTACCCTGAATTGTTGGTGAGATAGTTTGCTTCCTCTGCTGCTTTTAATTCTTGTAGTTAGGGGCATTGTTCAATCATGAGGCCCACCACATTGCGTACAAGAAATATCAGGAGATGATCGGGATAGAGGAGCATAGCCTGGAGGGATTGTAGAGGATCGAGCAGTCATCGACTTTGCTTGTTGGGGGTAGGAGTTTATCGCCATCTGCTCAACTACTTTCTGCAGAGTACTTACTTTTGTCGCCTGCTGCGCATTGCTCTCCATGAGTTGCTCATGGCTTTTCATCAACTGGTCAAATTTATTGTCACTTTCCCCAACATGGTATAAGCCTGGAGTGCCGCCTCTTGATCCACCTATGGCCCAGTCTCTGATCTCCTCGCAGAGGGATTCTATGCCATTCAGAAACTGTACTCCGGGCTTTTTCAAAATGTCAGCACCTAAAGAGGATAGTACCATTGTTTTACACGGACCAATTAAGCCTTTGTAGAACAATTGTGATACTTGCTCTTTCGTGAGACCATGGTGAGGACAAGTAAGTAGTAGTCCTTTGAAACGGTCCCAAGTTTCACAGATGTTCTCCGACCCTAGCTGCTTTGAAATTGTAGATCTCAGCTGAAACAGTCTACTGCATCCTAATACAATCCGATCTGATTTACTATCCTACATTACCTGGTCTTGATTACAGAATCTTGTGAGAGTGGAGAGAGAGAGAGAAAGCCTTTAGTTGGAATCGAGTGTAAGTTTGATTACAAATGTTGCGTATCTTATTTCGTGGGGGTACACCCCTATTTATAGTATTTTGGGCCTGGTTTCATGGTACCAGCCTGTACTTTACATGTATAAGTATAATTTTACCCTCTCCTAGTATCTTTGGCCGACCACAACGGTCGGTTGTGCCATATTTTGTCTTGCCTAAGTCCTATTTTCATCCGGCTGGGTACGGCCGGATGCCCTATGTGTTTCTACTTCCATCCGGCTAGAGCGGCCGGATGCTCTATGTATCTCTATTCTCATTTGGCTAGAGCGGCCGGAAGTTCTACGTGTCTTGTTCTGGCTTGATACCATTTCTTCTCTCTCATCAGTCCCACAAGTTCTATCTTTCTGAATTTTGGTGAAGAAAAAAGAACTTCTGTGTCTTGTGCTTTGGCGAAAAGTTTAATTTTGCAACTGCGGCCAACTCTGAGGCTCCTTGGTCTGTTCGTGCTTCGTCTTTCCTTATCCCAGTCCCACAAGTTCTTTTTCTTCATACTTGGAGAAAAGGAACTTCTTATTGGCCACGTGTGAAGCTCGTGACTCAAACCTGTTGTGTACCAATTTTTGAATTTTTCCGCCGGTTTTTGGTGTAAGATACGTAAGGTCCTTCTTTCGACTAATCATCGGAAGCGTCTTTAGGAAGCGTGTGGCCCTTTCTTTTCCTCTGCAAAAAGGTGTTTTTGTTTGTACATGCATATATATATATATTATTTGTTTGAGCGAGGGAAAACTTTTCTTAAAGTTTGAGTTTTTAAGCTTCTTTCTCTTTCCTCCTCTGCTTATTCGCTTCGACTATCTTCTTCTTTTGCCACTTCCTGTTACCGTGCTCTTCGCTTCCTTTCACTGTCGTTTAACTTCGATTTTGTGCTAAGCTCAACAATGTCTACCTGCTGCGAAAAAGAGTAAGCTTGCTGCAAATTTTCCACCTGCCATTGAAGCGATTCAGGGCTCTCGCTCCCCCAATGGCTTTCGCCCCACGCTCCTGAAGTTCCAGAGGCCCTTTTTGTCTGGTTGAGAGCTTCTTCCTTCCTCTCTCGACTTCTCCGCCCTCTACGACTGCCTTAGGGATGTCGAAGCTCCCCTTGGTACTCAGATTTACCTGCTGTCCCCTGATTCTCACCCCAATGATGATTTTGGCCGTGGGTACGTGGTTTATGCTGATTTCTTCCATTCCGGCCTGACCATTCCCCCACACCCTTTCGTTTTGGGCTTCCTTCTCCTTCGTTGCTATTCTCTTGCTCACCTCCATCCAAAGGCCATTTCGCATCTCCAAGCCTTTGTTTCTCTCTGCGAGGAAAGCAAGATTCGGCCGGAAGGTACTGACTTCACCCGACTCTTCACGGTTAGGGTTGACCCCGACAGCTTAACCCTAATTGCGAAAGCCGGATACTCCCTTTTCGACTACAAGAAAGTTCATGAGTGGAGCTCACGGTGGTTCGTCATCGTCCCTCCATCCGGCCGAGTCATGGGCGTCCCATACTGTGCTGAAGTCAGTAAAGGCCAGTTGATCTGTCCCCCAACTCCTCCGGCGGAGCTGCCTATTTCAAAGGTTCTGAGGGCACAAAACAAAACCGCCGACTGTTGAGGCGCTTTTTACAAAAGCACGTCTGTCTTCTCTGAAGACCTATCACAGTAAGTGCTTTTAATTTTTAGCGGAAGTTTTGTTGTCTTTATTGGTTCCCTTATCGTTTTAGTGTGTTGTATGCAGATTTCTTCCAGAA
Organism: Limonium bicolor; assembly: GCA_023374045.1. Lineage (NCBI taxonomy): Eukaryota > Viridiplantae > Streptophyta > Magnoliopsida > Caryophyllales > Plumbaginaceae > Limonium > Limonium bicolor. The sequence continues at coordinate 124,331,275 of CM041781.1, read as the reverse complement.
GGGGGACAAGATCGGTCCTTTCCACAGCTGGAACTTCGTCAACTTCAAGAATGGTGACGAGAAGATTGATTACTATGATACTCTGGATGCGGCTACTAGTGCGGCTGAGCAGCTTTTGGAGATGCTCCCTCTTCTACAAAGCGCTCCAGGCAAGAAAGCAGAGATGACCAAGTTGGTCATTCGAAGAAAAAGAAAAGGGTGGAATCCCCTGAACATGCCGCCGCCGGATTGTCAGGTACTTGGCACGTGATCCCCGAGTCCGGGCATCGTGTCTTTCTTCCCCTCACTCCTGGTTCGGGTCTAGACCTCGGTTCTCGCCTGGGGCGGGAGTCTGGTCATCCGACTCCGATTTGCGAGCAGTTTCCTGATTTGTCGGGTTACTTTTCTTCAGATCCTATCCAAGAGAACACATTGGAGGCGCCCGGACTCCGCTCCGATCCTCCGGCTGAAGAAGGTTTTGGTTGTTCTGTCATTTTTCCTTGTTTTTTTTTTGCTTCTTCTTTTTTTTTAGTATCCTTTTGTTTCCAGCTTTGTATACATTTGAGCCTTCTGATACCGACTGTTTTTATTATTGCGGCAGCCCCTGCTCCTGCCAAGCAAAGACTCAAAAAGAAACTATGTCAAAGTCGAAGGCCCCACAGCCAGGGACATTAGGAGAGGGACAAACCTCTGGTGACCCAGAGGCCTCAGCCTCATTCTCTATTGATGTTGCTGCGGCCATGGATGCGGCACGGGATAGAGCAATGGAGTATCGTCAGGTGCCTGAGAATCCTGAGCTCCGGAGTAAGCAGAGAGAGGACATCATAGCTTCTTCTTCTTCCTCCCCTCCTCCTCCTGCTCAGGAGTCCTATACCGGACCCTCCCAAAGGAAGGGTGGTTTTATCATCGTGGGCACCCTCTCCCTTTGATATCCTGCGACTCTGCTAAGTATTCCTCCGTTTGGAAGGAGGCAATAAAGAGATCAGGTCACCCAGACGGGATTTTTGCTCCTCTGGCAACCTTTACTGCTACCAAACAGAGGCTGCGGATCGGAGATGGGGGGCAGATGCCATCATGCGGCATTCCCTCCCAATAAATGATGTATTTGAAATGATGTGGGGGGCATCTTTCAGGTTGACATGCACATTTCTTTTGTGTTTCTCTCCTCCTTTGTTTTGCTTTTTCCTTAATTCTGTGAATTGTGTTGTTCTTAGGTGATGTCCATGGCTCAAAGTGCTGAGGTTCACTTCGGCAACCTCCGATCCAGGCTTCGCTATGAGCAGAGCCGAGCCAATAATGCTGAAGAGGAACTGAAGCTGACCCGCTCCTCTCATGATATTTATATCGATCAGGTTCAGTATGAGATTGACCTCAAGGCAAAGGAGAGAGTTGAGGCAATAAACAAGGATCTGCAGCTGTCCCAGCGAGAATGCGAGCGTCAGCGTGATGAATATGAGTTGCAGCTGAAGAAACTCCGAGAAGAAAACTTTTCTCTAAAAAGCCGGATCGTGGAAGCTGATAATACTTTGATAGAGGTACGAAACCATCTCTCCTCTTTTTTTTTGAGAAAGACAAGCTGACTCGGGCCTCCTTTGACCTTAGACATTTTGCTGGATCAGGTGCGCTCTATTCACCGGAACGAGGTGAACTCTCTTCAGGCTGACAAGGCCCTTTTCTATCAGGAGAGGAACTCGTACAAGCAGGAGGCTGAAACGCTTGAACTGGAAAAGCAAGCTCTTCAACGGGAGAATGAGGCCCTTGTGAAGGAAAAGGAAAAGCTCATGCAGGAGCTTGACCGCCTGTCGGAGGAAAAGGCCGCACTGGAAGAGTAGTCAAGGTCCTCCTTTAATCAAGAGAAGCAGTCTCTGCTCCGGGATCTTGCTACCTTAGAAGAGGAGAAGGAGGCCCTTGCCGCAGAAAAGGTTGCCTTGACAAATGAAAAACCGGGCTGGAAGAAAGGGTGAAAAACCTGGAAAAACCATGTCCCGTCCTCAAGTTGAGAATGTTGGGTTGCCGAGCCATGGTGAGTTTTCAAATTTTGATTTTTTTGATTTCCTCTTTCCTTTCTTTTTTCCTTTACCTTTATTGTGTTCTGGTCAGGCCTGAGCCCTGCCAATCTTTTGGAGCATATCCGGAAGCTGAGTGGTCGGATGAATACTGCTAAAGAGGAGCTGTCACTGGCTAACTCCGAACGTGACAAATACCGAGCCCAAGTCCTGACTCTCGAGTCTCAAGTGGCCAGGTTTATGTCATTTTCGCGGCAATCGCAGGAGAGATACAGAAGCAAGGTACCATAAATGCTCATCTGAAGGAGTCCTTCGCCTCTTAGTGCCGCAGGATAGTCGATATCTGCCAGCAGACCATCTCGGAGCACTTTCTTGAGAACGGGGAGTTATTGGATGATGACCTGTACAATAAGCTGGAGTTCAAGGATGTTGCCCAGCGGTCTAACTTCTTCTTGGAGCTTGAGAGATTCTGCCGCAGCCCCGGAGAGACATGCTTTGGTGCTGGCCAAGCCTCTTTTCTTCCGGCCGGAAGTAACATCCAGCCGTCCGCTGGAGGGGTGCAGCGTCTCTCTAAGAGATCCAAGTCTTCTGAAAGCATTGCCGGTAGTGGTGATAGACTAGCTGTAGAAAAAATAGAATAGGAGTTCTCTTTATTTTCAGAGGGGTTTTTCTTCCGGTATATATTTTTGTATTTTGCCGGATCTTTTGTATTGACTATATTTTGTAATTGTTTTTACCCCGCTCTTGGGAAGAATACAAGTTATATTTTTCACTATCTTTGCTTATTCGTCTGTCGGAGTACTTCCTTCTTTTTAGTTAATTTGTTTATTACTGTGACATTCTCCCCCTTCTTAATGGTGTACATATGGTTTTCTTACGCAAGCCATGTTAGTTAAGTGTTTACCTTTGTAATAAAAGAAGCTTGTGGCTTGTTGATTGAACTTTTGCTTTTAGTAGGCGAATCTTTTTTCTTTCAAAGTATAGCCGTCTGGCCGGATTTTTCTTTTCTTTCGAAGTATAGCCGTCTGGCCAGATTTTTCTTTCAAGGCATGACAGCCTGCGTTGTTGGCCGTGCTTACTTTCAAATACTTTCAAGGCATGATAGCCTGCGGCTCGTTGGCCGGAGCTTACTTTCAAGGCATGATAGCCTGCGGCTCGTTGGCCGGTGCTTACTTTCAAGGCATGATAGCCTGCGGCTCGTTGGCCGGTGCTTACTTTCAAGGCATGATAGCCTGCGGCTCGTTGGCCGGAGCTTACTTTCAAGGCATGATAGCCTGCGGCTCGTTGGCCGGTGCTTACTTTCAAGGCATGATAGCCTGCGGCTCGTTGGCCGGTGCTTACTTTCAAGGCATGATAGCCTGCGGCTCGTTGGCCGGTGCTTACTTTCAAGGCATGATAGCCTGCGGCTCGTTGGCCGGTGCTTACTTTCAAGGCATGATAGCCTGCGGCTCGTTGGCCGGTGCTTACTTTCAAGGCATGATCCTGCGGCTCGTTGGCCGGTGCTTACTTTCAAGGCATGATAGCCTGCGGCTCGTTGGCCGGTGCTTACTTTCAAGGCATGATAGCCTGCGGCGCGTTGGCCGGTGCTTACTTTCAAGGCATGATAGCCTGCGGCTCTTTGGCCGGTGCTTACTTTTTGCTCTTTTTCGAAAATAATACCTCTTTATTAATGAATCGTAGGTTTTATACATAGAATTTTTTTAGACATTCTCCATGCCAAGAATGCGGCAATTCGTACCCTTCACCATTTTTCAGGCGGTATGAAGCTCGTCCTGTCTTTTGGTGTATGATGTATGGTCCTTCCCATTGTGGCTCTAGCTTCTTAGGCTGCTTAACCTCTCGAAGAACCAACTCTCCTGGGGCAAAACTCCGCTCCTTTATCCTTTGGTTGAAATATCGCTCAACTCTGGATTTATCTTTCGCCATCCTTACTGCGGCGGCCACTCTAGTCTCCTCGAAAGGTCTAGACGATCCTGTATTCCCTGATTGTTGACTTCTTCGTCATATGATTCCCACCTTATTGATGGTACCACAATTTCCGCCGGAATGACAGCCTCCGAACCATATGTTAGTCTGTAGGGTGTTTCTCCTGTCGGCCCCCTTTCTGTTGTCCTGTAAGACCAGAGGATCTGGGGTAACAGCTCTGCCCACTTTCCCTTTCTTTCATCAGTTTTTTCTTTATTGCCCTTACTATCTGACCATTTACGTTCTCGACTTGCCCATTTGCCTGAGGGTGTGCTACTGATGCGAACCTTAAGTCAATCTTCCATTCTTCACAGAATTCCCGGAAGCTTTCGCAGTTGAATTGAGTTCCGTTATCAGTTATTATTGTCTTTGGTATGCCGAACCTGTATATCACATATTTCCAGATGAATTCCTGTGATTTTCTAGCCGTGATAGAGATAGTGGGCATTGCCTCGACCCATTTTGTGAAATAGTCGATGGCGACATATATGAACTTGAATCTCCCTGGTGAAGCTTCTGGGAATGGTCCCACAATATCTAATCCCCACATAGCAAAAGGGATTGGGCAGAGGATAGATTTTTGTTCCGCCGGAGGATTGTGTATTTTGTTCCCATGTTCCTGACACTTGAGACACTTTTGTATGTACTCTTTGCAATGTTCCATCATTTTTGGCCAAAAGTACCCGAGCCTCAGGATTTTGTGCGTTGTGGTCCTTTCTCCTTGGTGGTTTCCACAGAGCCCATCATGCACCTCTTTTATTAGTTCTGCCCCTTCGGCTATGGTAACACACTTCAACGATGGTCTTGCAAAAGATCACTTATATAGCTGGTTATTCTCAATGAAAAATGATGCGGCCCACCTTTTTATTATCCTGGCCTCCTTTTCTTCTTCTGGCAACCTTCCTTGCCGTATGTAATCTATGATTGGGGTCATCCAAGATTCTGCCTTATCATTTGGTTCCACTGTAAACACTTGAGCCCCGTCTATGCTTGATGTAGTCTTGACTTCTAACCATACCTCATTGGGTACTTTTTCGGCCATACTTGCCAATTTTGCCAAGGCATCAGCTTCAACATTCTCCTTACGAGGGAGATGCTTTAGCTCACACCTTTGGAAATTTGCTTTTAGCTCCTGAACTTTGAGCAAGTACCTCCACACTTTTCCTCTTTGACTTCATAGATGTTGTCGCTTTGTCCTGCTACCAACATGGAATCTGAGTATACCTCTAATTCTGCGAAAGGTTTAAATTTTATGAGCTTTATTTTCAACAGGATTTTATAGGAAGGAAAAAAAAGAGAGGGTATCTTCCTATGTAACCTGTTGCCCCTAGGGCGGCAGCCACCTCCAAACCCTGGATGAGGGCTTCGTATTCATTCAGCTTCATTGTTGGTAACATCGAAATCTAGCCGGAAGGCGTAATTTAGGCTTTGTCCATCTGGAGCTTGTACTACTATTCTAGCTCCTCCTGCCCCACTTTTGCATCGGGCTCCGTCAACCAAGATGGTGTATGGGTTTTAGAGCCGTTTCTCTTCTCTTGCAAAGTTTGTTTCTGTTATGAAGTCTGCCAAGGCCTATGCTTTAATCGTTGTTCTGGGTAAGAAGTGAATTTCATATTGTGTTAGCTCCACTGTCCAGCTCACCATCCGGCCGGAAGCATTTGGATTGTTAGCTATTTGCTTGAGTGGCCAGTTGGTCCTGACAAAGATTCGATGCGACTGAAAGTAGGGCCGTAATTTCCTTGACGCCACCACTAATGCAAACAGGATTTTCTCTATGTTTGTATACCGTCCTTCTGTTGGGCTCAATATTTTACCAGTGTAGTAGACTGGTATTTCCCTTTTCTCTTCCATAATCAAGACAGCTGCAACTGCCCAATCTGTTGCGGACAAGTAAAGGTAAAGATCCTGGCCTGGGGCAGGTACGCCCAATTTAGGCAAATCCCGAAGCATTTCTTTGATTTTCTCAAATGCGTCTATGCACTCTTGTCCCCATTGGAACCTGCTGTTCTTCCTTAGGATATTGAAGAACGGGATTGATTTTTCCTGAAGCTTGGAACAAAACCTGCTTAATGCTGTGAGTCTCCCGTTCAAGGCTTGGACGTCTTTGATATTTTTTGGAGGAGAAAGGTTGAGGATTGCCTGACTCTTTTCCGGATCGACCTCAATACCTCGTTGTCCAACAATGAAGCCAAGAAACCTCCCTTTGGTTACACCGAATACACACTTTTCTGGGTTCAGCTTGATTTGGTATTTGTCCAGAGTGTCGAACGTTTCCTCTAAATCCTTCATGTGTTGTTCTTTTGATGGACTTTTACGACTATATCGTCGACGTAAGCTTCCACGTTCCGGGAAAGTTGCTGACAAAATACTTTGTCAATCATTCGCTGAAAGGTAGCTCCTGCGTTCTTCAATCCAAAAGGCATTACCTTGTAACAGAATGTTCCGGCTGAATGATAAAGGATGTTTTTTCCGAATCGTCTTCTTTCATTTTTATCTGATTATAGCCGGAGAAAGCATCTAGAAAGCTTAACACAGAGCTTTGAGCAGTTGAAACCACAATCTATCTATTGATGGTAGGGGGTAGAAATCTTTCGGACATGCCTTATTCAAATCTGTGAAATCCACACACATTCTCCACTTCCCGTTTGCTTTTTTGACCATGACAACATTAGCCAGCCATCGTGGGTACGTTACCTCCCTGATGAATCCAGCTTTGAGGAGTTTCTGGACTTCGGTTCGTGCAGCCAAATCTCTTTCTTCCCCTATTACCCTTTTCTTTGCCTTAACCGCCGGATGTTTAGGGTCTACCCTGAGCTCATGCCGGATAACGCTTGGGTCTATTCCGGGCATCTCGTCCGTGCTCCAGGCGAATGTTGCCCTTCTTTTTTCCAGGAACCTCATTAAGTGAGTTTGTTCTCCACTGTCAAACGCAGTTCCTATTTTAAAAAATTTAGAAGGGTCAGATTTTAAATGTACCTCTCTGGGGGGGCTTGAGTTGTTTGACATCCTTCCTTTTCTTGACCTGACCCCGGGAAGAAGGTAACTTTCCCTTGAACTCCTTGTCCGATCCTACGGTTTTGACCATCTCCTCACTAGGAAGGCTGTCCATGATGCGGACTTCACACATTCGGGCCATCTTTTGGCTTCCTCTTATTGTAACCACCTTCCCGTTTGTGGTTAAATATTTCAATTTTAAGTGATGAGTGCTGTGTATGGCTTTGAAAGCATTGATTTCTGGCCTTCCAAGATACATGTTATATCCAGACAGACCTGGCACAATAAAAGCCGTGAGTTTCTCTGTTCTCCTTTTGTCTCCTTGGCCAGGGTCATTGTAAAGTCTATACTGCCGGAAGACGTGGTAGAGACGCCTCCTACAAATCCTCCTAGAACCGCCAAATATGGCTTGATTCGGTCCTCAGGCACTTCCAACCTCCTAACCGCCTCGGCTGATATGACATTTGCTCCAGCCCCACTATCGATCAGGATTCCTTCCATCATTCGATCATTTACCTGTGCACGAATGACGAGTGGATCGTTGTGTGGGTATAGCACTCCATCTTCATCTTCGTCGGAGAAGAAGATTGGAGGAAAACCTTCTTTTTTGGCGATTTTCTTCTCCAGGAGTTCCTGATGCACTTGATGAATGTGCCTTTTTTTTTCATTAGGGGTTAGCGGTCCTACCTCCGAAAAAAGCCCTGTGAGTTTTCTTAGAGAAAGTTTTGTTAGCTTTCTTCTTTGGGAGGAAAGGGGGTTCACTGTAAGAAATGCGAAAAATGGAAAGTCTGTTTCCCTTTTTTTTTAGTAACGTGATACTCCTATATGTTCAGATTTTAGGGAAAACAGGAGATATAAGATTCTCATCTTAAAGCAGATTACAAAAGGTTATACTAAACTTATCAGGGATGTTCTTGGAGTAACATAAAAGCAAATTGTCTGATGTGTAATTCCGAATGCTATCCGAATGAAAAGAGAAGGAACTTTTGCTTTCCTTCCTCACAGACCTGTTATCATACCCACCGATTTGCCAGGATCAAGCCTGGGGTGAATCTCTTCCTCTTGCCGTCCACGTGGTGCATTCTGGCCTCCGCCCTGTTGACTACCGTATTGCCTTTGTGCTCCGGCTGATTGCTTTCCCTTCTTCTTATTCTCCTCAATGATTTGAAGCTCTTTGGCTAAGGTAGCACAGTTTACAGTCTGGTGGCTGCGGTTTCCGTGGTATTCGCAGAATGCAACCGGAATTTCTCCTTGCGGCGGCTTTCTCGGCTGAGGGAGGTATCCCTCTCTTACTGCAGCAGCATATTTCCCTGGGTCAATGTAGACAATGGTCCTCTCCCCCTTGATGCTGTGGCCCCTGAGAGGAAGATCCGGCAGTCGACTTGCCATAATATGGCTTGTATCTTGACCCTCCTCTTCCGGCATTTCCTCCATGCCCTTCTTTCTTTTCTGGTGCCGCTGCGATTTTGAAGCTATCTGCTAGCTCCTTAGCCTTGTTTTCTGCTATCTCAGATTTCAAAAAATCATGGATCATTTCAGCTAACTCTCCATGAGTTTTTGGTGCTTTTGTTGCGATCTTTCCGGCAAGCCGAGGTTGAGCCAAACCGTTACCAAAGGCTTTGATCAAGATCTTCTCATCGATATCATCAATTTCCGCGACCTTCTTATGGAAGCATTCATTGTACTCCTTCACGGTTTCCCCCTTTCGCTGCTTAACGTCCATCAGCTCTATTGTTTCTTTTTTAACCCTCTTACTCGCAGCGAAGTATTGCTGGAATTCTTCAGTCAGCTGTTTGAAGCTCGTGATGGACTGTGGCGGTCTCGTGGAGATCCATCCCAACGCTCTCTTTGAAAGCGTTCCGGGGAATAAATTGCAGAGAGCGAGGGAGTTGATCCCCTGAGTGTTCATGGCAAACATGAACTTCTTAATATGTTGAGCGGGGTCTCCTGTCCCATCATATTTCTCAATCGCCGGGGCAACGAAATGCGGCGGGAGTTTTGCTTTTCTTATCCGCTCTGAGAAGGTGTACAAGCTCATGTCTATCTGGTCATCCTCTTCCATTTCTTCTTCACTAATGATTGAATTGTGTTTCCGATCTTTGCTTTCTTTGCCATTACTACCTCTGGAATCTTTGTTTCTCAGCTACTCTATGCCTCAGCTCAGTTATTTCATCCCATTTCTTCTGATATTCCTCGTCCCTTTGCATTAATTCCTGTGTAGAGTCTCGTTTCCCTCTACAATCTTTTCGTCAATCGATCTGACTAGTCCTTTTAGCATATCCTCGAGATCTTTCTTGGAGATGGCTTCTGGCATCTCCGAGCTCATTTCTTCTTCAACGCGATTGTCATCCTCGGTGGCATTCTTCGGTGTTTTCTTTGATTTGGAGCCAATTCTCGTATTCATATCCTGCAAAAATGTCATTAGTCGTTTCAGGATTTCCACTACAAATCGTCACAGATTACTTCCCTGTTTCTAGGTGGTCTCGTGGTCGCTTCTTGCTGTTCGTTTCCCACAGACGGCGCCAAATGAAACAGTCTACTGCATCCTAATACAATCCGATCTGATTTACTATCCTACATTACCTGGTCTTGATTACAGAATCTCGAGAGAGTGGAGAGAGAGAGAGAAAGCCTTTAGTTGGAATCGAGTGTAAGTTTGATTGCCAAATGTTGCGTATCTTATTTCGTGGGGGTACACCCCTATTTATAGTATTTTGGGCCTAGTTTCATGGTGCCAGCCTGTACTTTACATGTATAAGTACAGTTTTACCCTCTCCTAGTATCTTTGGCCGACCACAGACGGTCGGTTGTGCCATATTTTGTCTTGCCTAAGTCCTATTTTCATCCGGCTGGGTACGGCCGGATGCCCTATGTGTTTCTACTTCTATCCGGCTAGAGCGGCCGGATGCTCTATGTATCTCTATTCTCATCCGGCTAGAGCGGCCGGAAGTTCTACGTGTCTTGTTCTGGCTTGATACCATTTCTTTTCTTCTCTTCTCATCAGCAATCATTTCCAACGTTCGGCTCGGGGGCAGGAATTTCGTAGAACTTGGTGGCTATTTCATCCCAAGTACCGATGGTACTTGGTGTAAGGCTGTGGTACCACTTACTCGCATTTCCCGTCAGGCTGTGAGGGAACAGGGACAGTCTCGCTTATTGAAGTACTGCGTCTGTCGCGGTTAGACTGTTGGCATGCTGTAAGAACTTGGTAACATGTAACAGAGCTTCGTCAGGACTAGAGCCATCGAACATGCCTAACTCCTTTACACATCGGACCTGATGATATGGCTTTAGCTTTTGCCACTCATCGTATTCGGATAGGGTAAGGTGGGGAAGGATGATGGCAGGCTGTTGTCCTTGATTAGACGGCCTGTTGATGTTTCGAACTGTGGCTGGTGAAGATGCCATGTCTGCTTCCGGATTAGATTCTATCATTGTGGTAGTTATATTTTGTTGAGTTCGTTTCTGCCTTAGAGTGCACAGAAAGGTTCTCTCGATCTCTGGGATGTAACTAACCGTGTGATTATTAATATTTTCCGGGAGGTTGTGCGACCTGGTAAAAGGCATTCACTACTCAAAACAGAAAAAGAAACTCGTGATGCGAATTAAAATGGAAAAAATAGGGAGGGGGAAATTAAACAGTTAAACAGAAATAATTCAAAAATTAAGAACTACTTTTGTTTTAACAAGAGTTTAGAGAACGAAAATAAATAAGAGTAAAAAGAAATAAAAATAAATGCAGTCGAAGTAAATGAAAACAATAAAATAAAATAAAGAAAAGGACAAAATTAAATTGCTGGAATTTAAATGACAAGGGAATTTAAATGACAGTAATTTAAATGACAATAAAATAAAGAACAGAAATTTAAATGACAGAATTTAAATGTTAGAAGTTAGTTTACAGAAATTTAAATGACATAATTTAAATGTTAGAAGTTAGATTACAGAATTTAAATGTTAGAAGTTAGATTACTGAAATTTAAAGGACAATGGAAATTTAAATAACTGGAAAGTAAATGACAGGGAATTAAATGACTGGGAAGTAAATGACTGGAAAATAAATAACTTTAATTAATGCGATATTTAAATTGCTGGAATAATTAACTGACATAAATTAGTAGAAATAAAATAAACATACAACAAATAGTATAAACAGAATATTATATATAGCAAGTCAATTATCCGGGGTTGTGAGTGGTTGGAAGTGGTATATTTAAAACAATTGAGAAAGAAATTAACAACTCAAATATCCGTCGGGCTGCAAATAAACCCGGTCACAGTAGTATAGTAAGACAGAAGCGGCCGAGGTCAAACCGTGGGACTTATAGCGAAATAATATAGTACCTAAGCTTGTCACGAAAAGGGGGAAATTAATTGACTTGTTTTTGAAAAGTAAAATAGCAGATAAAGTTAACTGAGTGGAAGATAAATTAAACGGGACTCCGGGTTCAGGTTTATATAATCTGATTAATTATGCTATCTCTACCGGTTTATTATAAAGGTTTGGCAAACTTCCTGTTAATATCTTAAGGACTAAATCATAGACTCAAAAGGACTCGTTTACCAGAAAATGCTCGGTCTATTCTAGATTCGAGCAAAACACATGTAAACGGAATTAAGTGCGAGGAATTATATTTGCGTCTGAAAATACTAACTTATTAAATCATAATAAGATTTCTCCAGATTTACGGCTTAATTAACCTGTCTATTGGTCACTGATCTGATCATAATAGACTTTGTAAAGCATTTTAATAAATTCATGAAATTTATTAAAAAGGCGAGAGATAAGCTTTAATCGTAACAAACTGTATTTATTTTAACCGGTAGAGATATAGATTACAAAACTAACCAAACTATAATTAAACCTTCCCCATAGTAAATCCTCCTTAGCCTGACATATTAGCTGGTAATAAGTCAGTCAGAGTTTAATACCCCGGATCTAAAAATGGTGATTTAATTACTCTAATAAGATTATTAAGAGCCTAATTGTGCCTAGAGAGTATTGGTAAAAAGAATAAAACCAAAAGAAAAGAGAAAATGCGTTAAACGCGAAAAACGTTAAAATGCGCATTAAATGAAAATAAGAGATATATAATCTCGTAAGGGTCCGAGATGGATTCCTAAGGCTTAGTTAGGCCTAATTAGTGTACGGGAATGATTCCGAAGAAAACGGATCCAAATAATGGATTAAAACGTTAAATAAGCATAAAAGCACGTTTTTCGAGAAAACCTGAAAACGTGACTTTAGTGGTCAAATGGACCCGTAAAAATTATAGTTGATTAAATAACTATAAATAAGTGTTAATGGAAGCTTAATAACCATTAAAATTAATTGAACGGCAAAATTCCGGAAAACGGACCCGGTAAGTGAATAGTGACGAAACCGGGAGACGAAACGCGTTTAATTCGAAAAGACGGAAAAAAAATGACCCGGGCTATTAATTAATGTGGGCCGGTTTTAATTAATAAGTATACACCCATTAATAGCTTGTTAGCTATTAAGTAATAAGAAGACAAGTAAATAAATAAATAAAGCAAATAGTGTAAAGTAAAAAGTAAAGTAAATAAATACCTCTCACCTCTTTCTTTCTCATTCACGATTTGCTCCAGAGAATTGCGAACCCCTTCTTCTTCCTCTGTAACTCGCGACAACAACACACACACCACCCTCATCTTGTCTCAACTCTAACTTGCTCATTCCTCCACCAAATTACATGAAATTTATACCATTGAATTCCTCTCGGTGAGAGCTCCGATTTCCACCCAAATAAAATTCGATTCCTCCACTTTCATCTCCATCGACGTGGGAGCTTTTGAAGCTTGGAGAGCTGATTTCAACCCTTCTTCTCTTCCTTAGTGCCTTAAGGTATTAATAAGTAAGTGTATAGAACATTTTAAGCTTATTCTACCACTTGTGAGAGTTTTTCCCTCACGTTGGAAAATTCCCCTCTTTTCAGCCGAGACCATATGTTTTCATGGGTGTTGGAAACTTCTCCAGTTGGTTGCCAAGCCAACCATTTGGGTTTTCTAAGGTAAAGTCTAGATTTGAACTCTGAAAAACTAGCTCTTAAAAGAATATATGTTAGGTTTTGTGGAGGAAAAGTGAATTGATTGTTGAATGTGTGATGGGCTGCGGTTGTAGTTGGCAATCCAAAGCCCTTGTGTGGTGTGGAAAACAAGAGAGGAGAAAGAGGGAACAAGATAGAGAGGAAGAAGGGGAGTGAAAACTGAAAGTAAAACAAGGTAAAGAGCTTACCTTGAATTGGTTTTATTTCCTTGTGAAATTAATGTGTGTGGGTGTGCAATTGAACCGAGAAGTTAAACTAATACATATGTGTGAACAAGTGGGAAAATTAATGTAGTTGTTGATGCTTGATTAAACAGGAGTGAAGATTGTGTATATGAGTTGATTTAAGTGTGGTGAATATGCTAAAGAAGTAGACAAGTGCTGTCAAAATTTCCTTGGAGATTATGAACTTGGGTGCTTTACTATAAGGATGAAACTAGGTGTTTAAGAGGTGCTAAGTAAGTGGTTATGTTTTGAGAACCTAACTAGAAGAAGAGTGTGCTGAGAGCAAAATAATGTCATTTGAGTGCTAGTTATGGCATCAGTAGGAGAGGTTTGAATGGCTCAAAGAAGAAGCCAAAAATCTGTTGCAATCAGATAGAAAAACAAGTGGAAAACTAGCTTTGTAAGTGTAAAGAGTCTAAGTAAAATTAGCTAGATTGGTGAGTGCATTTGGTGCTTGGTTTAAGGTGATTAAGAAGGGTAATTAGTCACTAAAACATGAAGGTTTTAGTTGGTGAAGGTTGGTTAATTAGTGGGCAAAGAGAGAACCTGTAACAGAGGAATAAACTGTCAAAACCGTGAAATCTGTAACAGGGTCCGGGACTTAGGTCCAGGACCAAGTCCCGGACCACCCCTATTTTACCCCGAGAGTGCTCTGCTTGTCTGGTCCGGGTCCTAACCCCAAGCCCAAGTCCGGACCATATACATTTTTCAACCCGAGAGTTCCCTGCTTGTTTGGTCCGGGACCTAACTCCTTGCCCAAGTCCCGGACCATATACAATTTATTAGCCGAGAGTTTGAACCATGGTTGGTCCGGGACTTAAGTCCCGTGTAAAGTCCCGGACCAGACCAGAAATGTAACAATAAGTGTTTTAAGTGGGGTTTAAGCTAGGGAATGGTTTGGCAATGATGTTATAAGGTGTTAAGGCCTTGTTTGGTGTCATGTAAAGGCCCTAGGAAGTGTAAGAAAGTGTTAGAAGTGATTGAGAAGTGAGAACTCAAATTAACAAGTAAAGTAAAAAACGGGTTAAACGGGATAACGGGGTAAATACGGGAATAGCATTTTATTATGTACCGTATGAGCTTAGTATTAATAATAATGTTTGAAATATTATCAGAGATCGTGCGTGACCCGAGCAAGGTGAGATGACACGGTTAAGGTAAAATCCCGGTGAAAGGAAAGGTTGATTTCTCATGCCCGTATGCTAACCGAGTTACTCTGATTTGTGTGTTTGTGTGCCGGCTTAATTAAGATTAAAGCATGAAAATAATCCCTGTTTGATTATGGATGCCTTGTATGTTGTATGAACTAACATACTTGTACGCCGGTGTGGACTAACATAGTGCATAGACCGACTCATAGAGAGTAGTGATTGACTAAAACCGTAGATCGGGTAGTCTCATGAACAATGGTAATATGCAAACACACACAAGCTATCGATTAAAGTATAACGATAACACAAACATATGAACTCCCTAAAATGTGAGGAGATGTACGGGTTGAGTAAATACCCGATAACGGTTAGAGAACCTTATGAAACAATCCACGAAATAAAATGAGTGGAGAGATAAATGACCTCCGTCGAGAGGATTGAAGTTAGTCCAATAATGTGAACTTATAAGAAAGGTAAAGAGACCTAAGGGACTATGTAACTCCCTTGAGACATGGTCGACCTCCTATATGAGGATCTTACCCGGTATAAGAAAATATCCGAATGTATAAGTATATGGTTGTGAGGGTAACCCATAAACCTAAGATTACCCGAATTTAAGTAAAGTTCCCAAGTCATTAGAAACATCAAGAGTGATGCTTCTAGACTAATATACATAAAATTATTATAACTCCGAGAGAGGAGTGTATGGGAAAGTGAGTAGTCCGAGAGTAGTCGGACCTATGTAAAAGAGATGGGAACTAAGAGAAAGTTCCAGGAGCTAGTTGAGCCTTCCCACCATGCTAGACCCAGAGTAGGGTCGAAACCGGGGAAGTAAGACTATGCTCGAGAGCCGTGAGTTTTGGCTTGAGCATGTATTAAGAGTAACAAGTGTGACGTAGGAGACCTGTAGAGTCTCGAGAATCTACAAGAGCTTGAGTATGAATAACCCAAGAGAGTGGGTAAGATAATGAGCATAAATAACCCAAGAGTATGGGTGAGCTAATGAGAATAAGTAACCCGAGAGTGTGGGTGAGTATAGTACGAGTAGCCCAAGAGAATGGGCGTGTAATTGAATAAGTAACCCGAGAGAGCGGGAGAGGTACTGAATAAGTAAACAAGGCATAGTGAGGTATAACCCTCATGGCCTAAGAGTAAACATATACAACTAACAACCTTGTTATGTTAGTTAGGAATTGTGCTCCCTGATTGGATGTAGATTCCTTGTGTAATATACATATATATTGTATTGCCATGATGCATGTTGTTTGATTAAAATGAACTCCACGTATATCCGACCCAAAGTAGTTGGCGTACCGCGGTTAGCACGCGGTATATGCGAATTTCATATTCAGCGTAAGCCCCCTAGGGGGAACGTTTTTAGTGTGCAGGTACTTGAAGCTGACCACCGTTCGAGAGAGTAGGACGGGGACTGCTATGAAGCATGGGTAGTTAGATAGTAATTACTAATGCATTGAAAGAGGTGTAAGTCCGAGTATGTTATCGGCATCCGTATATTGTAGACTCGGTATAGTATAGTAAAGAAAGGAATTGAGTATTGTGTTGTATGAAGTACTCGGTTGTTCCAGTTTATCAGACCGCTACGGTAAGTCAGAAAGGCCTGTTTAGCCACATGGGTGGCTAACGGCGTTGTTTCACCCCTCGTTGTAATTAGAGTTCCGCTGCGTGAGTAGGAGTAATTAGTAACGGTTTAGAGTGGTAATGACAAGATTAACGGTTGGGGTGGTGTTACAAAAATGTAACAAAAAGTATCAGAGCGAAGTATCGCTCTGATGACTGGAAATACCGAGCTTAGGAAATACCGAGTTAGGAATTAGAGACTTAGGGCTATGGGTTGAGTGGTAGCGTGAGAGATGCGCTAGTTTGAACTTCCAGTATGTTCTGGATACCTACAATACCAAACCCGCCCTCCACAACCCCCGTATTAAAAGTTCGGGAAAGAACGCCGAGAAAGACGGGGAAACCCGATCTGGCACTTACACAAATATTTCAAAATGAACTAGAACCTGTCATGCGGTAGATCCTGAGACCGGAAACCCGGAGTGGATCCCGCTGGAACGACAATAACCGCACTTAATGACGGAAGGTCGAGACATCCTAATCCAAGGAGACCAGAATTTGTGGCGGCCTGGGGCGACATGCTTAGCAGTCGTGAGAACCCAGCTGGCCGAGCAGCAGCAATAAGGAAGCACCAACCGTGCAAGAAGGCGGATTAATGAGAAGCAACCAAACCGAGACACATGTCTACGGACCGCCATAACTAAATAATACCACCAAAGGTCTATCAACCGACTAAGAATCTAGTCAAGAGTAGATAAAACACCCTGCCACACCCGAAGAGGTTGTGATACCCAGCGGGCATAGCTTAGACAGCTACAAGTATAACTACGGGATATACCCGAATAGGACTACAGCAGTAGTGCCTAAATGACTAAACCTCGGTAACCACTGTAAAGACGTGGGAACGAGCAACGAGGTAGAATAGAACTAAAGTAATTAAGGGACTCCGAGAGAGAAGAAGCACCTAAATGGATGACAGTCATGTCAAGATGAACAAGTGTGCAGCTCCGACGAGCAGTTATCCGACCAAAGGGTCAAAGGAAGAGCCGACAAGGCTACCAAATTCACTAAGAACGATACCGTGACCGGTATAAGTTAACCCAAAAACCGCCTGTACCGCGCACTTGCCTCGGCAAGTGCAGTAATAATGGGACCGTTAAGAAGAATTAACAAGTGACAAGTACTTGGCAAGTACCAAGGTGGCGAACGAAGCCAGTACGGTAAGACAAACCTTAAGAATTGTGAAAAGAAACCTTGAAAAGGCCTAACAGCCTAATCACTGTATAAAGAACGCCAGTCGGCGAGAAGCTAGACTCGGTAAAGAACAGTCGGCACTGAAATGCCATGAAGATCTTACTTTCAAACCCAAGTTTTTCTTTCAAACAAATTTTTTTCCAAAAAACCCCGAATATTAAACTGAAACCAGAGAACCCGGTAAGTTATCATAGGACGATACTAGAGGAGTTGGCAATAGAATGCTTCACCTAGGCGTGACCGACACTACAAGTGTACACAAATGAGACATGGAACGACCGCACTCCGAAGGAGCTTGCGGGCCTGACAGACCAATTATGAGTTAGTCAGGTAAGTGGTAACGTATCAATAAGATACTCCATGTATGTATACAAGTAGAGTATGGTACACGGGAAGTAGCCCACTCCATACTACGGACGAAAGAGCCAATTCAAACCAAGACAGTTGGACACCTCGAATGATCGAAGAACACAAGGAAGCTTACCAAGATAAAGGAGTCTAGAATCCAGTAAGGTGACGGACCTAAGGATATAGCGTTAATAAGTGCGAGAAGCACAGAGTATTAAGCACAGACATTGGATATGTCTCAGGAAATACTAATAACTGGAATATATACCAGCGTAAGTAATAAGGCAAATGCCTTAAATGATCATATCGATGTTATGATAAACGGGATAGAATTCCCACATTATACCTCACTGAAGAGAACAATGACCTGACCCAGAGGTATTAGAAGGTACCAAGGATCTACCCAATAGTGGGAGACATTACAACCCTAAACGGGATAGTCAAGGACATAGCCGCAAGGCGAAGTCACAACTGAACATAACCATAAGTACAAGCCAGATGTAATGGCATTACTCAGTAACACCCAGGAGCAATCCGGGAAGGGTGCCGGAGTCAACAGTAGTTGAACGAAACATCGTGTTGAGAATACAAGTGTTAAATCAAACACCGGGTAGAACCCGAAGGGATCCCACGTAAAAAAGGAACACCCTAACTTGCTAGAGGGCATGAATGAGTATCAAAATACTTTAAGGGTCTTCCATGTTTGGAAGCGTGATGAAACTACCATATCAAAAGCCCAGTAATACCTCCAAACCATTTAATGGTATACGGAGAAGCGGAAATCTAGATAAACAGCCGCATGGAACATGACTCGAGGCAAGGTGGCTTGTAAGCCGAAAAACCAACTACAATACGTAGATCCAACGTTGTAAAACATATGCATAAAGCATAAGAGTTATTGTGGAGCACGAACCACTACCTTAGAGTGGGGATACCACTTGTTACTGGGGGGCCTAGGGAGCGGAAATTGCGTGAATCCTCCAGAGAAAGGCTACCACGTAGGCATGAAATGTGAAACCGCTAGAGCGGTGTAGTAAAACTTGAGCATGTGTATATTGCCAGGAGCATATGAACTATAGTAGTTGTAAAGAGGAACCTTGATAGCAGTACAAAGGAAACCGATAAAGTAATCGGATGAGTAGTGAACACTGTATGTGTACAGTATGAACTGCGGAGTAAGCAGTGCGCAAGCGCACAGAGAGATTTAAAGAATAGCGTATATTATTGAGCCAAGGGAATGGCAAGCCATAGTGTAAATGGCGAGTACACCTGGGCGAAAGCTAAAGTAGTAGCGGATGCCATGAAAATGAGAAAGAACAAGGTACGCAGTAAGCGACCATTGTAAGAGTATATTCAGTTAGTGATATGAAGCTGATAAGGAAATGAGGTAAAGAAGACATGATCATTCCTATCTCATCAGAGATTTACTGTCAAGGGTTTACGCTTCTGCACTCTGTATGACTGAGTGTTTTGGTATTGCACTTGTGCGGTAATGATGAAGTGGGAGAGCCAGGAATTGAGAAATGGCAACGAAGCCTGTTGAGTGAGAATCTAGAGAGATAACCGTGCGGCCATTGGCCAAAGATGCACAAAGAACGTGGGCAGTAACCCACGGGCCCAGGATCGATATGTGGAAAAAGGCAGAGTAGTATGAATGAGGAATTCTTGTACAGAAATAAATAAACAATATGATTCAGAAGTCATTATCAAATGAGGAAGCACTACATGCTAAGTAGCAGCTTAACCTCAACCGACAATAAGTCGGGAAAAAGTAGTGAATAACCACAAAGGTATACAGAGTATACAAAAAAATATAGATTTCCAGAGAATTGGAGAGAGAAAATCTATAACTCATCGAATTCGCATACGGTATGAGATACCTAGCGACGATTGACTAACCTTTATTCCCAAGTTAAAAGGGATAGAAAAGGAGTGGATAATACATTGAGAGTACCAAAGGGCGAGTTAAGCTCTAGTTATCAGGTCACGCAATAGAAGCTTGTGGACCGTAACTCAAAGGTTAAGTATACCTAGCAATTGTGAGTAATTGCCTAATCCTAAATGCTTTGAAGCCTTAGAGGCTAGAACCGACCCGGTTATGAGTAAATTAACCGCATTGAAGTTAAAACACTTCATGATACCAGAATTAGTGAACCAATGTTCAGTATAACATATGGTCGGTTACGCGAGCGTAACCCCTTTAAGGGGGGTAGGGCGAGAAACCGCTTAGAGTATGTTTTACGTTTAGTGCGTAAACTACTATGTGCATAGCACCAAAAAAAGAAATTGTTTTGATGATTGGAACTTATGTTACATAAACATATGTACCCATTCATTGTGTAATAATGATTATTGTGCATGAGTGATGCGAGAGAGTAACGAGTATGTAATATTTATGAAAAGAGAGTAGAGAGACTCCTAGGGAATGAGAATCCCTATAGTATGTCTAGTGAGATTAGACATGAGTTATGATGAGTATGAATCGGCATGAAACCGATGTGTAACCTAAGAGGGAGTGAGTTCCCTAGGTGATTTATTTGAGAATGATTGATGGAGTGAGTTCCATCCTTTGGAGTTGTATGTTGTATGTTTTAAGTTGAGTAATAATTTGACTAATGAGGCCACAATTATGGAATGCCTAGGCAAGGTAAGTGAAACAAATTGAGAATAATGGATGACTTAAGTTCCATGATAAAGATAATTGAAACAGATTGTTTTAAGAATATGACTAGAAAGAGTAAAAGATAGAAAACGAAAATGTTTGTCTATCTAATTGTTGAAACTGACGTGGGAGGTGGAACTGGTCTGCTAGCGATCAAGGGAAACCGAACACAAATTGGGGTGGAAGGATAGTTCAACACTGATGCTGATCACATCAGGGTTGGATGATTCTTGAAGCTCCCTATAAGTGGTCACAAGTAATCACGCTAAGAAAAGATACAGCTACCATAAATCTGATTTGGAGTTGTGTGTGATGTTTAAAAAGAATTTTCAAACAGATTTTGAAAAAGAATTTTCTTCAAGTATGAAGATGGAAACGGAAACTGGTTTTGAAACCGCTATCACCCGCCGATGGCTGTGGCCTTAGTCTTGATGACCGGTAGAACGGGGGGCGTGTATTAGTTTTGAAACCATTGCACCGTACGTGCGGCGGTCCTAAGTGACCGGTTGGGGCGGGGGGTCAGTGTGTGATTTTTCCAAAGGCAAGCGGGACGGGAGAGTACCTGAGATGTTCCTGTGTTGAGTGAGTCAACCAGAGTGCCTGAGGATATGTATATGTGTAATCTTTTGATCAGAACCGAAGGGACCGTGGGCCAGAGAGAGTAAGTGCCCATTTGTCATGAAACGGCCATGAACCAGAAAGAGTAAGTGTTCAACGTGACCGGTACCTGAGGGATCAGTAGTAGTATAATACTCAATATGGATTCGAGGACGGTAGTGCTTCTTGTCTTCGGACCGATTCCATGGAGAGAGAACAAAAGTATTTTTGATTGCTATACATGCTGTGATTTGTGTGTGGTATGTGTAGTATGTAATGTGACTGACTTGTGGAGTCTGTAAGGTTATACATGTATTATAACCTTGGCATAGCGTGTGCCCCTGAGAGTAACCATCTAGATTCACCAACTTTGAGGACAAAGTTCCTAAGGGGGGTAGGTTTTAATACCCCGGATCTAAAAATGGTGATTTAATTACTCTAATAAGATTATTAAGAGCCTAATTGTGCCTAGAGAGTATTGGTAAAAAGAATAAAACCAAAGAAAAGAGAAAATGCGTTAAACGCGAAAAACGCTAAAATGCGCATTAAATGAAAATAAGAAATATATAATCTCGTAAGGGTCCGAGATGGATTCCTAAGGCTTAGTTAGGCTAATTAGTGTACGGGAATGATTCCCGAAGAAAACGGATCCAAAATAATGGATTAAAACGTTAATAAGCATAAAAGCCGTTTTTCGAGAAAACCCGAAAACGTGACTTTAAGTGGTCAAATGGACCCGTAAAAATTATAGTTGATTAAATAACTATAAATAAGTGTTAATGGAAGCTTAATAACCATTAAAATTAATTGAACGGCAAAATTCCGGAAAACGGACCCGGTAAGTGAATAGTGACGAAACCGGGAGACGAAACGCGTTTATTCGAAAAGACGGAAAAAATAACCGGGCTATTAATTAATGTGGGCCGGTTTTACTGAATAAGTATACACCCATTAATAGCTTGTTAGCTATTAAGTAATAAGAAGACAAGTAAATAAATAAATAAAGCAAATAGTGTAAAGTAAAAAGTAAGTAAATAAATACCTCTCACCTCTTTCTTTCTCATTCACGATTTGCTCCAGAGACTTGCGAACCCCTTCTTCTTCCTCTGTAACTCGTGACAACAACAGCACACAACCCTCATCTTGTCTCAACTCTAACTTGCTCATTCCTCCACCAAAATACATGAAATTTATACCGTTGAATCCTCTCGGTGAGAGCTCCGATTTCCACCCAAATAAAATTCGATTCCTCCACTTTCATCTCCATCGACGTGGGAGCTTTTGAAGCTTGGAGAGCTGATTTCAACCCTCTTCTCTTCCTTAGTGCCTTAAGGTATTAATAAGTAAGTGTATAGAACATTTTAAGCTTATTCTACCACTTGTGAGAGTTTTCCCTCACGTTGGAAAATTCCCCTCTTTTCAGCCGAGACATATGTTTTCGTGGGGTGTTGGAAACTTCTCCAGTTGGTTGCCAAGCCAACCATTTGGGTTCTCTAAGGTAAAGTCTAGATTGAACTCTGAAAACTAGCTCTTAAAATATATGTTAGGTTTTGTGGAGGAAAAGTGAATTGATGTTGAATGTGTGATGGGGCTGCGGTTGTAGTTGGCAATCCAAAGCCCTTGTGTGGTGTGGAAAACAAGAGGAGAAAGAGGGAACAAGATAGAGAGGAAGAAGGGGAGTGAAAACTGAAAGTAAAACAAGGTAAAGAGCTTACCTTGAATTGGTTTTATTTCCTTGTGAAATTAATGTGTGTGGGTGTGCAATTGAACCGAGAAGTTAAACTAATACATATGTGTGAACAAGTGGAAAATTAATGTATTGTTGATGCTTGATTAAACAGGAGTGAAGATTGTGTATATGAGTTGATTTAAGTGTGGTGAAATGCTAAAGAAGTAGACAAGTGCTGTCAAATTTTCCTTGGAGATTATGAACTTGGGTGCTTTACTATAAGGATGAAACTAGGTGTTTAAGAGGTGCTAAGTAGTGGTATGTTTTGAGAACCTAACTAGAAGAAGAGTGTGCTGAGAGCAAAATAATGTCATTTGGGTGCTAGTTATGGCATCAGTAGGAGAGGTTTGAATGGTCAAAGAAGAAGCCAAAAATCTGTTGCAATCAGATAGAAAAACAAGTGGAAAACTAGCTTTGTAAGTGTAAAGAGTCTAAGTAAAATTAGCTAGATTGGTGAGTGCATTTGGTGCTTGGTTTAAGGTGATTAGAAGGGTAATTAGTCACTAAAACATGAAGGTTTTAGTTGGTGAAGGTTGGTTAAAGTGGGCAAAAGAGAGAACCTGTAACAGAGGAATAAACTGTCAAAACCGTGAAATGAAATGTAACAGGGTCCGGGACTTAGGTCCAGGACCAAGTCCCGGACCACCCCTATTTTTACCCCCGAGAGTGCTCTGCTTGTCTGGTCCGGGTCCTAACCCCAAGCCCAAGTCCCGGACCATATACATTTTTCAACCCGAGAGTTCCCTGCTTGTTTGGTCCGGGACCTAACTCCTTGCCCAAGTCCCGGACCATATACAATTTATTAGCCGAGAGTTTGAACCATGGTTGGTCTGGGACTTAAGTCCCGTGTAAAGTCCCGGACCAGACCAGAAATGTAACAATAAGTGTTTTAAGTGGGGTTTAAGCTAGGGATGTTTGGCAATGATGTTATAAGGTGTTAAGGCCTTGTTTGTGTCATGTAAAGGCCCTAGGAAGTGTAAGAAAGTGTTAGAAGTGATTGAGAAGTGAGAACTCAAATTAACAAGAGTAAAACGAGGTTAACGGGATAAAGGGGTGGGGTAAATACGAGAATAGCATTTTATTATGCACCGTATGAGCTTAGTATTAATAATAATGTTTGAAATATTATCAGAGAATCGTGCGTGACCTGAGCAAGGTGAGATGACACGGTTAAAGTAAAATCCCGGTGAAAGGTATGATTTTCTCATGCCCCGTATGCTAACCGAGTTACTCTGATTTGTTGGTTTGTGTGCCGGCTTAATTAAGATTAAAGCATGAAAATAATCCCTTGTTTGATTATGGATGCCTTATTGTATGTTGTATGAACTAACATACTTGTACGCGGTGTGGACTAACATAGTGCATAGACCGACTCATAGAGAGTAGTGATTGACTAGAAACCCGTAGATCGGGTAGTCTCATGAACAATGGTAATAATATGCAAACACACACAAGCTATCGATTAAAGTATAACGATAACACAAACATATGAACTCCTAAAATGTGAGGAGATGTACGGGTTGTGTAAATACCCGTAACGGTTAGAGAACCTTATTGAAACATCCACGAAATAAATATGAGTGGAGAGATAAATGACCTCCGTCGAGAGGATTGAAGTTAGTCCAATAATGTGAACTTATAAGAAAGGTAAAAGAGACCTAAGGGACTATGTAACTCCCTTGAGACATGGTCGACCTCCTATATGAGGATCTTACCGGTATAAGAAATATCCGAATGTATAAGTATATGGTTGTGAGGGTAACCCTTAAACCTAAGATTACCCGAATTTAAGTAAAGTTCCAAAGTCATTAGAAACATCAAGAGTGATGCTTCTAGACTAATATACATAAAATTATTATAACTCCGAGAGAGGAGTGTATGGGAAAGTGAGTAGTCCGAGAGTAGTCGGACCTATGTAAAAGAGATGGGAACTAAGAGAAAGTTCCAGGAGCTAGTTGAGCCTTCCCACCATGCTAGACCCAGAGTAGGGTCGAAACCGGGGAAGTAAGACTAGCTCGAGAGCCGTGAGTTTTGGCTTGAGCATGTATTAAGAGTAACAAGCGTGACGTAGGAGACCTGTAGAGTCTCGAGAATCTACAAGAGCTTGAGTATGAATAACCCAAGAGAGTGGGTAAGATAATGTGCATAAATAACCCAAGAGTATGGGTGAGCTAATGAGAATAAGTAACCCGAGAGGTGGGGTGAGTATAGTACGAGTAGCCCAAGAGAATGGGGTGTAATTGAATAAGTAACCCGAGAGAGCGGGAGAGGAGAGGTACTGAATAAGTAAACAAGGCATAGTGAGGTATAACCCTCATGGCCTAAGAGTAAACATATACAACTAACAACTTGTTATGTTAGTTAGGAATGTGCTCCCTGATTGGATGTAGATTCCTTGTGTAATATACATATATATTGTATTGCCATGATGCATGTTGTTTGATTAAAATGAACTCCACGTATATCCGACCCAAAGTAGTCGGCGTACCGCGGTTAGCACGCGGTATATGCGAATTTCATATTCTGCGTAAGCTGACCCCTAGGGGGAACGTTTTAGTGTTGCAGGTACTTGACTTGAAGCTGACCACCGTTCGAGAGAGTAGGACGGGGACTGCTATGAAGCATGGGTAGTTAGATAGTAATTACTAATGCATTGAAAGAGGTGTAAGTCCGAGTATGTTATTGGCATCCGTATATTGTAGACTCGGTATAGTAAAGAAAGGAATTGAGTATTGTGTTGTATGAAGTACTCGGTTGTTCCAGTTCATCAGACCGCTACGGTAAGTAAGAAAGGCCTGTTTAGCCACATGGGTGGCTAACGGCGTTGTTTCACCCTCGTTGTAATTAGAGTTCCGCTGCGTGAGTAGGAGTAATTAGTAACGGTTTAAGAGGTAATGACAAGATTA
Source organism: Limonium bicolor (assembly GCA_023374045.1). Classification (NCBI taxonomy): domain Eukaryota; kingdom Viridiplantae; phylum Streptophyta; class Magnoliopsida; order Caryophyllales; family Plumbaginaceae; genus Limonium; species Limonium bicolor. The sequence continues at coordinate 124,305,814 of CM041781.1, read as the reverse complement.
ACGGTTGGGGGTGTTACACAGGTTGGACGTAATAATAATGCGGAGTTGCGGAGGTGTGGATGGTGAATGGAGAAATGAAGAGAAAGAAGAGTGGAGAGTGTACGTAGGAATTTGTGTGTGGAATGAGTGATTTGGAGTGTTGAGTTCTGGGGTCGAACGTATATTTTGGTTGAAGGTGCAGTGTGTTTTTATAGAAGAAAGGAAGAGGAAGAAGATAGAGGTGGAACACGCTTGAGGAATTAAGGTGTGCGCCGGCGCCTGATATTGCTGATGGGGTAGATAGATGTGTTTGCAGGCGCCGCAAGAAAAACGGGAAGACGGTCGCGTCAAGTTGCAGGATCTGGGTGCATTTAATGTGTCCTTGGTTCTTGTCCTGCCATTTATCCACGGACAGCATAGCTTTTATTTCTATCTGCCTTTTTACACGGACAGGCACGGTTGTGGCTATTCTTGTCCGCCCTTTTATCCACGGACAAGCCACGGACAGGCCACTCTTGTCCGGCCTTTTCTCCTCGGACGTGTGTATTTGTCTCGTTTTCTTTTGTGAACTTTGACCGGCACTAGAGTCTTGTTTGGGCTCCGCTTATCGACCCGTTTGCGCCTACGCGTTCGTCTCTTCGTCTACTTTGCTCCTAGATTGGGTTCCTCATGTTTAACCAATAAATTTGTAAGATAACCAAGAAAACACAAACTAGAGGAAAACTAACCAAAGTGGAGAAATGAGCAGAAAAGTGTTAATATAACATATGAAATACACTCATAAAACATGCTCATTTGGACACTTATCACCTGTATAAACACTTTCGTACCTGCAAGATGAAATCAAGCAGCCCACCCCGGGAGGGGTGAGTCAGTTCCTTGGAATGGAACTGGTACAATTCTCCAAAACAAAACTTTTAAAACATAACTCTTAAATAAACAATAACTTGAAGTCAAACTCTTAAAACAAAACAGAGGAACAAGGCACTTTAAAATCACCAAGTTAAGGATAACGAGTTAAGGATAGAGATAAATAAACCAAAGGTAAAGTAAGTCAATTAAAAAGTCACACCATGAGTTAGTGAACATCCATTTCTTATGTTAGATTCAATTCCAGTCAGGAGTAGAAAGACTCAAGTAGTCACAAGGACTAGGAATGAAAAGATAAGTCCAAAACCAACAACTCAAGAGTGGAATAACACCAACTGGGAGCGATGGCCCCACTGCCAGATATAAATGTGCATATGGACGAGGGATATACAACCCCTACTATCATACACGTCCTTTTTGGACAGGGATATACAGCTCTTTGCTATTACCGACTCATTCTCAGTCACCGGTGAAGACGCGGGCACGTCACAACAAAGACTCAGCTCATGGATGAAACAATATCAGAGTCAAAGGAAGAATTACCAAGATTGACCTTTTCCCATATTCCACTAGATTATAACTGCACAAGTGCAATACCAAAACACTCAGTCCTACAGAGTGTAGAGGCGTAAACCCTCGACAGTTAATATCTAATGAAACAACCAGATAGGAGGAACCAATAATCATTTAAGTTGTACATTCAAGGCTCAGTGAGTCTATCAAGCTGAGTTAGTCACACAAACAGTTTCCTGTTGAAATTCATTTCAGCTCAGTTAGCGTATTTCGAAAACGTCTCTTAAGTCGGTTAACAAAAGTATTGAGTACGAGAAATCATACCTGGTTAATGCTGTAGCAGTTCTAGTCGACTTGTGAAAATATTCAACAATACTCTAAGGAATATTAAAGGTAGTCTAACATCAATAACTTGTAGCCTAAGTTAAACTTAAATAAATTCCTTACTCTTTGTCTTTTAAGCCTTCACTAAATGTATGTATAACCTTTGACTTATCTTAGAATGTTGTATAACTCAAGGCTGTAAGACCAAGGAATGTATTTTATTAACACTTGTTAATTGTTCCACTCTTATCCACTTTACTCATACTTAACCATATTCTAATTCAAGACTTTTGAGACCCTTATGTCATAAATGCATTTTATGTTATTCAGTCAATCGTAGAATTTCAATAACAATCTTAAGCTCAATACTTTTATTCTTAATTTAGAATAAACCTCATTATTATGACCTATGATAGGTTTATCTTAGAATACTATACAATTATTTCACTGTGTAATAATTATGTATTTTATCAATATTACTAGATAATCCATTATGATTAAGTTTTCCCCTTAACTTATTAAGATCTACATCTTGGATTTGAATCATAGTGTTTGTAGATACATTTTATTATAAATTAATTGAGCCACTAAACAATTATCATATCCTTAGTTCAGAATGACTTTTTATTACAACCATCTAATAATCTTGCCTTAAGATGTTGAATTATTTCTCATCTTGAAATAACTATATTATAATTACTTAGACTTATCGAACTCTTACATTAGTATTCACAATAATATTATTTGCTTTTATTACCTATATAATAAGGTGTTTGAGATAACCTTTTATGTATCCTTACTTACATTTAATTTCCAAATGTCTTTTTTTTTACACCATTCCCTCCATAGACTATGTATAATAATTTTACTACCTTCAATAAACTTAAGTCTTAAATACAATTTAAATTGTTTTCAAAGCCTAAGGTTTCAAAGGAATAACTTAATAAATTAATTCCCTTTATTATGTTTAGGATAAGCATTATATCTTAACATAAAGGTAAAATTTATCTAAGATTTAAATTCTCATTCATAAGTGAAATTGTCAATATTTAATAAGATCATCCATTCTGAAAAATCCTCATACCTTAAATTCAAATGTCACATTAATATTTCCAATGTCGTAAGGTAGATTAATATAATCTATATGTAACTTAGCTCATCAAAATAAAGGTTCAAGGTTTTAAGTATCTAATTTGTATTTGCAAACCTTTTTATAAGTTCTGGCTATTAATTACAACACTTATTATAAACTCACATTCTGAAATTGGTAATTAATGTTATAAATGTATTTTATATTGCTTATCTAATCTAAGAAACTTAAAGAATTATTTAGATTAATTCCTAAATCATAGTTTAATATAGGTTATATCATATTCATTTAATGATTATCTTAAAACATGAAGTTATTATTCGATACTATAAATGTTATGAAATGATTAATTTAGACTTATTAATCCACTCCACATTAGATGTAAAAGTATTTCATTATATAATGGGGGTTGCTATTCGCAGTACAAAATTAAATCACCGCAGTACAAAAATTTTTTAATTCTATTGACGTTGTACACATGTATGATGTGTCGCTGTGTTTTTTTTTCAAAAAATGATATCAGAAAGTAAATTTACCGAAGTAGTTTGTAGTTGATTAGTAGCGAATTTTACTAGTTACTTTTTTGTTGGAATCAATACAGGAACCTTTTTTTGTAAAAAAAAGTGTTGGATTACATTTTTATGTGTTTATATTACATTTTTATGTGTTTATATTATTAATTTGACTTAAAATTAATTTGTACTGCGAATAGCAAATACTTTACTATTCGCAGTACAAATTTTTTTTTCACCAAACTTAGTTGAATAAGTTTGAATGTTACGGGGAGACACTTTTTTTTGAAATAATAGATGTCTGAATAACCAAATTTAAGTCATATGAGTAAATAAAACAAAACTAAGTTAAAGAGCAACTAATTTATAGAAAAACTAATATACCAAAAAACTAAGTTACAACAACTAAGTTACAAAAACTAAGTTAAAGAAAGACTAAGTTACAACAACTAAGTTATGAAAAAACTAAGGTATAACGTTTCTCCAACATCTAACCTAGATTGTATTGATGAATCCAAGGTCCGACAGTGTTTGGATTTCTATAAGTGAACCACTGCGGATAGACAGGGGGGAGTGGGGAGTCATGAACCATGCCGAACCTTTGAAATGACCTCGGGGCAAATTCCTATGTGGATCTCTCTCTTGGGCTATCACGATCGGTATAATTATCGATCGGAAGGTATGTTGCACTTGCCGCACCCCATAGACAGTAGAGTAGAAAACTACTATCGAAGTGTACTTGTCGCGATCACCAAACCCATTTCCGTGTCCATCCATTTATGTTGAGGTGCTGGCTCTCCTGAATTCCAATGAAGCGCTCTTAACATGCCGTTGTACGGTCCTTCGTTAAAAATGGCCTTGTATAGTCCATTCGCCGGTGCTTGATTCTTCATGTGATTGAACAATGCTACACGGACATCTTTCCACCTTCTTCGTCTGAATATAGGTAGTCAGCAATGACCCTGAAACCACAATTCCCATCTCCACGAACATCAATATACCCAGTCATATATTGATATAGGTTGGGGTGAAATTCTTGGTAGTAGGGGAAGTCGTCAAAGGGCTTGAATCGACTCGGATTTGATGATCCTCTATTACGTGATCTTCTATTTGATGGCGCTCCTTGTGACTGGCCTGCCCTTGGTCGGTTACGTTCCAAGACGAAGGTCACGTCGGTTTGGTCTTGAGGGCCCGGTAGGTCTGCCAATCCCAACCTGTTCCAACGGCTCTCCTAATTGGCAACACCATATCTGGGTGAAGGAAGTTTTGGAGTTGACTGTAACATTTCGCAATCAGAGTAGGATCATCTGACTGTGCTACCTCAGAAGCTATGTGTCGCATCTATTTGTTCTTCCTCCATGTAGGATACCATATCAATCGTCGATTCATGATTCTCCCAGCTTAGGGTATACCAGAAACGATGTATATCCCTCTTTGAGCATAGATACCACTATCCAGCATGTAGTTTAATTTACAAGGCATGGTAATCCATGAGAGGTTACCTTGTCACATCCACAGATTGAGTTGTCCATTTGCACATAATTCGTCCTTCCAAGCTCCTTGACTAGCTCATCTAAGCAAAGGGTACTAACCTTCCGATCAGGTCAGCGATTGGAACCCTCATGTGCTCTCTTCTGTGTTTTGTCCTGGCTGCCTCAAAATCCTTTTTTAACTCCGGATGCTGTATTCACATGATCGTGAATCTTTGGAAGATTACATCCAAAGTGTGTCTAGCACTCCTTAATCTCGCCTTTAGAGAAGAATGTGCGGCTCCACCCTATCAAATGTTTAAGTAAGTTTTATAGATCTAAACAATCACTGTATTATCTTAAACATTAAGATTAACAATTTTACCTATTGTCGTTGTGTTGCCGAAGTGCAAACACATTCTTGACCCAAGCCTCCACAAATTTTCCTGTATTTCTCCCAGACTGATGCAACATACGTAATGAAAGTGGGTAGCTTTGGTATGTCTCCTTGAAATATGCGTACCTCTCGTTGTAGTCCTGCTCTGTGCTCGAGTAGACAACCGAAGTCCACATTGGACTGCAGCCGCCGCCCTTCCTCTATCACCCATATAAGTCTCGGCTTTCCCCTGAACGTTCCGACTTATGTGCCACCGACATAGTAGATGATGAGATTCAGGAAATACCTCATCTAAGGCATTCATCAGGGCCAGACATCTGTCGGTGATAAATGTAGAGGTTGTAGTCCGCCCGAGGAGGTCCCTTATTGTTGAAGTGCCCACACATACATGTCTGTTGCTTCTGATACAAGGAAGGTGAAGGCAAGCTGAAGTTGTTGCCTATACTCGTAATTCCGATGTGAACTGACCAAAGGCATTTTGCTATGTTTGTTTTATAGGTAGCATCAATGCCTATGACATACGGGAACGCATGGAGCAAAAAGTAATAGATGTAGGGGTGCAAAGAAGATGGACCCAAGTCGTGTTGTTTGATCATCTAAATTGTGAAATATAATCATGTTATCTATCAAATTAAGATGAAACCTAAATGATTGAAGTTATTTGAGACATACTGAGTTGACTTACTTGGATCTGTAGTGTAATCGTAGTAGTAGTTGTTTTTGTCTAGGTCACTCAGCAGAGTCTGCACCATAGATCGACCATCTCTATTTACTAGTTTTGTTTTCTGTATCCGATTGTATATGTCTTTCCTTGTTGCTGACGTTTCTGGGTTGATTGTTGTGAGCTCGGAATAAATTGCACAGGGGGCACACCGACTCTGGTTCTCTGGTCGATCATAATCTCCTCCGCCTCAGTCAGGCGTTTTCCCACAAAATGACCCTCTGCCCACTCTGCGAGATCATGGTTATGCCATCCGTTACCCACTTGCAAGAAACACCCGTAGCTTGTGTAATACCCCTTAATTTTAAAAGGGCAACCACATTTCTTTGAACCCGATGATCTGCGCCGGTTGATGACACCAGGTCGTGATGTCCTTCGTGGTTTCCAATACCTCTCGCAGGTTATGTGGAAATCTTGGCCGCCCGAGAACTTTGAATTATGGTGTAGATATGGTTGGGATGGCCAACACTATCTACCCAAGCTTTCGCTTCTTCTTTACCCCTAAAGGCCTGGTTTGTTTGAAATAAGTAACCTGTGTCCACCACCGGAGCTCGATTATACATCTCTTGCATGTACTCATCCATCTGTGCATAATGATCCGGAACGCCTTCATCAAATTCATCCCAATCTGAATCAGTGGTTGAGTCACTATCCTGCAATAAGGGTCGAGAGAATGTTAGATGAATATTGAAATATGAAATGTTAGTGCGAATATGATTAACAAAGACAATAAACTAAATACTTACTGGGCTTGATATTGGAACATACTCATGATCGGAATCTGAAGATTGACTCATGTTTAGAGAGAGAGCTTGCAAAGTTTAACGAAATAAGTGTTGGAAGAGAGTAAGGAAATAGAGAGCTTCGAGAATATGGAGAGAGAGTGTGTGAAGATGAAATGGAGGAGGCATCCCTTATATAGAGGTTGGTCATGAACTAGCCACAAGGTTACAAGTTAAAAAAACGGTAACCTGGTACGTGTACAGTGACCTAGTACGTGTACCTTCCTGACAAAAGTAATTACCTATGGTAACTTTGAATTCACTTTGTACTGCAAACGGTAACCTGGTACGTGTACCTTTCCTGACAAAAGTAATTACCTATGGTAACTTTGAATTCACTTTGTACTGCAAACGGTAACCTGGTACGTGTACAGTGACCTAGTACGTGTACCTTTCCTGACAAAAGTAATTACCTATGGTAACTTTGAATTCATGCCAATTATTAAAAAGAAATTATGCCAATTATTAATGTGAATTCATGAAAATTTATTACACATTGTTGTACATTAAAACACTTACCTCGAGAAGGGTCAAAGAGCCAGCAATGCTATTACAGTCAGCACGAGATGCTACCCCTAGCTGGCGATACAAGCACGCAAGAGTACCTGCTCCCCATGCGAACCTCTTTAGCTTCGTATTTTCACCCATGGGAGTAACTAACCAGAACGGTAGAGGACTCATGCGTGAATGGCCCTTGTTAGCAAAGATGGTAGTGGCGAGAGCATAGTAGAGCCAACCGCACGCCTGCTTCATAGGTACCCTCTGGCCGGTCGAACACCACTCTATAAGTGGACATATCTGAACAGCACCAGTATGCCACATATATTTCATCATCTGGTCAACACCCTCCTCAAAATCTAAAACTTAGCCATCGCCTCCTTAAGCTCACTATTTGTCGGACTCCCCAGAATCGGATGACCAACGATTGGGATCCTCAGTATCTGCCACACATCATGAAGTGTGATCGTCATCTCTCCAAAAGGCATGTGGAAAGAATTGGTGTCCGGCTGCCACCTCTCCACAAAGGCCGATATCAAAGACATGTTGTTGAAGCCCCATGTGACATCTAGCAGATGCTCCAACGCTGAGTACTGAATCATATTTCTTGCCCTTTTGCAAGTAACCCGCTAAACGGCCAGTTCGTGATTATAGGTTTTCGGGGTTTAAATCCCAAAACACCCCGGTCCTAGACAATTAACACAAATTTACACACGCATGAAGAAATAGTTAAATCTACATGCCAAACTGAAGGATAAGATAGTATATACCTTAGTCATTGACCAAAGGTCAATGGCGACATGCCCACCAAAGCTGGTGATAACACTAGTCAGCAGTGGACCACCGGGTACTGGCACTTCAGTAAGCCTCCAGAAAGGAGGAATAACGGGGTCCATAGCGAGAGCAGCTTCCTCATCAGTCGCGCTCTCCTGATCAGGGTCATCCTCGTCTAGGCCCTCATCCTCAGATGTATCCTCATCCGCCTCCTCCTCCCCCTCCTCATCTATGTCCATGTCAACGGGTGCTGCAGCATCCGGAGGGGTCCGGGGGTCATGATAGCTACACCCAGCAGAAGTCTGTGCCTCTGCATGCTCCACACGGTGGTCATGATAGCTACCACCAGCATGATCGCTACCACCAGCATGATAGCTACCACCAGCATGATCGCTACCACCAGCATGATAGCTACCACCAGCATAAGTCTGTGCCTCCACATGCCCCTCCTGGTGGCTACTCTGACCCGATATATTGAAACTGGAGCTATGGAGTTGAGCCCCATCAGCAGATGACCAATTACCTGCAGAGGATGAAGGTTCAGGCATCCTTCTCCTAGGTATGTTGAAAGCGACTGGGTCGGATTCATGGAATGACTGCGTGGATGGGTCCATGATGGGCTGCTGCTGTGGGTGATATGACGAGTGACGAGGCGGCTCAGCATGACCCTGCTGTGGCTGGAAAGAAGAGTGTCGTGCAGGCTCAGCATGACCCTGCTGTGGCTGGAAAGATGAGTGCCGTGGAGGATCAACTGCGGCAGCCCGCTCACGACGGAACGAAGCAGTCATTGGCTGCTCCTCCTTCCTGTCCTTCTTCTTTTTTTGGTGTAGACGTTCTTCACAATATTCTTTATCTTATCCATCACTGCATAAGTTGAAGCAACCCAGTTAAGATTAGTTACACAAGTAAGTAATAATAAATCAACAGAACAACTATAGTATAGCACCAAACTTTCCAAATTCATCATTGTAATCCTTAGCTCTTATCTAACTTAGCCAAAACTTATAATATAACATATTAGGTCAATATTATCTCTAAATTACATAAGACTTTTGGACCTTAAATTATCTCTAAATCAAAAAATTGCATAATTAACTCTTGTCATTGTAATCCTTCACATTCGATTTACTACACTTGTTACTTAGTCACTTAAACTTTATTTTAAAAATTGCATTTTCCTTTTGTACCTATAAGCCCTTTAACGCATATTAATGCTTTAACTTTGCTGTAAACAAATATAAACTTAAAATGCAGTAAATAAAACAGTAGGCATTCGGCTTTAATTGTTACAACATCAAAACAATACTCTTTAACCCGAAAATCTCATAAACTTGTCATTTAAGTTCTTATACCTTATTTTAACTTACTCAAAATTATGATATAAGTTCATAAACATAAATATATCATTATAAACACTTTCATCCAGAAACAATTCAGCCCTATACATAACTAACCCTTTTAGTTTTAAAAAATTGCATTTTTGCCCCTTTTTACTTATCTTTTTGCACCTATAAGCCCTTTAACTCATATTAATGCTTTAGATTTGTTCTAAACACATTATAAACTTAAAATATAGTAAATAAAACAGTAGGTATTCGGCCTTAATAGTTACAACACCAAAACAATACTATTTAACCCCAACATAAGTAGTTAAAAGCCCTTTAACTCGTTCTAATGCTTTAACTTTGTTGTAAACACATTATAAACTTAAAATACACTAAATAAAACAGTAGCCATTCAGCCTTAATTGTTACAAAACCAAAACAATACTATTTAACCCTAACATAAGTAGTAAAACCTCTTTACTTTCAAGGATTAGTTTAGAGTTTTTACCTTTACAAAAATGGACTTTTCAACACTTGATTCCCTTGTTTTTCTTGGCGGTTTGAAGGGGTTCTCTAGCTCCAATTTCCTGCCATAATACAAGTAAACAGATAGTTAATATTAGAACTATACAATGACTACATCATTTATGATTTATAATTATTCTACAATTGTAACTCTTGACGTTAATTGTCATTCTCTTAATATTTGAGTTGTTTTATGTACTTGTTAAATTTTATATGTCATGATTCATAATTAGTTTAAAGAATAAATAAAAAAAAAGGTCGCCCCAAAACTCAGGGTGAGTCTGGACAAGTCGCCCCAGCCGCCTTGGTTACTGGCGCCTGTTCGTGTCTGCACCTGGGGCGAGTCTGCAGCGCGCGCCTCCGCCGGCTTGGTTACTGGCGCTTGTTCGTGTCTGCACCTGGGGCGAGTCTGTAGCCCGCGCCTCCGCCGCAATGGTTATTGTCGTCGTCGCGTCATGCTCCGGGGCGAGTCGAGGCATCTCCAGCGGGGTCGTCTAGTCGTGTCTCCAGGCGAGGCGAGTCGAGACGCCTCATCTTTGCAGCAAAGGCGAGTGAAGCAGAGGCGTCTCAGCTGTAGAGGCGAGCTGTGTCGAGTCGCCTAAGCAGGAAGGGCGAGGGAGGTCAAGTCGCCCCAATGGGTGAGGCGACTCCATTAATGGAGTTTCAAAGGTTTTTTCCAGATTTTTTTTTGTAGATCTAGGCTAATTGAATCTGTTTTTCTAAATTCTAACAACATATTTGAAATCACCACATCAAGAACTATAACTTGCAAAAAAAAAATTTTGAAAAACTCACCGGAAAAATTTTCCGGCGGTGGTCGGCGGCGGTCCGGTGGTGGTCCGGCGGTGGCTCCGGCGATCAGGAAGAGAGGATTCCGGCAACGTAGTATGGAGGAGAGATAGAGTGTGGGTGAGAAATGAAGGTACGAGACACATCCCGTTTATATATAACGTGCGCGTTTTGGAGCGTTTTTGCAAAAAACGCTCGTTTTGACTCGTTTTCAACATATTAACGTCGTTTCGTAGTAAATACATGAAAACATCAATATCGTAACATAAAAAGAACAATTACAACGTCCAAACGCAACAAAAACGGGTTTAACGTTTTTACTACAACGAGAGCGTTTTTACCCGGACTTGGAATATTAAACTACGTTTTCAGTACGACATTTCTGAAATTGTAACAATGTCTCTGTATACGTAATGTAAGACATCGTTTACCAATGTCAAGTCCCAATTATAACATTCGAACTCAATTAAAATGGGTTTAACGTCTTCTAATACAACGAGAACGTTTTTTACTGTTCACGGTGATGAAATAATTTTTTTGAATAACAAAATTTACGACATGATGTCACTACATGTGTACAACGTCAATATGAATTAAAAAAATTTTGTACTGCGGTGATTAGTAATTTGTACTGCGAATAGCAACCCAGTTATATAATAAGATCTATCTGTGTCACAACTTATGAAATCAAATTACAAATATTCCTAAGTCTTAACTTATTAATTACCTAATCCTATTATCGATTTACATTCTAGTCATTAACAAATAATATTATATATGTATTTTAACATGGTTTATATAAATCTTAGAAATTCAAAGGTAACTCTTTAAGCTAAATTTCGTAAACATATTTAATACCACCTCTATTAACTTTTACACATATCCACATCTAATATATGGTTTATAAAAGAAGTATTTTCCTTAGTTTCAATTAAGTATAATAACTTCCATATATATAATTAATATAAATGTAGAATACTTTAGTCCCTTGATTAAACCTAAGTTACTATTTTATTCCTTTTATATATATATATATATATATATTTTACTTCACTTAAAAGTTTATACCTAAAAATATTTATTAACATTTTGTATTAAATGTTAGTTTAGTCTTCTTATATTCTTTTCAACCTATAAAGTTTATTAACAAGTTATACTTCAATTTTTGTTACATTAAAAATCATATATTATAAGATAACTTATGAAAAATTCATAAACACAATTTTTAGACCCATTTACTCTTGTCTAAAAATTCCTGAATTTAATATATAGTAACTATGATATTTTAAACATATTATAAAATTTTAATTTCATAAAAATATACTTTTAAATTATCTAAATAATTCCATAATACTCAGAACTTACAAAAATTATAACTTACGTTTAAAAACCCAAAACCCATATTAATTTATATGAAAATAAACTAGATTTATAAGGAATCTATGGTTAAAATTTCATGTCGAAATACATTAGGGAAGTCTATTAAATAAATTCAACAAGTTAGAGTTTTATTCTGGAATACATAACACTTAATATACTACTAATTACCCACGCTATAATCTCGGCCGTCCGTTTCTCCTAACTACGATCGGACGGCCCTGGTTTATCGAGTTCATCAGCGAAACCCCCAAACACCGCGATAGAGATTCTTCGATTTCTCTCAATCTACAGAACCAATTTTGATGATTTTTTTTCATTGGATTCGAAATTCAAAGACGGATGCAATGGTATCAATTTCATCAATTATAATGCACGGATCACGGTTTTCGAATCTGGGTAGTTTGAACTTAGGGTTTATATGATTCCGAATCGAATTCCAACAAATTCCCTCATGGTAGTACGTAATTGGTCAAATTGGTAGTTGGGTTAGACCGGCAATACAACAACGAATGACAATAATAGAGCAATTTGATCGGTAACCTACCAGAGATGCGCCGGCGAGAAGAATTGAAATCGTTTTCTTGAAGACTTTGACTTTCACGAATGGTTGAGGGTTGAACTTTGCTGATCCATAAGTTATAGTACAGATTGAGTTAGGACAAGTTTTGGGCTTATTCAAAAGAGGAAATATAGCTCTACATTTTTATAGAAACATCTTAATCTAATACGCAATACCCAGAAAGAAATCTAAGTCGAAAGTCTCGGGTTTATACCATGCGTTTCTCTGGAAAATCTATGATTTTATGTGCATGACGAATCGGGAACTTTAGACGCTTATATCTTGCACACGATTGGGAATTAGCCGTGGGTGTAAACAGGAAAATGGATATCTCCTGAAAAGATTTTCAGTTCAATCTTTTTTTTTCTTCTCCACTCGGACCAATCCGCCGGACTGGCTTCTTATATTTAATGTAATTTGTGTATCTACTCCAATGATACTATTGTTCCGTACCATTATGGAAGAAGCTCGTGGTAAGATATGGACTTCTTCGGGACTTCTCGATAGTCTTCTTTTTTTATGATTGACTGCACCTCTATAGTACCATAGTTAATAATTCCCGAACTATTTCTTCGATATCCAGGCTCATCAAAATAAGCAAAAATTCTCATTTATTGGCAAAGAGGCGAAGAAATAGATTCACCATCCCACTTCAATCGATTCAAGAACGAACGAAAGAATTAATGATCCCTTTAGGTATCTTGATTGAAATACCGAAAAGTTGTAGAGGGATTAGAGATCTACAAAACTAGCTATAGAACGTGAATTTTAATTCACAGATGAAGAAGTTATGACCAGACAAAGTTTACCTGATTAACTCGTTTTCTGGAAATTCTGGGATGCAGTTTTTAAGAGAGGCAACTTCAGATTGATTTTGCGGTTGATGTAGAAGGAACTAGGTTGAGTATGAGTAATGGTTAGAAAGAGGGTTGTAGTAGAAGAGAATTAAGAAAACGGCATTCGAAAATTCAAAAAGACGGCTGAGATGTCGATGTCATACGTTAGGGTAATATTCTGAAGGTTGCTAGTAGACTTAGCTGATTTTTTAGGGAATTTCTGGCTAACTGGCGTGGCACTACTCCCGAGGCACACGTGGCTGAGTCAGAAAGCCTAGCCACGTCAGCTTTCTTCAAAAGTTTGGCTCTAAACTTCATTATATCATAACTTTGGCTAGGATGATCCGTTTTTAACGTTCTTATTATCAATCTTCTCGGTTTCCATAACCTTTTTATTGGTATATGTTTCATGGGCTGGTTTGACCATTCTCAAAAAGTCAACCCTAGCAAGGCTTAAGAAGCTCCAAGGTTTCTATGATTTTATATTGACTTTTATGATTCAAATCAATGCTCCAAATATTTCTAAAATCTTTATAATATAATTGGAGTGTCTCAAAAATTTTCCAAGATTTATTGAGTCATAAATCTTATTATTAAATTCATAATACCATTTTATAATTTAGTTTTAATTGTATCATTTAGGATTTAATAAAAGAAATCCCCTAAATTAATTTAGATTCATTTAGGGGTATTTCAGTATACCCCCCTTAAAAGACTTTGTCTCGAAGTTTAAAATCAGCTAATAGTTACTCACACCGTTTCGGGTGTGCTGGTAAGAACTCCAAGATATTAATTTCATAGATAGAAGTCGAGAGTCACACTATGTGTAAACCAAGTACATAAACCTCTCCATCACCCTACTAACAAAACAACAGGGCATAATCTGGATGAGGTGCCGAAGAAAGATTATGCACTACCCCCCCTTAAAAGAAAACTTCGTCCCGAAGGTTAAGATTATCTCCCAACTACACTCAACCCTTCAGGTGTGCGGGTAAACTAAATTCAAGTTGTATTACAAGTTCTAAAATGTATGTCAAACAATCAAACCACTCAAGGGTGTTCATCCAATAACAATTCCAAACCACAATTTCCATTTCATCATTCCCCATCCTTAAATAAGGATCTATTCCACTCAAGATCAACCATAAACCACACCAAAATGTCTCATAATTAGCATCCATTTGATGCAAGAGGTAAATGACATGAACTACCACTCGGATAACATTATCCAACAAGGTTGTTTCAAAAACCAATCACAACAATATGCATGGACCATACTAGACTTCCAAACATTTAGTTTCTGTTTTCTTTAATTACTTGATGTTTATTTCAAACACCACATTCAAGTAATTCAACACCTTATTATCAAGCTTTGTTGTAAATTTTTATTGCACTATTGATTTTATCTATGATCGTTATGTATCTGTATCTCTTTATTGTTATGTATTAGTATTTTCTTGGTTGTTATAAAATTTTAAGTTATGATTCTTATCTATTCATTTTATGATTGGTACGAATAATATGTCCATTATATGTTTATTTTATGTTATATGCTTATTTTATGAGGGTGTCGTCCCCCCCCCCCTTAAAAATAGGATACGACCCATACCCGTCCCGTAATAATGAAGTGGAATTTAAACTCATTTTTAAGGGGCAAAACATTTTACATCTCCTATGGAGATTCTTCCTTCAAGGATGCAGTTCATTGTCTGCTTATGTATACACATGGTCCAACCATCATCCAAAATTTAGTGGGTCACTCTTTTTAATATACTTTACGGGTTAATTGACTAGATAGTTAACATAACATTTATTTCAATCTTTGTAGTTTTGTTGGACAAAACCTTTAGGTTTAGCACTCATCATTTAAGGTTTATAGTTTGTTACTCCTAATTCTTTTGATTGAAGGCATCAAGTGAAGTTTTAATTGTTACTTTTGGTTCATTATCTGATGCACAATATCACTCGTTGTTATTCTGGCTTGATTGTAATTAAATCTTTTAGTGTTCCCAACACATTTTCCTAACCCACTTTGCCTCTCTTACGGTCATTGGCAAAAACAATGTTTAGAGTTCGTCATTCAGAGTAGGTTAAGTTTTGAAAAAAAGAAGAACATAGGTTATATTTATATATTACTAAAATAACATTTTAGTTCACTCTTTATTCATTTAGGTATTGAATGTAATAAGTATCAAAATCTTAAATTATATGATTTGGAAAGTATTAATTCATAAAAGAAAAATTCCATTATAATGTAATGTAATTATTCAAATGCTATCTCTAGAAGCATTCTATAACCTAAAGTGTCTTAGTTGTCAGGGCTTGAAAATTCATGAACTTATTTAAAATAGTATCATACCGTATATAATTAAATTTTTCATGAAACCTTGTACCAAATTTATAACCTAAGGTACGTAAATATGCCATTTATGTTATTTTAACATATCAATTATATTAATCAAGCTATAAATCAGGTGTAACATATTTGAGTAATTTAAAATAATATTCCAGATCATATAATAATCGTAGATAATCTTTCAAATTATATTCAAAGGTTTATTAGCCAACCATACATTAAAAATTTATATTATATACCTTTTAAGTTAGTTTCATGAGTTTCCTTTATATAAAATATATTTTTCTGTGACTTTTCCAGTTTCAAATTGTTTTCTTTTTTTTATAATCAACCATAGTATTTTAACGGTCATTAAGTATTTACTTCATAAAATTTACTTATTATATATTTATATAATTTCACACAAGGCAGAGTTTTAGAAAGTTCTTATTAATTAAAATGTAGCTCCAAAATATAATTTCTTTATCTCAAAATTGATTTTTTCAAGGTAGGGACTCTATATGCAAATTTTAGGTCAAATGGATTAGTCTAGTGGAAACTCTCTCACTCTTGATAATTATTTTTCTTAAGGTCTCTGGTCATTAAATCTTAGTACTCTCTTAGAAAATGGTGGTTTTTCTTTAATATCACTCTTAGTGTGACTTCTAAAATTTTATATAGGTATAATGTTAGACTTCCAAATAAACAAGAGAATTTCCAATCTTTATGTAATTCTCAATTTGTTTTTTCACTATATGCTCAATACTGCAAGTATTGAAGAATCAATGATATTCAGTTTAGTATTACACTTTTCTTCACTCAATCTTTAAGTAAGTTCTTTTTAATGGTTTTTATATTCAACAAGGGGTAGATGTTCTACCTTTTGTAGACACCAAAAATTCTCACCCCATAAAAAGAAAAATTCGGAAACATGAATAAAATAAAAAGGTCGTTGCCTTTCTTTTTCGAGACATATTTACGTGCATGCCAAAATAAAGCCACCATTTTATTACAAAACTTTCAGGCCACTTTTCAAAATCTTCAAGTCAATTTTCTAGAAAAAACGAGTTTCCAACAATAAACCGGTTTCAAACCACCCATCTTTGTTTTATTTTATTTATTTATTTTCTTGTTTGTTTATCCCACTTATTGTTATTACTTGTATTTTTCATTAGTATTTACTTTTGTTTTTATTGTTATTATTTTAGATTTGTTTCTATCATTTTATGTATTCTTTAGCCTTATTACCTTTATTATTATTTTATTTATGTATATGTTCTTATCCCTATTTTTATATTTCATGTCTTTCAAAAGTAGAAAACATTTCATGTTACATACAATACATTAGTGTTTTTAGAAAAATTTCTCATATCAAGTTAGGGCTTTTCTGTTTGTTTTAACGTTTTACATCAAGTTTGATTGATAGTGTAGTTGGTTAGGATGTATGTGTAGGATGTAGTTGTCCAGATTCAAATCTTAATGCTAGTACTCTCTTCTGTTTTAGGAAAATTCACACCTTAAACCATGGATTTGCTAAGCTATTCCTGCTAGTATATCAATAAATGTTGCTAGTTTGATTGGTGGATGTGTAGCGTGGAGACACTGAAAATGCAGGGTTCAATTCCCATGCCTAGTCTATTTTATTTTTTTATGTTCACAAAAATAAAACCTAGCAGCCACTGTAATCCCCTCTGCCATATAAAAACATCATCAATCCCAAACTGAAGACCGGCCGTCAAGTCCCATTCCCATTCCGGTTTCATTCACTCACCTACCCCTCTCATTTTCCATCCCTGAAAACGAGAAACATTACAGCTCTTCCATCTCTCTATTCTCTTCACGCTGGTACTTTTGCAACCTAATTGGCGACATGGAACAATCTGCTGCCTCTCTACATTGCTCTTCACCGTCGGTAATTTGCAACCTCATTGGCAAACAATGAACATACTGCCCTGCACCTCTTTCGTTCTCTTGACGATGGATAATTTTGCACACCCAAACTGACGAACAAAGAACCTACATACTCCATCTCTTTCATTTCTTCCCACTCCAGCAACTAAACAAAGAGCATACAACTCCACACCTCTCCCGTTTCCTTACTCATGGAAACATACATGTTCCTCTGTATCTTCATTCTTGACAATTTGCAAACCCAGGCACTAATGGAAGAACAAGCATGTCTCACCTCTCTCGTTCTTGTCATTTTCGCTGGCAAAACAAGGAATACACAGCCCAACTCTGTTCGCAAATTACTGGCAAACAAGGAGCATCCGCCTCTCCACGTCACTTCAGTCTATCTTGCAACCATACTGGTGACAAGGAGCACACATGTATATGCACTTCATTCTTTCCTTTATATTCAACAGGCGAACTCACGAACATGCTATGCGCCTTCGTGTTCTTCAACTGGAGAGCAAGACCATATGTCTCTACCTTCCCTTCTTCTTTTTACTCATGGTGAACAAGGTAACATTCTCCCTCTATCATCCTTCATCAAACCACAAGCAAACAAGGAGTACATATGCCGCGTGTCTGTCATTCTCTAAGCTCCAGGAAGCGACTAAGGAAATACATACCCTGCGTCTGTTTCATCCCTTCCCAGACGGTAATTTTGCAACCATACTGACGAACATGAGCATACCTGCTCTACGTCTCTTTCCCTCTTTCACTTTCGTTAATTTGCAACCCAGAAAGACAACAAGGAGCGTGTAGCTCTGAGCCTCTCTTCTCTTCCCCCTCTCGTTAATTTTGCTTCCCCAACTGGCAACAATAACATACTAGCTCTGTGCTCTCTGTTCTTCTCACCGACGATAACTTCCCACCCAAAATGGCAAAAGGAATGTATAGCTCGTAAGCCTCACCCCAATCTCTACACCTACGCTATTACTTCAACCGAACTGGCGAAACAAGGAGCGTAGATGCTCCAGTCTGTAGTCTTCTCCACTCCCTTCAACATCGCGAGTGGAATGAGGAACACACATGCTTCTCCTCTCTTCACAGACGCTACCAAACAACATAAATGATCAGCCTCTGTTCGATCTCTTCATTCAGGGCCAGAACCTACCTGTCCAACAGAAGCATAATCATCACTTGTGCCCTATCATCTGATTATTGATGCGTTTAAGTTTAACTTCCAACGAGACTCGTTGTCTCTGTATAGAAGAATGGAAGATGATTTTAATCAGTGCGTTTATTTTTTTTTTACAGTTTGAGTTTGTTATTCTATTCGTGCTTCTTTCTGTTTATGTTTTTGAACTAACTGATTTAGCTACTATTCAGAGTCCTCTCATACTTCCAGGACAAGCCTCAAAGGAATCATGGTCCCAACATCTATTCAAGCTTAGCTTCTACCCACTCTCTACACTAATTGGTCCATTTCATATGTCGTTTTGATAGAGAACTAAAGCTAGGTCAACTGTAGCAGTTCGCTCTCCTTCGGAGGCGATTCGGAGACGATTTTCCTCGTTCTCCTCGGTTCCCGTCTGGAAACAGCGGGATTAGCCCTCCATCCCTTTCCTCATCTTCGGGAAGTTGGTGGCCGGCGGTTTTCTCCTATCCCGGTGTATTCTCCGGTTGGTCGGTCGTTTGTTCGATTGGGGTCGTTTGTTCGATTGAGGTTACCGGCTCTCGACAGTGCGGTGCTCGGGGCTTTTTTCCTCTTCTATCCGTAGTCCCTCTTCTCAGTGGCGGGGTTGTTTCTGATTTTGCTTCAGTGCCGATTTGGGTCGATTTTTAGGAGAAGGGATTGGCCGCTCCTGGTCGTGTTTTTGTTATTCTAGGTTTGGTTGTGCTCGTTTTCTGGTGTGTTTGGTTCTCGGTCCTCTTTCTGTGCCCCGATTGGGTTAATGGTGGAGTTGTGATCAGGTCTTTGCCCGTCTCTAGTGTATCTACTGCTGGGTGATAGTCTTGGATCGGTCTGAGTAGTAGTCGTGCTGCGGGAAGACTGGTTGCCGATTTATTAGGGCTCGTCGGTGTCTGTTTGGTCTCGCTGTCTATGAGACGGGAGAAGATCCCGCCGGTCCTCAGTGTTTCAGCCTTCGTCGGTAATCAGTAGCTTGGGAGTTGGTTTGTTGCTCTGGGTGTCGGGGTGTTCCTCTGCGGTTAGGCATTGGCAAGCCAGTTGTCGGGCTGTGTCTTCTTTGGTTTCCTCAGGTTGGTGGAGGGAAGGACCCTCGTCTTATTGGGTTCTGGTCTGTCTCCTTGAAGTTCTTTCCCTGATGTCGTAATAGACTGGTGCTATGTGTCTGAGATACTGGGTGTAGTCCGGCTTGGGGTTTGTGAAGAGCTTCGCTTGATCTGCGTGAGTCCTTCGAACTCAATTCGGATTTTCTTCCTAGTTCAAGGCTCTGGAGTGTCGGGCCAGGGGGGCTGGGATCAGTGCCTCTAATTGGGTGCCTCGGTAGTGTTTTGTTCTGTTCCTGGGCGCTGTTAGTGTTGTGCCTGTTCTGAGTGTGTTGGATCGGGGGTTTTTGTTGGGGTTGCCCCAGGTTTTCGAGGCGATCCCGGAGGTTGGTTCGTTCAGATGAGCTGTTTAACTCTCAATTGCAGAGGGTTAGGCAAATCCAAGGCTGTATATTGGGTTAAGAGTTTGATCCTTAAACACAATCCCGATATCATTTTCCTCAGTGAGACCCATAAGTCGGATAGTGATATGGAGTTTTTCTTTGGCATGTTCCCTCTGTATAGCGGACTAGTAGTTTCTAGCAGAGGAAGGAGTGGAGGTCTCTGCCTTATGGAAAAGGTCACTAGGATGTTCGATGGTTTCTCAATCTAGGCATCATATGTCTGCCAGTATGTCTATGCCGGGTGATCTCCATTTTGTTTTTACCGGGTTTTACGGGTGGTCCAATTGGTCGCTTAAGCATTTGTCCTGGAAACTCCTCCGAATTCTTGGTAAGCAAGTTAGCTTGCCCTGGGTGATTGCTGGGGACTTCAATCAGATTCTGCATGCCTCTGAGAAGATAGGGGTAGAATCAGGCAAGAGGTTCACATGGCCCCGTTCAGAGAGGCCATTGTTGAATGTGACCTCCATGATATCGGTTTCTTTGGGGAGAGTTCTACTTATACCAATTGCCAGGATGGGGATTCCCATTCCTACAGTAGATTGGACAGAGTGTTTTGCTCCTCGGCGGGGCTACAGGCCTTCCCCAATATTTCTGTGGAACATCTACCCCGGGAAGATTCAGATCACTGTCCTCTCTTTATCAGGTTCTTTGGTATTCATAAAGTTCCGGCAAAAATTTTCAGATTTGAAAACGGCTGGTGTTTGGATCCCAAGTGTGCAGAGATTGTTACGGATGTGTGGAGCAACAATTATCCTAACATTACAACTTCTCTGGATTTATGTGCTCGAAAGCTAAGTGAATGCGAAGGGGTGGTCTATTTCCAAGATTAAATGGAAGATCATCAATAAGAAGAAAGAGTTACGTAAGATCTCTATTAGTGATAGCTCTTTGGGAGCTATCAATAATAGAAAGAGGCTCTTGTTGGAAATTGAGTTACTCTCTTTCCGGGAGGAAATATGGTGGAAGCAACGATCTAGAGATAAGTGGATTATGGAAGGAGATAAGAATACGGGTTATTTCCATGCTAGGGTTTCCTCTAATAAAAGATCAAAAGAGATATTTGGTCTCATGGATTCCGGGAGCACTATGCAGTATTCTTGGCAGAGGATAGAAGTCATTGCTAGAGAGTATTTCCAAAATCTCTTTTCTTCTTCTCAACCTCAGGAGGATAGGGACCTTTTGGGAGCGGTGGAGGGTCGGCTAAATGGTAGTTTTATCTCTGAGCTGAGCAGACCTTATACCAGAGAGGAAATCATTACCGCTGTGAAACAATTAGGAGCTAACAAAGCTCCCGGGCCGGATGATTTCAATGGTAAATTCTTTATCACCTTTTGGCATATTATTGGGAATCAAATTATTGATGCAGTCATGCCTATTCTGAGAGGCCAGCCCCTCCCTGAGTCCTTGAATGAGTATTTTATTACTCTTATCCCAAAAATGGCGGGGGCGACGGAGATTGACAAATTCAGACCGATTGCTCTCTGTAATTTTGCGTATAAGATTGCTTCCAAGACCTTGGCAAATAGGGTTCAACATATTCTTCCTCATCTCATCTCTCACAATCAATCAGGGTTTGTGAAAGGGAGGCTTATTACTGACAACATCATTCTAGCAGGCGAGCTCCAACATTTTTTAGAGAAAAACCAAGCTGTTAAAAATGGTTTCTTTGCCCTCAAGTTGGACTTTAGCAAGGCCTATGACAGATTAGAGTGGAGCTTCCTCCAAGATGTTCTCACATCCATGGGCTTCCCTTCTCTTTGGACTACTCCAGTTATGAATTGTTTCGCTCAGTCAGATGTTCTATCCTCATCAACGGCAAGCCAGGTAACTCTTTTAACCAATCTAGGGGTATTAGACAAGGAGACACTCTTTCTCCCTTTTTTCATATTGGCCCAGGAAGCCTTGTCTAGTCTCCTTAATAAGTCTGATATTAATGGAGATTTCCATGGTATCAAGCTCTCCCCCTCTGCCCGTCTATATCTCACCTAGCCTTTGCTGATGATCTTCTCCTGTTTGGTAAAGCTGATCCCACTAATATCTCCCGCCTGAACCATATTCTCACAAAATTCCTTCGAGCCTCCGGCCACAAAATCAATCATCTCAAATCCGAATTGGTTTTTAGCAAAAGATTATCTCTCCCCATTAAAGAAAATCTCTCCAGCCTTCTGAATGTGCAAGAGGTGTTGTCTTCTCCAAATACCTGGGTCTTCCCCTCAAGATAGGAAGGAGGAAAAATGATCTATTTACCTATCTTATCGAATCCGTTCATAAAAGGGTCTCCAGTTGGACTAAACCTATGGCACAAGCAGCTAGATCCGTCATGGTGTCTAGTGTTCTCCAGTCTATTCCCAACTACACCATGTCCCTATTTGCTCTCCCCAAGGGTATTATTGCGAAACTCAATACAGCCTTCTCCTCCTTCTGGTGGAGTGGGAAAGTTGACAAAAGAGCTCTCCACTGGACTAAATGGTCTAAGGTGTGTGACACTTCGGACCAAGAGGACTTGGTTTCAGAGAAGTGGAAAATTTCAATAAAGCTCTCTTGGTTAAACAACTTTGGAGACTTCTTTCCTGTCTGGGCTCTTTAGTAGCTCAAGTCTTGAAACAGCTCTATTACCCTGGCACCAATATTTGTGAGTGCTACCCTTCAAACAAAGGTAGCCCCATCTGGAAGTCTATCTCTTCGGCCTTAGACTTGCTCAGAGAAGGAGCTCGGCCTCTATCATCTGTGGGGGATGACTCTCTGTCTTCTATTTCCCATGACTTGGATATCTCTAATCAATGGACCTGGGCTTGTTCCAAAGATAATAAGTTCTCAGTCAAATCAGCTTATCTCTTCCTGGTAAAAGAATCAGGGGTGGAAAGCTCCTCCAATCCTCCCCTATCCATTGGTAGGATTGGGAAGAAGCTCACAAGTTCCATTTGCTGCCCTAGAGTAAAACTTAATCTCTGGAAGTTCTTGGGAAATATTATCCCTTGTCAGGATAATCTGGCTAGACAGATTGGGGGTGAGTCCAAGTGTTTCTTCTGTGGGGATAAGGATAACTTGGCGCATTGCTTCTTCTTTTTGTTGTGCTGTTAAAGATATATGGAGGGGCTTGGTGGATGTGAATGATATTCCTAATAATGTGGATGGTATGTTGGACTGGTTCTTTCGGATGTCTGAGGTGTGGAGTGTGAAGAAGCTATCTCTTATAGCTAATAAGCTTTGGGTTATATATGCTTCGAGGAATAAAGTCAAGCATAATCCAGAACTATCTTGGTGGAAAGAAGTCGAGGTAAATAATTCCTTTACTGAAGCTTATCTTTTGGTGATGAAGGTTCCCTCTTATATCTATTCTCCTATGATTTGGCATCCTCCTCCGTCGGGCTATCATAGCATTGGTACGGGTATGCTTGCTAGTCATTATGGTGATCGGATCATAGCCGGTATCATCCGAGATGATCGAGGTTTGCCTATTCTAGTTTTCAATCGAAGAATTCCCAGCACTAGTAATGTGCAGTATGCTGATATTAAAGCAAAAAAGAATTGCCATGGAGCTTGCTATCTCGGTGGGTATCCATAGCATTTGTTTTGAATCAGTTGACAAATATTTTGAGGATGTACTCAATTTGGGAGATATCAGAAGACCCAATGCCAGTTAGGAGGATATCTCGATGGTGAGAGGACTACTCTCTAATTTTGCTAGTATTATTAGGAGTGATTCTCTTTCGTATGACAAATATCTGACTAAGATTATTTGTAATTTGGGGAACCCTTTGTTGAGAGTAACCGGGTGTGGTTGGGGGAGCATGTTCCCCATAATATTATTTGGCTTGTAAGTTAGATATGGAACTAGCATGACATGAGGGTTCCTCCCTTATGCATGGATATTTTTAATATATGGTCACAATGTTCTTCAAAAAAAAAAATTGGTCCATTTGATTGTTCTTCACGATCTACTGTTTTGTTCGTTTTACTGTACCTTTTAGCAGGAAAAATCCTTCTCTTCTTCTAACGGTACACGCTTGTAACTTGAGTAAATTTATGTTTGTGTTTGCCAAGTTGAGATGTTTCAACTGATAATATCTTTAGCATGAATTGGCCGACATCTTGCTCTCTGGCCATATTATCTATTGATAGTCATGTTGGTGTATTATCTGGTTCATGTGCGTGATATTTTAAAACTGGAAAATTCTCTCGTTCTTATCACTGTACCATATCCTAACCTGAGAAGCTGTTTAATCTTTCTGAGATTGAGTGTTTGGCACGCTCCGCTGGTAATATATCTCCATCGGTTGCTTTATTAAATCTGAACTGGTACATTAATCTTGTTGATCTGGTTATAAATTCCACTGTTGCTGAAAGACGAAAAGGGACAAGGTAGGGTTCTAATTGAGCTTTAATTCTTCCCCAAATCACAACTAACAAGCCAAATTGGGTCGCTTCATTTCAGGTCTAGTCGTACAGGGTTCAATTTCGAACAAACATGTTTGCCTTGACAAAACTCCAATGATGTATTCCTGCAAACGAGAACAATCTGCACCTCACCAGTTATATCTTCGCATTCTCTGCGGCATTTCGATTCTCTGCGTGTCTTCTGCTGCGTTTCTTGTGCTTTGACTGTGTCATTCTGTTGATTTGATTATACGAAATGTATGAACTAATCTCTGGTCGGTTCTTTCATCTTTGTTTTAGTCCTCTGCAGGAAGTTCTTGTTGTCATCATCCCGGTATTTAATCTTTGTCCAAATAACTTCCATGTTGTTTAATTTGAAAGCTTGTTTAAGCGTTGTATGTTTTGCGTATTGTATGTTGTAAGTCGTACATGTAATTTCTTCATTCCGGTGTCTTGAATTCTCTATTCGTGTCATCAATTAAACTCTTGCTTTTTTATCAATCCCTGATCAAAAAGAAGGAATAAGATAGTTTCAGATGCTAGCCTTGAATTCAATTATGGACTGTATAAAAAAAGTAGATCGCTCTAGTCTCTTTGCGTTTTATTTGAATGAACCTGTTTTCATTATGTACCACTTGCGGTTTGATATTGCCCGGTAGGTTGTAAATCTCGGATGAAATCCTTGTCTGTCCTAGTCACCCATTGGATTGTTCTAAGTTTGTAGATAACCCGTAAGGAGCTTACTCGTTCAAGTTTGGGATTAGGGTTAATTTCATCTTCCCATTGAGCTATTTTCCTGATTTAATATTTTTCTCATGCTCTGGCTATTCATTTTCGTACTGAGGTACATTGTCGTCATCCCGGTTTGCACAGGATTTCGCTTGTCACTTCGGTCATGAAACCTTGGACCCAACATGTTTACCAAGGGTTCAAAGATCTTGTTGATTATACGCGGCCGAGGCAGGATTATGAGCGACCTCTATTCGGCTTGGCAAATTTCTCATACTTGTTTGAAATGTTAAAACGGGGGCAGACCACCTTGTAGGTTGGTTTTCTATTACCTAAATCCCTTATTGGTCACGATCAACATTATGTTTTTGTTTTTTTAGCACTACTATTTGCCCCTTGCACATAATTCAGTTGGGGAATTAAATTCTGTACAATTTTGATTCTTTCATTTGAGGTCAACTTGTTTAGCCTTAATAATCAGTGTTTGATTTTAATTCTCTGTAACCAACAACTCTGAACAACAATTGAATTTGCTACTTGTTTCTTACTGCTACAATCTTTGTTGATTTGCCATGTTCATTTTCAATCTCCATGTTTATTCTGCTATCACAGTAATATATCACCAACTTCTACGATTGACCTTTGCTTTGCTTTAATGACTAATGAGGAGGCCCATTTTGGGTTGTTGTAGACTCTCAGCTCAAATCCAACTTTAAACTCGGGGTCAGCTCATTGCTAGACAAACTAGGCTAGAACAGGTGGCCCTAGACAGCCCTTCCAAACTTTTAAAGCCTATCCTAAACCATCCTTAATTTCATTTAAAAAAACTTAAACCCAAAAAAAGAAAGAATAAATTCAAACCAAATTCAGTCAAAAATCCATTTCACTTGCAGCACAAAACAAGACCCAAATTGGCCCAAGAACCAACTCAAATCCAACATCTAGACCAAGGCCCAAATCAGGCGCAAATTTTAAATCACTCTCAAGGCCCAAATCCTGCCCACAATTCAAAGTCCAAGTAAAGGGCCAATTTGAGGCCCTATTCAAAGTCCAATCCAAGGCCAATCTGGCCCATCTTCTAAGGCCCAACCCGAACCATTTTTCATGGTCCAACCCGGCCCGCTTTCAAGGCCCAAAGTAGACCCATTAGCTCAAATTTGGCCCACAACTTCAATTCCATCCCAATTCATCTCAATTCCAATCCAAAATCGATTAATTTTAATTCAAATTCAATTCCGTTTTTAATCGAATTCGAATCCAATTCCAATAAAAATTCATTGCAATTTCAATTCATTTCTATTCATTCAATTTGAAATTCAATTCTTCATTCAATTCAATTCAAAATTCATTTCAATCCAATTCATTCTAACTTCAATTCAAACAAAATTCCATTCATATTCAATTCAATTCTAAACTCATTCAAATCCAAATCAATTTAAATCCAAATTCATTCAGATCTAATTCAAATCAATATTCATTCAACCTCGATTCAACTTCTATTTCAATTCAATCTCAATTCCATTCCAATTTCTCATACACTCTTAATGTCTCATAGACCCGAGCGTCTCACAGACTTTGTCATTCCAATGATTCGAATGTCTCACAGACCAGAGCGTCTCATAGACCCAAGCGTCTCACAGACCCAAACGTCTCACAGACTTTGACATCTCAAGGTTTCAAACGTCTCATAGACCCGAGCGTCTCACAGACTAGCATCCCAAACTTGAAACTTCTCAAAACTCCAAACTCTTCTAAATCTCAAACACCTCAAATATCTTCAAAACCCACAAACATCAAAACTTCCAAAACTCAAATACCGTGAACTACGTAAGGTCTGATCTCGACAGGGAGTTGAGTACGTAGGCAGCCCACACAGGGTGCAACCTCATTCCAAACAAAAAACCCTTTTCCCTATTTAAGGTGGCTCTCATATCGATTAAAACTTCTTCGGTTTCCCACAAACTTCAAACCATCAGACTCTAAGTCTCGTTCATTCACTCAACCTCAGACTTTTTCCAAATCTTGATTCTATATTCATCAGAATTCACCAATTCTTCCTCTTGGCGCCAGCTTGGCAGAAAAGCTCGCCTCATCCACCCTCTCTCTCTTCTCATCCTAATCCTATCCTTGGCTTTTAAATGAATCTCTTTAATAAGGTTTTGAAAGAAGGTAATCTCGATAATTGGATACCGAGATTTCCTCGGGCACCAATCTGAAGTCGTGGTCATTGCCACTTCTAAGGGGTGTAACCCAGTGCAAACCCACAATAGAATCTCTGGCTTGATCAGATAAGTCCTATCCATAGGCAATAAATCAACAGAGTCAATTAACGGTTCTTAGAACCCTTCTCCTCCTTCCTAGTTCCTTATGTCAAACTAGGTGGCGACTCTAGTCGATTTCCGCCCTTAGGGCATAAGTCCACGTGGAGCCCATCGCGAGCGGGTGTAGTGCACACTTGCACTCCCCTTTATGCTTTCTGGGAAAGACGGACGATTCATTAGCTATTGAGGGATGTCAGAATAACGGGTTTTCACCCTCCACAGAATGACATTTCTAGGATCTAGGCTTTTTAGTCAGACTATTTAGATAGACCCCCCTCATACCGAAAAATCACCCTCCACAGAATGGCGACTGCTGGGGAAAACTTGAGTAAGTTTTTCTCAAACTCAAGGAAGACTGAACTCCATTCAAAATTGTCGTTACTTCCCCACTTCTTTCGAAACCTTCAAGAGATTCATTTCAAACCACTAGGACTACTCTACTCCACACTTAGAGTGTGTTTGGTGAGGATAGCTAGGATGAGGACTCAGAGTTTACGCTTGGCTTGCTTGTCATTCGTGTTTTGTTTGTTCTATATAATGGTGTGATTATGCTAGACTAACCTGCAGGATCTCTAGGTAGGTGGGCCCATTAGGGGTCTAGCCTCTTCTATCTCCTTGCTTACGTATTTATTACTACTCTTTCTCTTTGTTATTGAACTGTTAGAAATAGTCCTGATGGGGGGTGCATTGGGTAGCTTAGGACATGCATTCCTCTGTTTCACCCGTTTTATCCACGATGTCACGGGATCCCCAACGGTCCACGGTTGATTCCCCATGAGCTGGGTCACTCTCTCAGTGAACAAAGCCACGAGGCGGTATGGTCTCCGACTAACGCCTTGAGCTCATGATCCAAAAATATCCTCCATTATAATCGAGTCAAAAGCAGCATATAGTGACCTTTGAGCCTTCAGTGTCCAGCTGCCTTCTCTGGTGTCTATGATGGGTTTATGGGTAGTCACCCCCTTATATGCCGCCTGTCTGACCTCCCTATGCCTTACCATGAAGATTGCATGGGCTCTGTTCTCCATGATTCCTCTGCACCACGGGTGTCTTTAAAGCCCAATGTCGCGCTACAAATTCATAGAGGATCCCGTATTTACGGATACCTATACATGACATAGCGTAGTCAGCGAATAATTTGGACTTTAGACACACCTTATCGTGCAGACGATGGGAGACCCGACCCCATGCAGTACTTCCCCAAGTTTTCCAAAAGTGAGTATGTTGTGATAATCACCGGACGTGGCTCGTGTGACTGTATCACTACGGGTATCCTGACCTTTCGAACTTAAGCACTTCGGACTTTCTTGATGACGTGCCCCACAAGGCATAACAGAAACAAATCCCGAGAGATGAACAGTGAAGGGACGATGGTTCCCCCGATGGTATGAAAGCATTGATTGACCTGAAAGGTGATTATCCCAATCATTCACACTCAGCTCCACATAAAATCTGCCACGATTTTCACTTTGCACTTACATCTATGTGTGA
This sequence comes from Limonium bicolor, assembly GCA_023374045.1. Taxonomy (NCBI): domain Eukaryota; kingdom Viridiplantae; phylum Streptophyta; class Magnoliopsida; order Caryophyllales; family Plumbaginaceae; genus Limonium; species Limonium bicolor. The sequence goes on along the minus strand of CM041781.1, from coordinate 124,276,653 downwards.
TCACGTTTTCAAAATAGCAAAAATCAGAAAATGAATCATGTCGAACACTCAAATGAAATATCTTCAAAGTCGTTCATCTCTAATGATTTCAAAATTGTTATTTCCAAAACAGTTTTCAAAATCGGTTTCAATCAAAGTCTTCCAAACAATAAACTTTGTCAAACAGTTTGAAAAAAACGGATTTCAAAAATCTACTGTTTACAAGATGATATTCAAACATCACTTCTCACAAATGTCATTTCAAAAACTATTTTCAAAAACAGATTACAAAGTCTACTTGTTACAAACAAATTTCAAAAAACATTTTTCACGGATTTTATTTCAAAAAAGTTTCGAAAACAGTTTTCAAAATCGGTTTTCTCATATGTATTTCAAGATAAATGATTTAGTCCCCATGTTGTGACCCGCTATTTTTGAAGTTCAACCCACCTTCAAGAGTAGTGGTCATTACCGTGGAGCGTACTAGTCATTTCGTGTTTTCACACAAGTGGTGGATTTTCACATAAGATTTTGTGCTCGATCATTCACCTTTCCTTTCTCAAAAATATCCCTCATTCCCCCCATCGAAGCAAGTGGAGCGCCTGAAGATCAACGACGTGGTTCGAGCCATAAATAAGAGTTGTACCAATCTGAGTCCAGCGGCGTAAAGATTATCAATAGTCATTCACGTTCAAGAATGTTGGAAATCAGAAGAACACAAACCTGTGAAGCAAATCAAAACATATAAAGACCAACCACATCCAAACGTCGAGTCCAAGAATGTAAAGAATCAGAAGATCACCAGCTCGTATTGCTTAATAGCAGTACCACTTTGCTACAACAGCCTAAACACGAGTGTGCAGCCGATCAAGAGCCCGAAGACGAGCGAGCAGCCGATCAAGAACCCGAAGACGAGCGAGCAGCCAACCAGGAGCTCGAACGTGAGCAGTCAGCCAGAAGCCCGAAGACGGACCAAAAGAGTTCAGAAGAAGTTCAGCTCAAATTCCCCCTTTTAATGACTTTAAGGATTGATGATGTATAGGTTTTTCCCTATGATTCTTTTCTCGCTTGTCCATTTCTGAATAGATTACATGTATAGGTTTATACATTCCCTTCTAGTTTATTTAGATCAATGTGTATAGAGTTCCCCACTCCCTACTTTATTTGCGAATGACCGAGCATCAAAATTCCTACTGAGAAAATCCACCACTTCGAAAACACGTGTTTTCAAAACTGTTTTTTCTAAAAACTTGATTTTTTTTAGCACATACGACTTGCTTCTTCCCATTTTCGGTCATTTTACATTCATCAATCATGCATGAATCACACCCATCTTAGAAAAATTGCATAATCACATGTTGCATTCCCAACACATCACACACAAGCATTCATCCCATTTTTTCAAAGCATGCTTACATTCACATTTGTCATATTCTTTTTTCTGTTATAATGACTGTGTTTGCAGGTGATTAACTGCGTTTGCCCACGAGTGAAATCGTGAACCTCGAAGTGATAGCAAGAAATACCAAGGATTCAAGCATCTTTCCATTCGGCATACAATGTACATAGAGACCAGCAACCACAAGAAAGCAAATCCCCAAAAAATCATATTCCAAAAAAAAATCCAAAAAACTGCATACATCCAAAAATCAAAAAAAAAATCATACATCCAAAAATCCAAAAAAATCATACATCCAAAAATCCAAAAAAAATCATACATCCAAAAATCGAAGACAATCAAACACCCAAAAAATCCCAAAAATGCAGTCACTATCACATCGTGGGGCCACCATGCGGGAGTTGTCACTCCCTAAAGGCCCAAAACTCCAGAAGCCAATTATCAGCCGAATACCATTCTGAAACGGCTTCTCTCAAATCGCACCCAACAACTAGATAATCTTCAGGGCTTACAATGGCGGGATGAGCTTCAGGGACCATCAGTTGAAACCGACTCAAGCGAGACTAGGCGTGGCCTTACCACTCATGCATTGCAGCAAAAAAAAAACAAAAAAAAAACACATTCAATCAATACTTCATGCATCTTATATGTAGTAATTCCATATTACCACAACATAATCAATTGTAGATAGTTTCATTTGTATACTTCCATATCGAAGCAACATCTTTGGTAAAAATCTTGAGAGATTGATTGAATATAGTGCGTGAACCGCTAAACTCTCGACCCGCCAACGGACACAAGGTTCTAATCAAAATCAGCACCACAAACCAAGTGAGTAGTGTGCGAAGAGCGGTATTTTCCCTAAAATTTTGAATGAGAACACTGGACAATCCACTGAGCGACGAGGGAAGGTGGAGAGAGCCAATCGGGGTAAAACCATGAGTGACTTGTGCTTTCCTTTAGCACATGGAGAGGCACAATACATAGTGAGATCCGTGTCGATAGACGAGATACGAACTGTGATTCATGTAAAGATCTGAGAATAGTAAGAAAACAATCATTGACTAATGAGAATGACGAGGCACATAGGAACAAAAGCTCCACAAAACCAAAAAACTTTCACTGCCCTGTACATAATCCCTTAGTGAGCCCCGCTTAGCCTTTCACGATAAATATTTTTCTGTGAACTCCACAACATGCCAACCCACTTACAAATATTTACTCGCCCTTGCAATAGAGGATATTGAAGGAGCCGGAGCCATGGTCTCTTCCCCACCATCTTTCACAAAAACAGCAAATAAAATGTTTGAAGAAATCAGTGAGTCAATGCAACTCCAAAGCCAAACACCAAAAAGAACACAAAAATGTTCAAGAAGATTGATGAGTCAATGCAACTCCAAAGCTGAAAGCCAAAATACAAAGCAAAAATGCTTGAGAAAGTCGACGAGCCAAATGCAATTCCAAAAAACAAAAATGATAAGAAAGATCAAACCATACAACAAAAGAGGCAAGAAGGAGAAATCCAAATCCAAAGGACCAATGATGTCCATATAGACTGACAAAGGGTCTCAAAACCCGTCTAATCATTCCACCGATGGCGAAGGTGAACAAATCCTCTATTGCATAAAAGCTCTGCAACTCCCAAACAGATCCTCCAGTCCCATGTTACATACATCATGCCCCTCAACCCCGTTAGAACCAAATAAAAGACCTCCGACTCATAAGTTGAAGAGTGTTAACTGAAAGTATTGGATCTGAAACATGAATCATGAGCTTCATACTTGTTATCAACATGTTCCGTCACATGACAAAGGGACCATGAGCGAATGAGTGTGACCTTACACCACAAGGTCTTATGAGTGCGA
>CM041781.1:123646901-123672910 GCA_023374045.1 Limonium bicolor | reverse complement strand
AGCTCCATTTCGGTGCCAAGAGAAATCTCCATGGGAGGAGCTTGAGCTTATATTTCTACATCATTATTCTCCTTTGCTTCAAGGTAAGGAAACTCAAAGAAAAATAACATTTCCTTCATGTTTTTATGTTGTCCGAAAATCACCATTAATAGTGCCCTTACCTTGCTTGTTTTAGCTTCATTTGAATCTTCCAAGGGCTTGGTGGAGTCCTCTCTTGCTACATATCCAAACTCTCTTTGATATCCAAGGTAAAACAATCATCTAAATGTTCTAAGGCAATCTATGTATTTAGGGTTTACAATGAGATGAAGCATAAAGCTTGTATACTCATTGTATTATTTGTATATTGTTTAGAAGTTGACAAGAAATCAAACACCCTTACCGATTTTTAAACAAGGAAACAAGAAAGAAGTTGTGAGGAAAAGAGGTAAATATGCTAACCTAATGTAGTTTAAAGTCTTAGGAGAAATGAGCTTATATTGCTTATGAAAACTACTTAAGGAGCCAATGGTAAATGACTTAGAAAAATGCTCTCAAGGGCTTAGTAAATGGCATATGTATTGTTGAGTGTATTTGCAGGTCAAAGGCAAATATATTGTGGGAATTCAGTGTTTAAGATTTATGCATCTTAAGGGCCTAAGAGCCATGCTATTTAAGGGCCTAAGTGCCAAGCAATTTAAATTATGCACTATATTATGATGTAGTGTAGTTTGGGTGAAATTTGTATAAGAATGTTGTTGATGGATTTTAGTGTTCTTGGATGCTTAATGGTCAAAACAATGTGTTTTGGTGTAACAAGATGTTAGTAGAACCCTGTCGAAAATTAGGTAATATATAAGAAGTTTTAAGTGTCTAAATGAGTTTAGGTGAACTAGGAAGTGTTAGAAGTGACTAGGTATATTACTAGGGAAAGAAAGTGTATTAAGGTGTTTTTAGAGTACAAGAAGAACTTAGGCACTATCTTAGAGATTGTAGAAATCAAATGAGTGTTTTGGTATACACCAAAGTCATTTTGGAGTGTGTTGAGACTTATGCAAACTTTGGTAAACTAGGAGAAAGTATGAACTTGTGAAGGGATTTCAAGAATGACATAAGGAAATGTGGTTTGTAAGAAAACATGCTTGAAAGATGATGTTTAATGGAGAGGAAATACTTTGGCATAATGGTTATTATAGGCATGAAACACCACCTGGAAATCTAAGGAGAAAACATTATAAGTGTTAGGAGTTTTAGTAAGAAATGAACAAGTGTTTAAGAGTGTAGAAAATGAACTTTCCTACACGTCCGAACTTCCGTCTGAATTTGGAAGTCCGGACGTGCCCTGGTGCGTTAAGCTTTCTGAGTCTCGGCCACTGTCCGAACTTCTGTCCGACCCTTGAAGTTCGGACACGGCCATCGCTTTTCTCTGATTTTTCCTCGACCTATGTCCGAACTTAGGAAGATCGGACACAAGTTTGGACATACGTCTGGGCTTACCCTTTGAGTCTCGACTTGCGTCCGAACTTGGGAAGCTCGGACACAAGTTCGGACAGGCCACTGTGTTGGCAAAAATGTTGTTTAAGACTAGAAAACGTTGTCTAAAAATGGTGATTAACTAGCAATGATGATGTGAGGTTGTCTAAGATATGTTAGGTGAGTTATAATGATAATTAAAAGGGTGAAAAGTTATAACAAGTGTGAAAATAAAATAACTAGTTGTGTGAAGTAATAAGTTAACAACGAACTAGTGCGTTAATTAACCGACGTTACTAAATGTGTATAGGATTCTCCAACGGTGGAAACCAGTCGAAGCAAGGACCAAGGTATGGTTTTCTTGCAGTCTGTTGCCTACCGGTTTACACCGGCTTGTGTGTTGTTTGTTTTTGTGTGTTTATGACCTTGTAAGACTTAAGTCATGTAACGAGTTTACAGTTGTTAAATATTATTGTATTGTTAAGTGTGACTCTCTCTTCCCTTGTGTGTGTCTAACAAGACTTAACCAATTGTTTGTGATTTGTTTATTGAGTTCAATGTTGAACTTCTAACAAGTGCTAACGGGGGAAGTGAGGAGTCCGGTCTGTTCCGGCCACGCGTGTGAGTATGGGAGTCGATGTCATAACCGGTTTGATTCTCTTTGTATGTTATGGTTGTTTTCCAATTTGGTTTCCAACCTTCCCTTTAGCTTAACCAAGGCTATTTTACTGACTCACGTCGGGCCACAGGGGCATACTATGTGGTTTCGGTGTGCTTGGGTCACTATACCCGAGGCACCTTGTGTTAAGTTATCCGTTCAATCTAACAGGACGGTAACGAGTTATGTAACGAGCTTAGCATGAGTTTGGCAACATTCTCAAGGCTCTCCATGGGAACTAATTGTGTTGGTTCATTTCCTAAAGGAATTGTTCTTGTATGTTATGTGTGATGTTGTGTACAATACTCATGTTATGAACTATGTATATGTTGTATGTTTTAAAAAGAATGCCATGTCATCATGACAATTAGTTGCGCGTATCCCGTAGCCGATGGGCTACGCGTTAACCATACCAGCCAAGGGTTGCTGACCCCCTCGGGGGCTCCATATTCTTATTGCAGGATGAGGATCGAAGAAGCGGAATGGCTTTAGATTCTAGGATGCAGGATTACTTTTGATTATTTTTAGATGTTAAGCCCGGGATGCGCCTGTGCTCCCGTGGCGATATATTTGGTACCGCTGTAGTACAGTGACGGCCGTTGTCAGTTGGTGATGTACAGTTACGTTTATGGATGTAGTTACAAACTTGGTATTATGTTTATGTATTAATGGTTATTAGTTCTATGCTCGGGAGTCTGATCATCAGACCGGTACACTCGTATTTATTCTGCCTGGTTGACCACGTGGGTGGTTAACGGCGTTGTAGCACCAAATCGTTTAGATATTGTTTAGTTGTTTAATTCCGCTGCGATTTCAAGTATTGTTAAGTCCGTAGTAGGAGTGTTACAGGTTAGGAGTCGTGCCTTACTGGAATCCTCACTTCCCAATTCTACCTCAATTCCCCAGTTTTAAGTGCACCGATATTCTAAGTATTTCACTTGGCTTGTTTTCTCGGGCTCAGAGCGTAACTACGCTCTGAGACCAATTTCTGTAACACCCCTATTTAAAATAAATACAGCGGAATAAAATCTCTAATGGCGATTATAGATCATTGGGTTCCAAACACCCGGTACAAAACCTCACCAAATACTACTTACAAATGTTACAATATGAACTCGAGAAAAACAACTTAAACATAACTGAAAGTTAAATAGAATAACTCTCCACAATTCCTAATTACCATCCCAATCATTCATACTCTTCGTGGCCACCTGTATAAACACTTTCGTACCTGCAAGATGAAACCAAGCAGCCCACCCGGGAAGGGTGAGTCTGTTCCCTGGAATGGAACTGGTACAATTCTCCAAAACAAAACTTTAAAACATAATTCTTAAAATAAATAATAACTTGAAGTCAAACTTTTAAAACAAAACAGAGCACCAAGGCACTTTAAAATCACCAAGTCAAGGATAACGAGTCAAGGATAGAGATAAATAACAGAAAGGTAAAATCAGTCAATTAAACAGTCACACCATGAGTTAGTGAACATCCATTTCTTATGTTAGATTCAATTCCAGTCAGGAGTAGAAAGACTCAAGTAGTCCCAAGGACTAGTAATGAAAAGATAGATCCAAGAACCAATAACTCAAGAGTGGAATAACAACAACTAGGAGAGATGGCCCCAACCGCCATATATAAATGTCCATATGGACGAGGGATATACAGCCCCTTGCTGTCATACACGTCCATTTTGGACAAGGGATATACAACCCTTTGCTGTTACCGACCCGTTCTCAGTCACCGGTGAAGACACACACACGACACAACAAAAGACTCAGCTCATTGATGAAACGATATCCAGAGTCAAAGGAAGAATTTACCAAGATTGACATTTTGCCATATTCCCACTAGATTATTAACTGCACAAGTGTAAAACCAAAACATAAACAGATAGGAGGAACCAATATCTAATGAAACACAAACATTCCTAGAGAGTGCAGAGGCGTAAACCCTCCGCAGTTAATATCTAATGAAACAACCAGATAGGAGGAACCAATAATCATGTAAGTTGTTCATTCAAGGCTCAGTTAGTCACATCAAGCTGAGTTAGTCACACAAACAGTTTCCTTTTGAAATTCATTTCAGCTCAGTTAGCGTTTTTCGAAAACGTCTCTTAAGTCGGTTAACAAAAGCATCTAAGTACGAGAAATCGTACCTAGTTAATGATGTAGCAGTTCTAGTCGACTTGTGAAAATATTCAACAATACTCTAAGGAATATTAAAGGTAGTCTAACATCAATAACTTGTAGCCTAAGTTAAACTTAAATAAATTCCTTACTCTTATTTCTAAGTCTCAAATATCTTTTAAGCCCTCACTTAAATGTTATGTATAACCTTTGACTTATCTTAGAATGTTGTAATACTCAAGGCTGTAAGACCAAGGAATGTATTTTATTAACACTTGTTAATTGTTCCACTCTTATCCACTTTACTCATACTTAACCATAATTCTCAATTCAAGACTTTTGAGACCCTTATGTCATAAATGCATTTTATGTTATTCAGTCAATCTTAGAATTTCAATAACAATTCTTAAGCTCAATACTTTTATTCTTAATTTAGAATAAACATCATATTATGACCTATGATAGGTTTATCTTAGAATACTATACAATTATTTCATTGTGTAATGATTATGTATTTTATCAATATTACTAGATAATCCATTATGATTAAGTTTTCCCCTTAACTTAATTAAGATCTACATCTTGTATATTGGAATCATAGTGTTGTAGATACATTTTATTATAACTTAATTGAGCCACTAAACTCAATTATCATATCCTTAGTTCAGAATGATTTCTCATCTTGAAATAACTATATTATAATTACTTAAACTTATCGAACTCTTACATTTAGTATTCACAATATATATTATTTGCTTTATTATTACCTATATAATAAGGTGTTTTAAGATAACCTTTTATGTATCCTTACTTACATTTAATTTCCTAAATGTTTTATTTTACACCCATTCCCTCCATAGACTATGTATAACCCTTTTACTAAATTCAATAAACTTAAGTCTTAAATACAATATAAATTGTTTACAAATCCTAAGGTTTCAAAGGAATAACTTAATAAATTAATTCCCTTTATTATGTTTTAGGATAAGCATTATATCTTAACATAAGGTAAAATTTATTTAAGATTTAAATTCTCATTCATAAGTGAAAATGTCAATTATTTAATATGATCATCCATTCTGAAAAATCCTCATACCTTAAATTCAAATGTCACATTAATATTTCCAATGTCGTCAAGTAGATTAATATAATCTCTTATGTAACTTAGCTTCATCAAAATAAAGGTTCAAAGGTTTTAAGTATCTAATTTATATTTGCAAACCTTTTTATAAGTTCTGGCTATTAATTACAACACTTATTTATAAACTCACATTCCGAATATTGGTAATTAATGTTATAAATGTATTTTATATGGCTTATCTAATCTAAGAAACTTAAAGATTATTATTGTAACACCCCAACTGCTAAACCTGAACCATCACGAACGAACCTGCAACAATATTACAACACAGCGGAAGAAAGTACTAAAAGTTGGTGTTACCGCCGTTAGTCACCCACATGACTAACTGGGCCTATTCCAGTCTCAAGCTACGGTCTGATGGACCCGAGTGTACCGAACGTAAGTGCGTACAAGTCTTAAAACAAATACAATACCGAGTCTGAAGTATCTATCCTATTATTACAACTTACTACCACAGTTTATAAAGCGAGTGTACAGGCACACTCGAAATGTAAATTAATCCCATAGTGCTCTACCCACTCCTACTCTCAGGTTGGGTCCTTGTCTGGCACCTACCTGCAAAGTTTAAATCACAGGCCCCAAGGGGCTCAGCATATTGCTGGTACAGAAAACGTGCAGCCCACAAGCTATCAAGGCTACACACGACTACTTGTCGTATACATGTAGTTGATTATTCATACAACAATAATAAGAAGTACAATACAACAATACATTTATGTGAAACATTCACAGCTCAAATAAATCGAACGTCGTAATGGACGTCCATTAATGAGTAAGTTAGATTCCTAAATCCTGAGGCCTGAGAATTGTTTAGTTCTCGTGTTTGACCATTCCTTATAAGTGTCAACCATTCTCCTATTAGGATCGGTTGTTCTCAAACTGAATTGTTTATTTTGTTGGTTCAAGTAACCCTAGCCAATGAGTTATTAGCTCCATTGGTTTAATAAACAATAATTCTTAAGTTATGAGGGATGTAGGCTTGACCCTCCTATGCCTCCTGAAGTTGCCTCTCATATCGAGCTGTTCACTCGAGATGGCCGGGTCAGTTTGTCGACCCTAGGCGGAAGACAGATCTGATGCAGATGCCGACCTCCTAAACCTGAACATGCATGACCGGAGTCAGTCCCGGATTCCTCTCCTCACAAGTTCCAGTTAGCTGAAGTCTCTTTGACAATTGGTTAGTTAAACCTCTCTCGATATTAACCAACTAACAATAGGGGTACTTATAACTTTATACAATTGTTCACTAAACAAAGTTAACAAACGAGCCCTGAATCAAGTAATGTTAGTGTACAATGGGCAATAACAATACAGTAAATCGGTTTCATGCTTAATCTTATTTGGTCGTATCACAATGACACATAGCACACAAACCGAGGTAGACCTCGTTAGCAAACAAGCTACAAGAATCACATACCTTAGCCTATCGAGTTTGTCCACTCCTGGATGACGTCCCGACTATTCTGGTCACCTACTCCGCTCCTATAGTTCATTAGGACGGCGTGGTTAAATAACTTAATTTTCGTATTTTTACTATTCACCGTATTTTACTATTCACCATATTTTACTATTCACCGTATTTTACTATTCACATATACATTTTTCTATTCACGTATACGTATTTTACTATTCTCGTATACGTATTTTACAATTCACGTATACGTATTTTACAATTCACGTATACGTACTTTACTATTCACGTATATGTCTCGTACTTTACTATTCACGTATACGTCTCGTATTTGACTATTCATATATACGCAGTTACTATTCATTTATACGTATACACTATCATGTATACGTATTTACTATTCATTTATACGTATTTACTATTCATTATACGTATACTATTCACGTATACGAGTACTATTCTGTACGCTAAAAATTTTCATATACGCCCGTATGATACTCCGTATTAAACGTATTTATTTCTTTTCCCAATATAACTTCTATTTTCATTAAAAATACTTAAGTAATGATTTCTCTTATACTTATTAAATTACGGGTATACCCCTCGTATACCTTAACTTATATACGGGTCTCCTTTAACCCCGTTTTAGCTCTGTTCTTTTACAACTTGTTTCTAAATTCATTATTTAATTTCCTTAATCTTCTAAACACATAAAAATTGTGTTATTTACATTACTTACCCATAGTTTCCTATTAATCTCTATTTTTCTTATAATAAGTTCTAAACTTGTTACCTTTCACTAGTAGGAAAAATGTTTTTAACCACGGTTATTTTGCCTATATACCACGGTTAGGAACCGTGGTTTATGCTCGCGTGGTATATAGAAAATTGCCTATATACCACGGTTGAAAACCGTCGTTTAAAAGAAGACTATATAGCACATAACCGTCGTTTAAGGCCGTTTTGGACGCGGTCCTCACCGGTTTTAAATGACGGTCAAGTTCAGAACCGTGGTATATAGTCATTTTATACGACGGTTAAATGTCAAAACCGTGGTATATTGTCTATAAAATCAACGAATAAACCACGGTTATACATATAACCGTGGTTTATAGTCTATGAACTCTTTTCAAAATCGCCGGCGATTTAGTAGCGTTGCTTCACAGATCTCAAACAGAGCAACAGAAGAGAGGCTATAGAACATGTATGTCCCTTGTTACGATTTAGGGTTGCAAAATATTGAGTGAAGAACTCTGGCGTAGTATGTTCCTTGTTCGGCGGTGGATTACAAAATTACCGTGAGAATAATGAAGAATGGAGGCCATGTTCCTTGTTCGCCGGTTATGGTTGCGAAATTGCACTGAGTGGAGATGATGTACAACATGTGTTCCTTGTTCTAGTTGTAAGCTGCAAAAAAAAATACCGAAAAAAAAGAGAATGAGTGAGGAGGAGTATGTTCCTTGTGCGCCGGGAGGGTTGCAAAAATTACCGTGAACTTGTAGAGAATGAAGAAGAGTTGCAGAGCATGTTCGTCGGTTGGGTTCCAAAATTACCGTGAGGTTGAAGAGATTGAAGAAGAGTTGTAGAGCATGTTTGTCAGTTTGGGTTCCAAAATTACCGTGACATTGAAGAGAATGAAGAAGAAGAGTTTGAGAGTTTCGTCGTTTGGGTTACAAAATTAGCGTGAGAATATAAGAGAATAGATAGAAAGAGCCGCGTTAAATTTGGGCCGAAAATTAAAAATCCCGCCTAGCCTATATACCACGGTTGACAAAAAAACCGTGGTTTAATATAGTAAGATGTGCAATATAAATGACGGTAACCTAGGAACCGTGGTATATAGGTACCCTATATACGACGGTTCCCAAAGAACCGTGGTATATTCACTCTGACATGTACTATATACCACGATTGCCCGGAAAACCGTGGTATATCAGTAACCTATATACGACGGTTCTCCAAAAACCGTGGTATATGAACTCTGGCGTGTACCTTAAACGACGGTTTCTATAAAAACTGTGGGTTATAAACTTTAAACCACGGTTTTCCTTTAACCGTGGTTTAAACGCCGTCATTATAAACATTTTTTCTACTAGTGTTATTTCTAATTTCTTCCAAAGTCTATTTACTTAATTCCTTTTATACTTTTGGTCAATTACAAAATTGTAACACCCCCTACTCTAATCGGGTCTTAATCATCTTACTTAACATTGTAATCGTAGCGGTAATCTCAACAATTGAACTACTGGTGTCACCGTTCTCACTCGCCCATACGAGTAATAACATGCTTACTGATATATTCTTAAATACGAAACAATTTCCCACAGTGACAACAAGAGATAGACCTAACCTTCTCAAACCAATATAAAATACATTCACAGTGAGCGTTCTAAGTATCCCAATCCTATACACGGTTCTAAGTTCGCATCAAAATGCAACAGTGCATATTTAAAACAAATGTAATTAAACTACCCAGCGCGTCCCTCTCTTTGTCGACACCGGAAGCTGCATACCTGCAAAAATGGTTGTTTGTGGTATGGAATCAGCCCCTGCTGAGTATGTTACTACATGACTGTCATGCCCTCTCGGACCCTCAGTTAATTGGTCGAGAGCATGCAATTCATTTTCATGCAAGTAGTTAATGTTAAAACTGTAAAGCAACAATATATATTGCAGTAAACTCAAATAACAAACAAGCCCCCGGCTTCACATATCGCATCGTAATAACCACTGAAAGCGTTACACGAAGTACATGATTACAGAGACTCCATTCCAGCAAAAACACTTGTTAGTTCATATGAGTTCGGCAACTCACTCGACCAAACAATCCACCATAATCTACACATGGAGTACAGCGACTCGACTCAACCAGTTTCACAACCACAATATGAGCACAATGGCTCGTTCAAACAAATCCACCAACATACCACACATAATTACAAAGCATAACCACTGAGCAACAAGGCGAAACAACGAGAGTTATAAACAAGTATAATTACCCGTCTTTGGCGTACGAGCACAAATAATGTTCGCCTAATGTACGAGCTAGTATAGTCGTTCGTAATTGTTTAGTCATATCTAATGACAACGTCTCATTAGAACGACGTGTCTCTAAGTTACCCATCTCTTATGGCGGGTAACCCATGGCAGTAGCCACTCCAGCGGTAGAGTCTCCGACCTACGAACAATCTGTAGTTCGTTGGAAATTTATCCAGATACTTACGGTTACCACACGGTATCCTAGTATCGTCAATGGATCACAGTTCACAGCAAGAGCCACATTCTCTTGATAAACTTATCTATACCATCGCATCGTTTTACTTTTTTTTTTCTAACACATCAGACTAAGGTCGTAGTCCAATCCTGAGTATGTCGACTCGGGATCCATTGCTAGATACGAGAGCGGCGTTAAAGAGGCCAATGCTCCGTATATAAGTCTCAGATATTTTATATATCTTATTGTCCTAATGCTACAACGTTTTACTTACGTTCCTTATATTACACATATAAGATAGCATCATTGCCACTAGTTCGTTTCATAATATGTTCATATATACGAACGGTACTGTTATCGTGCAACAGTAATAATAATAAAGCGGCATTAATACACAACTCAAGCATATTAATTCACACAAGCAGACATTCAATCTTATCACAGATTTTCACACAACGTCTGAACTGAGGAAATCCTCAGAGACAATCAAGCCACATAAATAACATACCGTGCACCCTGAAAGTATTACGGTGGAGTATGATTCAGCTAGATCTGATGCTCCTCGTGTCGTCTCTAACAGTCTAACAATACATAACGCTACTGATTAGAATCCCGTATAACAACTTAACTCTACGGTACCCCGTACCGTCGCTATTACCTCCCGGTTAATCCCCCGTTATTAACTGTCAATGTTTGTCGGGTTTTCGGCTTAACTCGGAATTTGGAAAAACGTCATATTTCATGCGTGATTACGTCGAGTATATTAATATACTTAACTTTAAACGTTTATTATCACATGTAATTGAATACACATTTGTATATCATATAGTTCATTACTATATTGCATGTATAATCTTAACCATATACTATACATTTCACCTTAGTATTTATTTTTCTAAGGTTTGTTTTTCCAAGTTTAATGTGGTATAATTCATATGTACAAATACTTTGAATTATATAAATCCTTATTATTCCATGTATACTCCTAACATTAGAATTTCCGTATCTAATGTTTGTAAGTCTTTTCTCTTTATCTTATATCATTTTAATTATGATAATATATGGTTATTGAACCATATTATATTTCCACACCATAACATATATTCATTTATATACATGTATCATGGGACCATTCATTATATGGTAAATCTTTATAATATATTCATTCTCTTTTAATGAATATTTCTTATATTATAAATGTTATAACCTTTATAACATTGAAAACCATATTATAAATTTTGTTTAAAAATTCCCATTATTTCCGAACAGCATTAGTTTTCTTTAATATTTACAAAATCCACCACATAATTTATATAATGTTATATTATAGTTATATAACATATATTATGACATTTATGTCATTAAAACAATTATAACCTATAGTTATAATTTGTTATAAAATACCAAATATACCATAGTATTCTCGGTTTTATTTAATTCCACCATACTTTCAGATTTTACAAATTAACCCCAATTATATTCCATTGTCACACTTATAATATATACCATGTAATATAACATTTTTAACTTATAGAACGGTATAACCTATGGTTATATTTTGTAAATTCCGAACAAACCCTATTCTGTTTTATAATTGCCATTTGGCCATATTTATAACATATAGTTTTATAATATCATTAAAACTATATATTATACACATATCTTATTAAATACCCTTATATAATTCTAAAAATCACCAAATTTCACCAAAGGGTTATAAATATCCTTATTAACCCATATATTTTCGGTATTTACTATACCACCACATATATTTCTCCAAAGTGTCATAATGACATAATAACTATATATTATACATATATAGTTTATTTTAATTCCAAAAATCAACCCAATAAATTCCTAAAAATTCCTAATATCCCATGGGTGTTTATAATACCATTATACACCCTTTATTTTCGGTAATAGCATATATACCACATATGTTATAAAGTTGTTACAATTAAATACATAACTTATTATAAAACCTTAAATAAGTTATCTAACTTATTTAATTTGGTCGAAACCTACCATATGGTCAAGGTTGACCACCTTAATATTTCCTTGACCATCAATTTCCATTTAATACGGTTTATACCCTTATCTTTTAGAAATTACCATTTAACCCAAAAACTTTACATAATCTTATAATTTTCATATAAAGTTATTTAAACTTCTAAATTTCGGCTATATCCTTTTATAGCCCCCAAATTTAATTTAATTACGCCATAACCCCAATAATATGCGGTAATGCATATTTAGCACCTAAACTTAATTAAAAGCTTATAAATGCATAAATAAAATGGCCTAAAGTACACGGCCTTATGACAAACATTGGCTTATAAAATAAATTACACATAAATGCCCAAAAATGCTGTAAACTCTCGGCCCTTACCATATATTTTCATTAATTACCAATTTTCCACATAATGTCTTAAATTTGACAATTATGCTAATTAATTAGTTATAAAATTTATTAAACCATTCCTTAATCACCTAGGTCAAAATAAGACCTTAATTAACCATTCACTCACGGCACAATATATATACGTATGTATAAACACATATTAATATACCAAGTGTAGGTTTAAGTGATTTATACCTTATTTTTGCCAAGTTTAAGCCTTGTTTGGCCACGGAACTTTCAAGGAAAATTTCCACAGCTTCTTAGATGAGTTCTAACAGCAACATAATGATATGGTTAGTCTCCGAGCAAGATCTAATCATAAGAAGTGTTTAATGTCAATTTTCAAGGTAAAATTTACCTCAAAGTACCAAGGTAAACAAGGTTGGTCTCGGCCTGTTTTTACAGTAGGCAAAGAGTGTTAAAAGAGCTACTAAAACCAAGCTTTAAACTGGTATAACTCAGATTAGAAGATGGCTAATCTTTACCTTGTTTAAAATGCCTAAAATGGTGTTTTTGGCTTGGATCTGGTTATACTTCGAAGATCTTGTTGTACCAACTGAATAAGTATGTTAAGATGAAGATTATAAGCTTAGAAAAAAAGTTTCACAGCCGAATTTGAAGGGAATCAAAAGATATGTGCTTAAAGCACATTTTTATACCATAAGAACAAGATTAGCTTTCTCCACCTTCTTCCCTTGTTAATGCCGAGATACACCCTCCATTTAACCTCCAAGACAACCTAAGAACATTGATGGAAGTGGTTGATGCTTTGCTCCATTGAAAGAGGAAAGAATTGTAAAGAAAATGAACATTTAAAGGCTTAATTAGCTTACCAAGATCAATTGGTGTTCTTCTCTGAATATTGCTTGTTCATACCATCAATGGAGAAGCAAAGAGAGGAAGGGAGCTGCTGGTGTTGGCTGGGATGGAAGGTGAATGAAGAAAATAAGTGAGTTTGCTTTTTAAGACATTATTTGTTACTTTAGTTTACTTTTTGAATTGGTAATTAGATGACTCATCATAACAGCTGGTTAATTGATTGAAGATTGATAATTGAATGGGTAATACAGCTGTAGGGGGTCGTCAGCCTTTGGTCAAGGCAATAGGTGAGCTTTGACCATGATTTAAGTTAAGTTAAGTAATTAGTTGTTATTTTTGGGTACTATTCATACTAAATTGCCAATTTTGATTTTTATTTTTAAACTTTGATTTAGACTTTATAATATAGTCTATCATGTCACATTAATGTTATAAAGAACTTAATATAGTCTTTACAGTGACAAAAAGTCATTATCTTAGAGCTCATATACAAAAAATGTGCTTTAAGGAATTTTAGTGCACATTTTGAGTCGCAGGGTGTTTCTGAGCTCTGTTTTCTTTGAGAACAGTTTTTTTGTGTTCCTTACATGATATTTGATCATGTTATCCAATTTTATATCATTTAGAGGTCAATAGACCTTTAAGGTATTCTTAGAGCACATTTTTGCCCTACTTGACCTTGAAGCCTGTAAATGCCTGTTCTTTGTGTTGGAGTGTTTTCCAACAATTGTAACATGTTTAGTAATGTGGTAATAAGCTTAGGACAAAATCTTAGGTCCTAAAAAGTTCATTTGGGTATTTATTTACCCTAAACAGTCAAAGGGTGCAACATCTTGCTTTGCGTTGACCACTGTTGTTCTCAGTTGACTTTTAAGGCATGTTTAGGCCTTAATCGATGTGATTAAACATTTAATCCATATTTTATTAGTTTAGGGTATTTCAGTCTACCCCCCTTAAAAAGACTTTGTCCCGAAGTCCTTACCCATCCACAGTTCACCTAAGGAATCAAGTTCCACTAAGTAATCACAGACAGATCGTCACTAGGGAGTACATTCCACTACGTTCAGACCTAGTCTTTATGTATCACATTTGATACAGCATCAATATCATTCCATATAGTCAATAATCATGACACATTCATTCATAAACAGCACTAAACAAGGTGCAAAACTCATAGTACACAACACTAGACAAGGTGCAAAACTCATAGTACACAGCACTAGACAAGGTGCAAAACTCATTAAAGTACTCAAAGGTGTCTCACAAGGGGTACTCCACGCACCCCTATTCATATGCAAGTATCTCGCGAGGATACCTCTACACCACTCCGCGTGTATGTGTATGCATATCTTTAACGATGGCAAATCACAGGGAAGCAGTCATGAAGACCAGGACTTGACGATCCCCAACCCCATGCTAACCAACGTCAACCACCCGTGGACACACCGGTTTAGTAACAAAGGACACTGCGGTCCACGGCTCCTCGGACAGTATCACCTAATTTCCTTAATCACCCGCAGACACACAGGTCTAATGACAAAGGGCTCTGCGGTCCACGGCTCTTTGGGTGATGTCACTTGCAGACACACCGGTCTAATGACGAAGGACTCCATGGTCCACGGCTCTTCGAGTGACGCCCTAGATTCCAATTTCTATTCATATCTGTGTCCACTTGTAGGAAGTTTCGAGAGTCATTCAACCCCGACGTGGTCAGCGTCAGTGTTGAACTATCTCTCACCTCAATTTGTGTTCGGTTTCGCTTGATCAGACCAGGATCAAGTTCAACTTCCCACATCAATTTCAATCAATCAATTGTTTATTCACTTCTAATCTTGTTTCCTCTTGATATTTGCCACCTTGTGTTCTATGGATACACAAGTCAACTAGTGTAATTAATCTAATCACTGGCATATAGGGTCATGTATCAAGTTCCCTCGACTTATAATTATTCATACAACTCCTAGAGGCTTTACCTCCACTAGGTTACACATCGGTCTCATGCCGATTCACTCATCGCATTTCAATAATCGGTTTCATACCGAGTCACAAATCATATAGTACGGAGCTTTCTACTCCTTCTATTTGAAATCTCCCATTGGAGCTACCAGATAAACCTACTTGAACTCTCAACCGGAGATAACAAGTTAGGTGTTTAATGTTCGCAACGTTTGCACAAATAATCGGAATTAGGATAAGAACACTCTATCTGTTCTCCCTTTCCTATTCGCCACAAGAATGCGAACTAATATATATATATATATATTCATACACATAATACATCACAATATTACCTCAAGTAATATAACACAGCCATAATACTTGTACTCTATGTACAATAATAGTTTGCAGCATGTGTACCATGCGCTACGTACTCCTACGTACGGAATATTTTAACCGTGGGAAATCGCTCTACCCCCCTTAAAAATGATTACGCCCACGTAATCTACGAATATATCATCGTGAAGTAATAAGTTCAAGATGTTCCATTCCAGTGGAATTATTCGTGCACTAATGTGCTACATATTTCATTACCCCTTTTCTATAGGGTTGGGCTTTAGCCCCTCAGGCTATACTGCCTATCTCGGTTAGGTGTATGTATATTCATATACGGTTTGTTCGGAGATGTAAACACATCATTGGTTTTCCCCAAACCTGTTAGGTACATCAACCTAAGCAATATGGGCCCACTCGCTCCGCAAGCAGTATGCCCAACTACTTTAGGGTTAAGTTACCCTTTTAAGTAGCAGCTTCATGCTAGTTTCTAATCCACGTGACGGTGTTTTCTACACGATCTTCCATAATTATGGTCATGGAGGAAACTATATCACTGTGTGGTATCATCATTACACACGCTAATTATTTCCACTGGTTATTCTATCCAGTCTTCCTGAATTGTATACATGCTCATGGTATATTCCCAAGAGTTCATGCCACCTTACTGAACTAACCTTCGGTGTAAGGGTTGTCGAGTTATGCTCTAGCACCTAGTGCTCGTAGTAGTCATGTCTAAAATCTCACGACGAGTCTGATATGCGCAACTAAGTGGCGCCTCATGACTCCAAGTTATTTCTCTCTGGGATGAGTTCATTCCTTAGGTACCTTGTAGGTCCTCTTTTGCTAGTGTGAACTCGTATCCCTCGTGTGTTGGTATTTTAGTATCCACATATATGGTTTATCCCTCTTCTTGATTAGGGGAATCCATTTGTTTATCTGATGTTTTACCTTCTGATTCTTACCAACATAATTCGGTTAACAGTTATTATAATGGTCGCTTGTTGCGCACCATGTACCAGTCGATTGGACGGTTATCCGCCATTGCGGTTTGCATGGAGTATCTAATCTCCAGCTTAGAGTATCTCTTGTAATGCTCGCTTTTGCCCTTCGTCTGTTGTAAACATACAATACGACTGTGGGTTTTAGCTTGGTATTCATTTTCTGTTCAACCCTATTTGGTACTAACATACTAACGTTTTATGGCTTGAGCATGTGGTTATTATTATTTAATGCGACATCATCGCAGCGCCCTCAGCGCATGGTATAACTCTCTCTGTGCCCCCTTTTTCGGTAGCATCTAATATCACAAAGGTTTCTCTAATACAACTTCCTTAAATACCACAATTTCTCTTCTCATTCATGGGTTCAACTTTTCATTACCATTAAATTGGCTTTGATTTCCTCGTTTACTAAAATCCCCAAAACTTATGTTCTAACTCCTCCATTGTGGAGTTGCGACCTTATGTCCTTTTATTATCAAGCTATCCTTGATTTTTCCTAACCTTGTTAGTTTGGCTGAGATCTCTCTCGTCAATACATGGTTTACCTAGTCAGGGTTCCATTCGCTGACTTAGACACAGAGTTGATTACCTCCTGGGTCCTTACACCACTCGTTTACATGCTTGGGGTACCATACTGATACATCACTACTTACCCAACTAACTTAATATAAGTTTTGTCAGGCCCATAAGCTCTTAGGAGTGCGGTCGTCCCATGTCTCCTTTAGTGCACTCGTAGCGTTCGTACCCGGTGATTATCGTACTCTTAGTCCCGATAATTTATGTTTAAATAACTATGCTGCCAAATCTTAACCTTTACGTCAGAATGGCCCTAATATTAGGTTCTATGGTTTCCTTTATTAATGTGTATTCCCTTTATCTTCTCTAAGATAGGTGTTTGCGACTTATCGCCCTAATTCTGGTTTCCACATGCTCGTCAACTGGTATTTGTGGGTGGGGATCAGCAATTACTTATTATCTCTCCCGTTCACTCCTAGGCTGTTAACGCTTTCAGATATGAGTTTCCAGTTTTTGAACTCTACCCAATTCATTAGGTTACACCCTATGGTGTAGTCCGGACTCCATGATAAAGGTTGGCACCTCGTGTTTCCCCTGTCTTATGGCAGTCCCGTTAGTCTGATATTAATCAGTACTTGTGATTCATCACCTTTGTTCTCCTAGTTTTGGGTCATTTGGTGGTACTAAGGTATCCTTCCGTAGGCCTATGCCATACGATATTCAGACTCAGTACTTATTCTGATAGCTAAATGATTGTTAGTCTTGTTATTGAATCTATTCTTAGTTGGTTCTAATTCTTTCTCCTGAGGTTACAATTGAATACCCTCAACTGAAATACCCCGTAATTAAAAATAGTGATTAATTAGACTAATAAATAATTTGGAAGCTTAATTAAGTATAAATAACCATAAGGGAACAAATCCCGAAGAAAACGGACCCTTAAAACGGTTTAAAAGCATTACCGAACCTTAAAGCGCGTTTTTCGAGGTAACCGGGAAAACGTGTCTTTAAGCGGGTCAAAAAGACTCGTAACAATTATGGTCAACTAAATAATCATTAATAAATATTAGTGAATCTTTAGAACCAATAAAACCAATAAAACGAGAGAATTAGTAAAAAACTGTCAAAAACGGGAAGTTGTGGGGTAGAAACATAAATAACACAAACTTATGTGTCCAATATTGTAAATACAATTTTAAAACCCTTATGGGTTCTGTGTGTGTCCGATCCCACACCCTCTCTCTCTCACACACTCTTTATTCTCCTTTCATTAACAAAAGACAAAAGAATTTAAAAAGCAAAAAGTAAAACACCACTTTACTTACCTATCTCACACTCTCTCTCCCATTTCATTCTCTTCACTCACGTAATACCACTCACCCTCACTCACTCTCTTTTCTTCTTCTTCCTCATCGGTCATCCATGGAGAAAAGAGCAACCTCACAAAAATACCATCTTCTCTCCTCTTGAAACTTCCTTGAACTTCTTCCAAAAATTATAAAACGTATACCATTGGAATCCTCTCATCAAGAGCTACATTTCCATCCTTTCAAAATTCGAAAACCAACATTTTCGTTTTTATGGGTATGTCCCATTTGCAGCTTCAATACTACCATTAGCACCACCTCCTTCTCCTTGTTCCATTGAGGTAAAAATCTTCTTGAAACTCCATCATTTTTCTAGCCTTGTGAGCAAAACGAGATTTGAAGCTAAACCCTTGTTTGGTTCCTTTGTACGCAGCCGATTTTGGCTTGTTGTTGGAGTTGGAAACATTGTTCTTGAGCCACTCCAAGCATTACATATACCCTTGCAAGGTAATAAGATTCCTAAACCCTAGAATGTGCATTAGAACTCAAATAATATTTAAGGTTAGTGTGGTGTATTGAAATATGTATATGTATGGGTTGTAGTGTTAGAATTGGTTTATAAACCGGTAAGAAGAGGAGAGGAAGAGGAAAAGAAGAAGCAAGAAGAAAAAGGAAACTAGTAGAAGAGAACAAGGTAATTATACTAATCTTTGTTTAGTCTTGTATATGTGTGTGTAACAGATTTTATAAGTTTGAATTTAGTAATGAAAATGGTATTGTGTAGTAGAGTAATGTATAAGAGAATGTAAGTGTTTTAAAACCTTTAAAGACATTTTAAAAACTGTCACAAACAGATTGGGAATTAAATGTTGAGTGTAGGAATTTTAAGAGTGTTTTAGTGTTGGTAATTGTGTATGGGAGCCTTGTATATTGATGCTATTGAAAACAGGTGAAGTGGGTAATAAGATGTGAATAAACAATGTGGTGAGAGTATAAAATTATAGGGGAGGTTATGGCAAAATTTACCTAGGAATAGAACACTTAGTGTATTAGAAACTAGGTGTCTAATAAGTGTTGTAACTGATTTTAATAGAGAAAGATGGAGGGTAAGTTGAGAGAGGTAGATAATGCAATCTAAATGCATTAGGGGTGTTAGAAATGTCAATAGAAGAGGGAGATATAGAAGAGGAGTGTTAGAGTCAAAATCTGTTGCATAATGTAATAAGGGAAGAAACTAGTGTAAGTGTCAAAATGAAGTTTGGAAAACTAAAATACCCCAAACCTTGATATGTCGTTAAACATTTAAACTATGGTATGTAAAGGCTAAAAAAAAATGCCTTAGAAACATCAGTGAACAATTTAAACCATAGTAAAATGCAATAAAGCACTAAGATATAGTTTGAGCAAAAACATGCTTTAAGCTTGGAGTGAACTTGGTTAGGACCCAAAGAGCCTACCAAGACTTAATAATATTCAATTATGATTTAATAAGGCAAAATAAGTCCTTAGGAAACCTTGGTAGACAATTAAACCAAACAGAACACAAGAAAATACCTTAAAGTCAATATGAGCAAAAATGTGCTCTAAGCTTGGGATAAGTTTGTATAAGACCTAAAGGTCATACCTATACCTTAATTATATGTTAATGAACATATAAAACAAATTACCAAAGAAAACCAAGCTTGAAAACAAGTTTAAACACAAAATGTGCTTTAAAGAGTCTTAAAGCACATTTTTGAAAAATTGTCTTGTAAATGAGTTTTGAATGGCTAAATGTCCATCATTACTCTTTAATTAACATGTGTACTATATAGTATCACATTTGGAAGTCTATATCAATGGGAAATCAAAAATTTCACATCTAAGTGCCTTGTTTTAGTGAATAGTAACTTTAATAAGCTAGTTTGTAACATATCTTATTATAAGTAATTTGATTGGTCAACTAAGACCAAAACACCCCTAAGTAAATGATGGGGGCCGGTTTTTAGCATGGTGAGTCACCAACATGTAAAAGAAATCAATTTAAGTAAAAGAAGAAAGTTACTTTATAACATAAATATCTTCCAAAAGCAAAACTTATCTTCATTTCTCTTCTTCCTTCTCATTTCACACGTCTTCAAGCTCCCTTCCTCCCTTCCATTTACGATTTGCTATAGTTCCACACAAGAACTCCATCTTTGAATGCTTGTAACTCCTAGCTCCATGGTCCAAATTCAATTTCAAGACCACCATTCTTCTAGTTGGAGCAAGCTCTACACTTTTATCTTTTCAAATCTTCAAAAGCATCATTTCGGTGCCAAGGAGATTCACCATTGATTGAGCTTGACTTCATCTTTTCACACCTTGTTGTTCTCCTTTGCTTCAAGGTACGGAAACTCAAAGAAAATCCATGTTTCCTCCATGTTTATATGATGTCCGAAAATTCACCTCACAATGGTGTCTTTACCTTGCTTGTTTTAGCTTCATTTGAATCTTCCAAGGGCTTGGTGGAGTCCTCTCTTGATATATATCCAAGCTCTCTTTCCATTCCAAGGTAAAACAATCATTTTAATACCTTAAGACAATATATGTGCCTAGGGTTTACAATGAGATGAAGCATAATGCTTGAATACTCATTCTATTATTTGTACATTGTTTAGAAGTTGACAAACAACCAAACATCCTTACCGGTTTTACAAGGAAACAAGAAAGAAGTTTGTGAGGAAAAAGAGGTAAATATGCTATTGAAATACCCCAAACCTTGGTATGTTGTGTAAATGTTAAACTATGGTATTTAAAGGCTAAAAAGTGCCTTAGAAACATAAATGAACCATTTAAACCATGGTAAAACACAATAAAACACTAAGACACGGTTTGAGCAAAAACATGCTCTAAGCTTGGAGTGAACTTGGCTAGGACCCAAAGAGCCTACCAAGACTTGATAATGTTTAATTATGACTTTATAAGGCTAATTAAGTCCTTAGGAAACTTTGGTAGACAATGAAACCAAACAAAACACAAATAAATACCTTAAGGTCAATATGGGCTAAAATGTGCTCTAAGCTTGGGAGGAATGTGTATAAGACCTAATGGTCATACCTATGCCTTATTTATATGTTAATGAACATATTAAATCAATTACTAAAGAAAACCAAGCTTGAAAACAAGTTAAAACGCAAAATGTGCTTTAAGGAGTCTTAAAGCATGTTTTTGAAAAATTGTCTTGTAAATGAGTTTTGAATGGCTAAATGTCCATCATTACTCTTTAATTAACATGTGTACTATATAGTATCACATTTGGAAGTCTATATCAATGGGAAATAAAAAATTTCACTTCTATGTGCCTTGATTTTGTGAATAGTGATTTTTATAAGCTAGTTTGTAACATATGTTACTATAAGTGAGACAATTGATTAATAAAGTCTAAAATACCCCTAGGTACTATTGGGGGCCGGTTTTAAGGTGTGGTGACTCACCACCCTTGTTAACATGCTAAGGAAATAAAGAATGACTAACTTAAGTACTATTTGCTTTTTAAGTACAAATATCTTCCAAAAAGCAAAACTTATCTCATTCTTTCATTTCCTTCTCCATTTCCCCACGTATCCAAGCTCTCTTCTACCTCTCTTCTCTCTGTTCTCACGTTCATACAGCACCACCACCATGGAAGTCCACCTTTGAACCCTTGTAAAACATAGCTCACTTAACCAAATCAAAAACAAACACCACCATTCTCTTCCTCTCATCAAGCTCTTCATTCCTATCTTCTCAAAATTTCAAGATCACCATTTTGGTGCCATGGAGTTCCACCATTGATGGAGCTTGAGCTTGTCTTTCCACATATTATTGATCTCCTTTGCTTCTAGGTAAGGAATCTCAAAGAAAAATCAAGTTTCCTCCATGTTTTGTCATTGACCGAAAATATTCATTGATGGAGCTCCTTGTGTTGCTTTGTTCTAGCTCCATTTGAATCTTTCAAGGACTAGGTGGAGTCCTCTCTTCATAGATATTCAAACACCCTTCAAAGATCAAGGTAAAACAACTACATTAATGTTCCGAAATAATGTAAACCTAGGGTTTACAATGAGATGAAGCATAAAGCTTATATACTCATTTCAATGTTGGCATATTGTTTAGTAGTTGACAAGGAAAGAAATGCCTTACCGGTTTTAAGAGGAAACAAGAAAAAAGTTTGTGTGGAAAAGAGGTAAACATGCTATCTCAATGTGGTTTAATGCCTTAGGAGAAATGAGCTTATAATGCTTGTTAAAACTACCTAAAGAGCAAATGGTGAATGACTTAGTAAGGTGTTCTCAAGGAGACTATTAAAGGAACATATGTCTTGGTGTGTGTAATTGCAGGTCAAAGGCTTATATTGTGGAAATTCAGTGTTTAAGGATTATGCAATTTAAGGGCCTAAGAGCCATGTTATTTAAGGGCCTAAGAGCCATGTTATTTAAGGGCCTAAGTGCCAAGCAAGTTTAATTATGCACTATATTGTGATGTAGTGTCAATTTGGTGAAGTTTTGTGAGTGATAGTGTTCTTGATGGAATTGGTGTTCTTGAGTGTTTGATGGTGAAAACTATGAGTTTTGGAATGATGATGTGCTAAGAGAACCCATGGCGAAATTTGTAAAATGTATAAGGAGTTCTAGGTGCTTAAATGAACTTGGTGAACTAGGAATTGTAAGAATGGATACATGCTTCACTAAGGAAAACACATGCATTAAGGTGTTCTAAGGTGCTATAAGGATTTAGGCATTTCTTGGAAGTCTAGGAATTCAATTGTGTTTTGAGAATGTATTAAAGTCTTGAGAAGTTTGTTTAAGGTTTAGGTTATGTGATGTGCAAGGTGGGAATAATGTATAGATAAGGTTTTGAGAAAGGAACTTTAAGGAGTTGTGAAAAGAAGATTTGGTTAGTAAGAGAAGATGCTTGGGAGATGATGTTATGATGGTGAGGAAACACTTTGGTATAGGTTATTATGGATGAAACACCACTTGAAAACTAGGAGAGAAACATTGTAAGTGTTAGAAATTTTGTGAAGATATAAGTAAAGGTTTAAGGAATTAGAAAAAGAGTTTTGTGAGTGTTTAAGGATATCTTAAGGTGTGTTTGAAGTGCCCAAATGAGGTTAGGGTATACTAGGATATATGGGGTGAAGTTTGGAGTTGAATGTAAAAAGGAAAACAAAGATCTGGGGCAGACCGGACTTGCGACCGGACTTGCAAGTTCGGTCGGGCCCAGTTTACCCTGCGGAATTAGTTTCTGGAATGGACCGGACATAGGACCGGACTTACAAGTCGGTCGGAGTAGAAAATTTTGGCGGAAATGTGTTCTGGAATCGACCGGACATGGACAAGTCCGGTCGGTAAGTCCGGTCGGACCAAAAATGGGTTAAGGTTATGAAATGATATGTAATGATGGGGATTGATTAGTAATGAAGTTATAAAGTTGTTAAGGACATGTTAGGTGAGTTATAAGACAATTAAGTGGGTAAAAGTTGTATTGAAATGTAAAAGTAAAACAAGTTAAAAGTGAAGTTATGTAACTAAGTTAACGGGGAAAAAGTTATAAGCATTAGACATTAAATAATCATGCTACCCCGATGTTAATAAAAGTACATGTAATGTTATCAGTTGTTCGAGAATTGCTCGAGGAACATAAGTGGACGTGGTAAAGTGGACTCCGGTGACAGGTATGGTTTTCTTGCAACCTGTGTCCTACCGGATTACACCGGCTTGTATGCCAATATGTTTTTCTGAGTGTTGCCACCTTGTAAGATTAAAACATGTAATGAGTTTATAGTAATTCATTTATGTGGCGAATTTGGCCTCCGATACCATTTAACCTCAAATATGTGTTAAACCTTAGCTAACCAAACTAGGACACATGAGTGATCGGTATTCGGAGTTACGGCCCAAACCTTGGGAACGTGCTAACCACGGCTATGTGTGAGTTAGTTGGATATTGTTGTTGTATGCAAGTGTGTGAACCTCCCTTGTGTGCTTAACTCGGTTATGATACCGTATGGTGTGTGGATGTGGTAGGCTCCATAATGGATCTCTAACTACTTATTTATAAGTATATATGTACTAATGGGGGGTGAGGAGTCCGGTTGTTCCGGCCACGCGTGTGATGGACGGGAGTCGATATCATATCCAGTTCGGCTCTCTTGGTGTATGTATAGGTGGTATTCCAATTTGGTTTCTACCTTCCCTTAGCTTATCCAAAGCTAGTTACTGACTCACGTCGGGCCACAGGGGCATACGTATGTTATTTCGGTGTGCTTGGGATTACTATATCCGACACACCTTGGGTTTAAGTTAACCGTTCGATATAACTGACGGTAACGAGGTTGGTAACGAGCTTAGCATGAGATTGACAATAATCTCTAGGCTCACTATATATATACTAACTATGGTGGAAGGTTCCTTGTGTGAACCGATCTTATGGTGTTTGTGTTGATATTGTGCTAGGCAATTTCCCTTCCTATGCTATGATATGTATACGTTAGGTGCCTAAAATGAATACGA
The DNA here is from genome assembly GCA_023374045.1 of Limonium bicolor. Taxonomy (NCBI): domain Eukaryota; kingdom Viridiplantae; phylum Streptophyta; class Magnoliopsida; order Caryophyllales; family Plumbaginaceae; genus Limonium; species Limonium bicolor. The sequence goes on along the minus strand of CM041781.1, from coordinate 123,648,075 downwards.
TGTTATCAGGTGTGCGCCGAAACAAGAAAGGTTTGGTTATGTTTGTTATGTGAGGAATGAGATGTGTTGTAGGATATGGAGTGTGTGGATCATGGAAATGAATCCCAGTTATGACAAGAGGCGTTTAAGGATAACCCGATTAGTGGGTACGTGTCGTTCATTAAGGAAGTAGCTCCGTTTTAGAGGAGAGCCACTCTAGGGTTAAAGGAATCATTGGATGATTTGTTAAGTGTGGATGTGTTGGTTATAGGTTGAGCCCATTGAGGCGAAATGTTATGTGTTGTATGTTTATGGCTTGTATGCATGATTTAAATATAATCAACTGCATGCTAAGACGACAATTAGTTGTGCGTGGCCCGGTAGCATGTGGGCTGCGGGATTACCATACCAGCAAAGGTGCTGAGCCCCTTGGGGGCCACCCTTTCTCTCCTTTTCTATTTCAGGTACAAGGAGCTGGAAGCCGTTCGAGAGTAGGACGGGGTAGATGTTATACATGGGTAGCCATTTAAATGGCGTAAGCATTGTAGGCGTAGTAAGACCGAAATTGTTATCGGCATTAGTTTTTGTATACTCGGTACGTGGAATGTATATAATAATGTTGTTGAAGGAAGAATGTATTGTGTTGCTCGGGAATCTAGTCCATCAGACCGATACAAAGTACATGTATTAGCCTTGTTAGCCACGTGGGTGGTTAACGGCGTGTAACACCATTGAATAAGTAATGTGATGAGTTGAGTTTCCGCTGCAGTTTGATTTATGTGTGGTGGTTGGGGTGTTACAAAAAGTGGTATCAGAGCGAAGTATCGCTCTGATGACTGAATTACCGAGCTTAGGAAGTACCGAGTTAGGATTTAGGTACTTTGGGTTAAGGGTTGAGTGATAGCGTGAGAGATACGCTAGTAGTAAGGAACTACCAGTGAATACTGGAAACCTACTATATCCATCCCACCCTCCACAATCCCTGTTATATAACTTGGGAAACACGCCAGAGAGATGGAAGTCCACTCTCATACTCGGGAATACCCGATCTGGCTGTTATTAAATACCTTTAGGGTACGGAGAACCTGTCATACGGTAGATCCCGAAAACTGGGAATCCCGGAGACGGTTCCCATCTAAACAGTGTTAACCGCATTTCATAGCGAAGAGCGAAGAATCAGTGTACAGAAGAATAG
>CM041781.1:123614873-123646401 GCA_023374045.1 Limonium bicolor | reverse complement strand
GCTTGTAACTCCTAGCTCCATGGTCCAAATTCAATTTCAGACCACCATTCTTCTAGTTGGAGCAAGCTCTACACTTTTATCTTTTCAAATCTTCAAAGCATCATTTCGGTGCCAAGGAGATTCACCATTGATTGAGCTTGACTTCATCTTTTCACACCTTGTTTTCTCCTTTGCTTCAAGTACGGAAACTCAAAGAAAATCCATGTTTCCTCCTCCATGTTTATATGATGTCCGAAATTCACCTCACAATGGTGTCTTTACCTTGCTTGTTTTAGCTTCATTTGAATCTTCCAAGGGCTTGGTGGAGTCCTCTCTTGATATATATCCAAGCTCTCTTTCCATTCCAAGGTAAAACAATCATTTTAATACCTTAAGACAATATATGTGCCTAGGGTTTACAATGAGATGAAGCATAATGCTGAATACTCATTCTATTATTTGTACATTGTTTAGAAGTTGACAAACAACCAAACATCCTTACCCGTTTTACAAGGAACAAGAAAGAGTTTGTGAGAAAAAGAGGTAAATATGCTATTGAAAACCCCAAACCTTGGTATTTGTGTAAATGTTAAACTATGGTATTTAAAGGCTAAAAAGTGCCTTAGAAACATAAATGAACCATTTAAACCATGGTAAACACAATAAAACACTAAGACACGGTTTGAGCAAAAACATGCTCTAAGCTTGGAGTGAACTTGGCTAGGACCCAAGAGCCTACCAAGACTTGATAATGTTTAATTTGACTTTATAAGGCTAATTAAGTCCTTAGGAAACTTTGGTAGACAATGAAACCAAACAACACAAATAAATACCTTAAGGTCAATATGGGCTAAAATGTGCTCTAAGCTTGGGAGGAATGTGTATAAGACCTAATGGTCATACCTATGCCTTATTTATATGTTAATGAACATATTAAATCAATTACTAAGAAAACCAAGCTTGAAAACAAGTTAAAACGCAAAATGTGCTTTAAGGAGTCTTAAAGCACTTTTTGAAAATTGTCTTGTAAATGAGTTTTGAATGGCTAAATGTCCATCATTACTCTTTAATTAACATGTGTACTATATAGTATCACATTTGGAAGTCTATATCAATGGGAAATAAAAAATTTCACTTCTATGTGCCTTGATTTTGTGAATAGTGATTTTATAAGCTAGTTTGTAACATATGTTACTATAAGTGAGACAATTGATTAATAAAGTCTAAAATACCCCTAGGTACTATTGGGGGCCGGTTTTAAGGTGTGGTGACTCACCACCCTTGTTAACATGCTAAGGAAATAAAGAATGACTAACTTAAGTACTATTTGCTTTTTAAGTACAAATATCTTCCAAAAAGCAAAACTTATCTCATTCTTTCATTTCCTTCTCCATTTCCCCACGTATCCAAGCTCTCTTCTACCTCTCTCTCTCTGTTCTCACGTTCATACAGCACCACCACCATGGAAGTCCACCTTTGAACCCTTGTAAAACATAGCTCACTTAACCAAATCAAAAACAAACACCACCACCATTCTCTTCCTCTCATCAAGCTCTTCATTCCTATCTTCTCAAAATTTCAAGATCACCATTTCGTGCCATGGAGTTCCACCATTGATGGAGCTTGAGCTTGTCTTTCCACATATTATTGATCTCCTTTGCTTCTAGGTAAGGAATCTCAAAGAAAAATCAAGTTTCCTCCATGTTTTGTCATTGACCGAAAATATTCATTGATGGAGCTCCTTGTGTTGCTTTGTTCTAGCTCCATTTGAATCTTTCAAGGACTAGGTGGAGTCCTCTCTTCATAGATATTCAAACACCCTTCAAAGATCAAGGTAAAACAACTACATTAATGTTCCGAAATAATGTAAACCTAGGGTTTACAATGAGATGAAGCATAAAGCTTATATACTCATTTCAATGTTGGCATATTGTTTAGTAGTTGACAAGGAAAGAAATGCCTTACCGGTTTTAAGAGGAACAAGAAAAAAAGTTTGTGTGGAAAAGAGGTAAACATGCTATCTCAATGTGGTTTAATGCCTTAGGAGAAATGAGCTTATAATGCTTGTTAAAACTACCTAAAGAGCAAATGGTGAATGACTTAGTAAGGTGTTCTCAAGGAGACTATTAAAGGAACATATGTCTTGGTGTGTGTAATTGCAGGTCAAAGGCTTATGTATTGTGGAAATTCAGTGTTTAAGGATTATGCAATTTAAGGGCCTAAGAGCCATGTTATTTAAGGGCCTAAGAGCCATGTTATTTAAGGGCCTAAGTGCCAAGCAAGTTTAATTATGCACTATATTGTGATGTAGTGTCAATTTGGTGAAGTTTTGTGAGTGATAGTGTTCTTGATGGAATTGGGTGTTCTTGAGTGTTTGATGGTGAAAACTATGAGTTTTGGATTGATGATCTGCTAAGAGAACCCATGGCGAAATTTGTAAAATGTATAAGGAGTTCTAGGTGCTTAAATGAACTTGGGTGAACTAGGAATTGTAAGAATGGATACATGCTTCACTAAGGAAGAACACATGCATTAAGGTGTTCTAAGGTGCTATAAGGATTTAGGCATTGTCTTGGAAGTCCTAGGAATTCAATATGTGTTTTTGAGAATGTATTAAAGTCTTGGAGAAGTTTGTTTAAGGTTTAGGTTATGTGATGTGCAAGGTGGGAATAATGTATAGATAAGGTTTTGAGAAAGGAACTTTAAGGAGTTGTGAAAAAGAAGATTTGGTTAGTAAGAGAAGATGCTTGGGAGATGATGTTATGATGGTGAGGAAACACTTTGGTATAGTGGTTATTATGGATGAAACACCACTTGAAAAACTAGGAGAGAACATTGTAAGTGTTAGAAATTTTGTGAAGATATAAATAGTTTAAGGGTTAGAAAAGAGTTTTGTGAGTGTTTAAGGGTATCTTAAGGGGTGTTTGAAGTGCTCAAATGAGGTTGGGGTGTACTAGGTCATATGGGGTGAAGTTTGGAGTTGAATGTAAAAGGAAACAAGGGTTTGGGGCGAACCGGACTTGCGACCGGACTTAAGTTCGGTCGGGCCCAGTTTACCCCTGCGAGAATTAGTTTCTGGAATGGACCGGACATAGGACCGGACTTACAAGGTCGGTCGGAGTAGAAAATTTTGGCGGAAATGTGTTCTGGAATCGACCGGACATGGACAATCCGTCGTAAGTCCGTCGGACCAAAAACATGGGTTAAGGTTATGAAATGATATGTAATGATGGGATTGATTAGTAATGAAGTTATAAAGTTGTTAAGGACATGTTAGGTGAGTTATAACGACAATTAAGTGGGTGAAAAGTTGTATTGAAATGTAAAAGTAAAACAAATTAAAAAGTGAAGTTATGTAACTAAGTTAACGGGGAAAAAGTTATAAGCATTAGACATTAAATAATCATGCTACCCCGATGTTAATAAAAGTACATGTAATGTTATCAGTTTTCGAGAATTGCTCGAGGAACATAAGTGGACGTGGTAAAGTGGACTCCGGTGACAGGTATGGTTTTCTTGCAACCTGTGTCCTACCGGATTACACCGGCTTGTATGCCAATATGTTTTTCTGAGTGTTTGCCACCTTGTAAGATTAAAACATGTAATGAGTTTATAGTAATTCATTTATGTGGCGAATTTGGCCTCCGATACCATTTAATCTCAAATATGTGTTAAACCTTAGCTAACCAAAACTAGGAACACATGAGTGATCAGTATTCGGAGTTGACGGCCCAAACCTTGGGAACGTGCTAACCACGGCTATGTGTGAGTTAGTTGGACATTGTTGTTGTATGCAAGTGTGTGAACCTCCCTTGTGTGCTTAACTCGGTTATGATACCGTATGGTGGTGGATGTGGTAGGCTCCATAATGGATCTCTAACTACTTATTTATAAGTGTATATGTACTAATGGGGGTGAGGAGTCCGGTTGTTCCGGCCACGCGTGTGATGGACGGGAGTCGATATCATATCCAGTTCGGCTCTCTTGGTGTATGTATAGGTGGTATTCCAATTTGGTTTCTACCTTCCCTTAGCTTATCCAAAGCTAGTTACTGACTCACGTCGGGCCACAGGGGCATACGTATGTTATTTCGGTGTGCTTGGGATTACTATATCCACACCTTAGGTTTAAGTTAACCGTTCGATATAACTAGACTGTAACGAGGTTGGTAACGAGCTTAGCATGAGATTGACAATAATCTCTAGGCTCACTATATATATACTAACTATGGTGGAAGTTCCTTGTGTGAACCGATCTTATGGTGTTTGTGTTGATATTGTGCTAGGCAATTTCCCTTCCTATGCTATGATATGTATACGTTAGGTGCCTAAAATGAATCGATTTATCAGGTGTGCGCCGAAACAAGAAAGGTTTGGTTATGTTTGTTATGTGAGGAATGAGATGTGTTGTAGGATATGGAGTGTGTGGATCATGGAAATGAATCCCAGTTGTGACAAGAGGCGTTAAAGGATAACCCGATTAGTGGGTACGTGTCGTTCATTAAGGAAGTAGCTCCGTTTTAGAGGAGAGCCACTCTAGGGTTAAAGGAATCATTGGATGATTTGTTAAGTGTGGATGTGTTGGTTATAGGTTGAGCCCATTGAGGCGAAATGTTATGTGTGGTATGTTTATGGCTTGTATGCATGATTTAAATATAATCAACCGCATGCTAAGACGACAATTAGTTGTGCGTGGCCCGGTAGCATGTGGGCTGCGGGATTACCATACCAGAAAAGGTGCTGAGCCCCTTGGGGGCCACCCTTTCTCTCCTTTTCTATTTCAGGTACAAGGAGCTGGAAGCCGTTCGAGAGTAGGACGGGGTAGATGTTTATACATGGGTAGCCATTTAAATGGCGTAAGCATTGTAGGCGTAGTAAGACCGAAATTGTTATCGGCATTAGTTTGTAAATACTCGGTACGGTTGGAATGTAATAAGTATATGGGTTGTTGTTAAGGGAAGCAAATGTTACGTGTAGTTGCTCGGGAGTCTAGTCCATCAGACCGATACAAAATACATGTATTAGCCTTGTTAGCCACGTGGGTGGTTAACGGCGTGTAACACCATTGAAATAAGTAATGTGATGAGTTGAGGTTCCGCTGCAGATTGTTGTTATGTGTTTGTTGTTGGATGGGGTGTTACAGCTATCTCAATGTAGTTTAAATGCCTTAGGAAAATGAGCTTGATATGCTTAATAAAATACCTAAGGAGCCAATGGTAAATGAGCTTGTGAAATACTCTCAAGGAGTTTATTAAGGGCATATGTATTGTTGGGTGTATTTGCAGGTCAAGGGCATTATTTATGTGGGAAATTCAGTGTTTAAGGTTTATGTTATTTAAGGGCCTAAGAGCCATGTTATTTAAGGGCCTACGTGCCAAGCAATTAAGTTTATGCACTATATTGTGATGTAGTGTAAATTCGGTGAAATTTTGTGTGTGAGAAAGTTCTTGGTGGATTTTAGGTGTTCTTGAATGGAATAAGGTAAAAACCTAAGTGTTTGGATGTGAGAATATACAAGAGAAGCTATGGCAAAATTTGGAAAATGTGTAAGAAGTTCTAAGTGTTTTACATAAGTTTTGGTGAACTAGGAAATGTTAAAGGTGAACAAATGTTTTACTAGGGAAGAAAACATGTACTAAGGTGATTTAGAGTGTTACAAGGATTTAGGTATTATCTTGGAAGTTCTAGGAATTCAATGAGTGTTTTTGGGATGTAATAAAGTCTTGGAAAAGTTTGTTTTAGGTTTGGGTAATGTTGATGTACAAGGAGGGAATGATGTTAGGTAAGGAGTTGTAAGAAGATTTGAAAAAGAAGATTTGGTTAGTAAGAAAAGATGCTTGGGAGATGATGTTGTGATGGTGAGAAAACATCTTGGTATAGTGGTCATTATAGGTGAAACACCACTTAGAAAACCAAATGGAAAATGTTACAAGTGTTAAGAGACTTTGTAAGGAAATTGGGTAACAAGTTGATTAATGTTTTAAGGTGAATCAAAGTGATATTTTGGTATTAGAATATGCCTAAGTTCATGTGTGAAGTTTGGGTAATCAATGGGTGAAGAGAACAAGTTGAACAAGGCTTGAAAATGCATAAGGAGCATTTCTGTAGCTTTGGTCCGGGACTTAGTTAATGGTTGAAGTCCCGGACCACATATAAAAAAGGGGTCGAGGATTCTTGCAAGACTTGGTCCGGTACTTAGGTTATGTACAAAGTACCGGACCACCCCCTTAAATACCCCCGAGAGTTTTTGCCTAGAATGGTCCAGGACTTAGGACTTGCATGAAGTCCCGGACCACCCCATTAAAACAGGCCGAGAATTTTGTTAAGTGTGGGTCCGGGACCTTAGTTGGGGGCCAAGTCCCGGACCACTATAAAAACTTGGTTTTAGGATATTAAATGATGTGTAATGATGGGGATTGACAAGTAATGATATTATAAGGTTGTTAAGGACATGTTAAGTGAGTTATAATGACAATTTGGTGAGGGAAAAGTTGTATTAAAATGTAAAAGTAAAACAAGTTAAAAAGTGAAGTTATGTAACTAAGTTAACGGGGAAAAGTTATAAGCATTAGACTTTAAACAATCATGTTACCCCGATGTTAATAAAATACATGTAATGTTATCAGTTGTTCGAGAATTGCTCGAGGAACATAAGTGGACATGATAAAGTGGGCTCCAGTGACAGGTATGGTTTTCTTGCAACCTGTGTCCTACCGGATTACACCGGCTTGTATGCCAATGTGTTTTTCTGTATGTTTTCCACGTTGTAAAATAAAACATGTAATGAGTTTACAGTAATTCATTTATGTGGCGTGTTCAACTCCGATACCATTTAACCTCGGGAGTGTTAACCTTAGTTAACTGAGTCTAGGATCACATGAGAGTTTGGTATTCGGAGTAAACGACCCGAACCATGGGACGTTCTAACCACGGCTATGCGTGTGTTAATTGTGTGATATGTGTGTGTGAATGTAGGGATCTCCCTTGTATGTCTAACCCAGTTGTAATATTGTATGGTGTGTGGATGTGATAGACTCCATAGTGGGGTTCTAACTAATATCTAAAAGTAAGTATGTACTAACAGTGGTGAGGAATCCGGTTAGGCCGGTCGCGCGTTGTTTGGGAGTGGGTATCCTTCTTAGCCTTACCCTTCTCTCTCTTATGGTTGTTTCCCTCACGGGTTATGATCTCCCATTAGCTTACTCCAAAGCTTAGCTATTCTGACTTATGATCGGTTTAGGGGGAACATGTGTTTGTGTGGTGTGTTCGGGCCACAAAACCCGAACCATCTTAACTTAAGTTACTCGTCCGACTATTAGGACGGTAATGAGTGTTGTATAACGAGCTTACCATGGGGGTGACATCATTCTCTAGGCTCACCAGTGAATTAACTATGTTTGGGTCGGTTCCTAAGAGAACCGTTCCCGTTATGTTATGTGTTGGTGATGTAAAGCAATGTCTATTGCGATGTTATTATGTGCACGTTGATACGTGAAAAGTGTTGTTATGTGTTGTTATGTGTTGTATGTTATATGTTGTATAATGTGGAGTATGTGGATGATGGATATGAATCCCAGTTTGTGATAAGAGGCGTTTAAGGATAACCCGATTAATGGGTAGTTGTCGTCTATTAAGGAAGTAGCTCCATTAGAGGAGAAACACTCTAGGGATAATGAATACCATGAGTGACTTATCAAATAAGGATGTATTATCCGTTTGTTGAGCCCATTGAGGCGAAATGTTATGTGTTGTGTGTTTACAGTTGCATGCATGATTTAAATATAATCAACCGCATGCTAAGACGACAATTAGTTGTGTGTGGCCCGGTAGCATGAGGTGTAACACCCCTACCGCTAATACCGTCATTACTGTACAAATCACTGGTGGAACGCGAGCCTTTAATGACGGTGGTTTAATCATGGCTTTAACAGACACCGTGATTAATAGGAAGGCCGGAATTAATTAGCGACGATGATTGAATTAACCGTAATGAATAATCGATCGGAGGTAGGCGCGCCTTTTTTAGGACGGACTTTAGATGACGGTTATTAGTGAAACCGTAATCTAAAGTCCCGTGTTGACGCGTGCTTTACGGTCAACGGACTTTAGATTACGGTTTCACTAATAACCGTCATCTAAAGTCCGTCCTAAAAAAGGCGCGCCTACCTCCGACTGATGGTCAACGATGTCGTTTTGACCTAACGCCAAATATTTCCCATATTATTTGATTTTTTTGACTCCGCGCGTAATCTAAATTACAGTTAACGACGTCGTTTTACCAATGTATTTTAGATTAATAAAAACTTTATATTAATGTGTTACCTATGTTTGAAACCCAACATATGCCAAATAATTATTGCGCTATTTTTTAATTTCGTTACACTTTAGATTACGGTAAACGACGTCGTTTTACCAGTGTATTTTAGATTAATAAAAACTTTATATTAATGTGTTACCTCTGTTTGAAACCCAACATATGCCAAATAATTATCGCGCTTTTTTTTTAATTTCGTTATACTTTAGATTACGGTTTTTTTGGGAACCGTCATGTAAAGTGTGACTTTAGTTTACGGTTTACATGTAAACCGTAATCTAAAGTCCATTTAAAACATTTGCCTACACTCTGCACACTCTACTCACAGTAACTCTTCTTCTCTTTCGCGCTATCTTCCTCACTGAAATCGCCTCCTCTCTCCCGTCACCTTGCTAACGGCCATCGCCGCCGTCGCTCCCACCACCTTTATCACTCCCATCGCCGCCGGTCACCACCCATCTACCACTGGTCTCACCGTCGACGTCTCTATCGCGTATTGGGTATGCGATCGATTGATTGTCGTTTTTTTCTAACCTTGTTCATATACATGCATTTCAATTGCAAGTTCTAAGCTCGTTTGTATCGAATCCTGAGAGTGTAATGGCAAATGTTCTAACCTTGTTCATATATTTGTGCCCAGATTCACAGTTAATTGCGACCTAGTTCGTGGGCTGATTTCTACACTACTTGCCCACTTCGGTGCTTAGTTACGGTAACTTTGCAAACCAATCTGTAAACTGCTGTATTTATTTATTCTTAGAATTTAGTATTACAATTAATACATAATAGTGTAGTTTTAAAAATGCTACTACTTAAAACTGCCACAGGAAAGAAAGTAAGTTCAAGTATATTACCGATTCCTGAAAAATGAATGGAACAGAACTGTAGCATATCTCAGTTTCATGAATGGAACAGAACTGTAACAAGTTGTTTGAGTTTTGGTCTGGATTTTAAAGCTTAATGGAATATTTAAGTAACTGGGTAAGGAGTTAGGAGAAGTATAATCAGTTGAAAGAAAAAAAAACAGATAGGGAAGAAAGCAAGAACACAACTCAGTTTCTGTTTTGATTTCAGTTTGGATTTCAGCTTCAGTTTCCTAGATGGTGCGTGTGAATTTGACTTTGATAAAACTGATTTGGAGACGTTAGAAATATAGGGGAGATGCTGTCGATTTTTTTCCGCGGTTTAGCTAGCATTTAACCTTGATTTTTTGATGAATTCTAATGTTGTCGTTTTTCATTTATGCATCAGGACTATGACTTTATTTAGGCTTCCGACCTCAACCGTTAGCATCGGCTAATCGTCTACCAGAGGTAAGATTTATATATATACATATAATATTTGACAAACTACCAAATATAGTTATCCGCCCAAGATATAGCTAATAGAGGTATGTCTTCGGCAGTCCCTGTCGGGACTGTCCACGATTGTTCAATCACACACCTAGGGTGTGAATGTGCTTTTAATATGTACTTTATTGATTATTTCAGCAGTATCTCTTTATTGTTCTTCGAATGCATATATTATTGATTAATATCATAATATCGTGCATTTGATGAACTGTAGGGAGATGCTGCCGAAATTTTCAATAAATTACATATTAAAAACACGTTCACCGGTGGGATTTAATACTCATGGATGGATTTAGGTTGATAAGATACAAAAGTGTAAAGACTCTGCCACGGGTGACGGTATGAAATGGCTGCCTTCATATAAATAGCTAGAAGGAGATGGAACGTTCGTGGATTACAGTGGAAATTTGGACGACAAGTTTTTAGAAGGAGTTGATAAGTTATGCACGGTGTTGGCGAACAATCTGAAACCTACAGACAAGGGATACATATTTTGTCCGTGTATCGACTGCCAAAACAATCTGAGATATCGCGGCGTTGAAACAATTAAGGAACATCTGATCCGCCGCGGTTTTACAAAAGATTTCCGAGACATAATCCGATGGCATGGTCAGAGTGCGTTCGATGTTATTAAGCCTGACGAAGGGGATAATGGTCAGGCAAACACAGAAACAGAACTTGAGATGATACAGTTGCTGGTGATCCAGAAGACGTTACAGCGAACGTTGAGCCAGATTTCTTGGATGATGACATTGAGACTATGCTCGAAGATGTGGAACGACATTACTCTAACACGCCAGACAAGCATGAAAATTTGTTGGATTCATCCAAAACACCGTTGTACCCCGGGTATGACCCTACAAAGTTAAGCAAGTTGAATGTCGTCCTCAAGCTATTCAACTTGAAAGCGAAACATGGCTGGAGTGACGTAAGTTTCACTGACCTCCTGGAACTATTGAAATACGTTCTTCCGGTGGACAACGTTTTACCAACGACTACGTACTCAGCCAAAAAAATGATGTGCCCAATGGGTATGGGGTACCAGAAAATTCATGCTTGTCCAAATGGTTGCATGTTGTTTTGGAAATCGGATGAATTTGCTGAAAGCTGTTCAGCATGTGGAGCGTCACGGTATAAGAAACAACAAACTGACAACAGCGGTAGTAAGGAAGGTTCACCAGCTAAGGTACTGTGGTACCTGCCCATCATTCCAAGGTTCAGACGTTTGTTCTCCATTGAGAAAGACGCAGAGAATCTTCGATGGCATTCAGTTCACAGGAAAAAGGATGGCAGATTGAGACATCCCGCTGATGCACCACAGTGGGGAAACATAGACGTAAAATTTCTTGAGTTTGGTAACGAACCGAGAAACCTAAGGCTAGGCTTGTGCACAGATGGGATGAACCCTTACGGTACTTTGAGTAGCATACATAGTACCTGGCCTGTGCTTTTGGTTATTTACAATCTACCGCCGTGGTTATGCATGAAACCAAGACACATCTTGTTGTCTTTGTTAATATCTGGTCCAAAGCAACCGGGCAACAAAATTGACGTATTCCTACAACCTTTGATAGAGGATCTACAACTCTTGTGGAATGAAGGGGCTACGGTTTACGACTCATTCAGTAAAGAGGACTTCAATTTGCGTGCTATGTTGTACTGCACAATCAATGATTTCCCCGCCTATGGTAATCTTTCAGGCTATTCAATCAAGGGGGCGTTGGCGTGTCCGATTTGTGGTGAAAACACTTGTAGCATTCGCTTGAAACATAGTGGGAAAACCATGTATATGGGCCACCGAAAAATGCTTCCAAAAGGACATAAGTATCGAAAGATGGCGAAAGAGTTCGATGAGAAAACTGATCACAGCATGGCGCGCCAGCCTTTGACAGGTATAGAGATTTACAAAAAGTTGGATAATATTGTGAACAACTTCGGGCCGCCAACCAAAAGTGGTGAAAAAAGTGTCTGGAAAAAGAAATCAATATTTTGGGAACTACAGTACTGGCAGCATCTGGAGGTTAGACATTGTATCGATGGGATGCATGTCGAGAAGAACGTGGGTGAAAGTATCACTAGCACCCTTTTGAACATAAAAGGAAAGACAAAGGATCATTTGAAAGGAAGAAAAGATTTAATTGAGTTGGGCATACGCACAGAGCTTGGCCCACAAGAACGTGGAAAACGCACATTCTTGCCTCCTGCCTGTCACACTCTGTCTAAAGAAGAGAAACATAGTCTATGCAGTACCCTTTACAACATCAAGGTGCCATCAGGTTACTCCTCAAACATAAGAAACCTAGTGTCCATGACAGATTTCAAATTAGTAGGAATGAAATCTCACGATTATCATGTCCTACTTCAAGAATTTTTGCCAATTGCACTACGTGGGATCTTGCCGGATGCTGTCAGACACACAATCACAAACGTCAGTGTCTTCCTCAAATCCATTTCGTCTAAGGTTCTTGATGTGGACACTCTGTCTAAATTACAAAAGGATCTTATTGTGACAATGTGCCAGCTGGAGATGTATTTTCCTCCATCATTCTTCGACATAATGATACATCTCCTCGTGCATCTTGTAAGAGAGATTCTGATGTGTGGTCCTTTGTACCTTCGCTACATGTATCCGTTTGAAAGGTACATGGGTGTCCTGAAGAAGAAAATGAAGAACCGTCATCACCCAGAGGGTAGTTGAAGTGGAGTTCCACCGCACGGAGTAATCAAATGGCTGAGCAAAGAGTATATGCTGCCTACGGAGACAACAGATGGATCTCTCTCCGACCAAACCCCCTTCCGACTCCAACGAACGGACTCTTACGACAAGGAAGCTATACCACAGATAGACTGCGGAGGAGTAGTCGCCTCCAACGCAAAGCAAAGATCCTCTCCGAAGAGCTAAAAGTCATTCGCCTCCGAAGCGAAGCAAAACCCCCTCCGAAGGGTTGGGAGTAATTATTCAAAAAGAAGGGTGAAGTTACACAAAAAGCCTTGTATAACTAAGAATATTCTAGAATAATGTAGGCCTACAGAAACGGTTATACACTGTAGAAGAGCCTATAAATAAGAACCATAAGTTATGTAATAAGGTACGCTTTCATCAATACAATACTTGGAGCTCTCTTTGCAATCTGAGTCTGAGTGCGAGTTCGATACGATCTCATTTGGCGCCGTCTGTGGGAAACGAACGATAACCACGATTCAATCCACAAGAGTCACGGTTCTTGTCTTTTGTTCAAACATGGCACCACGATCAAGCAAAGGGAAGGGGAAGATGGCCGCGACCGGGGAGAGCTCATTCTCGAAGGAAGACCTCACTGATCTGATGAGGAGTTTTGCGCAAGAAGTCAATGAGAAGATGGCTGAAAGCAATGAGCGGTTTCAGCAGGAACTGGCGGATAGAGATCTGGAGCACCAGAAGAAGATCGATGAGATGGCGAATGTAATCGAGGATCTAAAAGCGAAAAGCGGATCAAAAAGCGACGAAAGCCGGAAAGAGAAGTCACCACCGAAAGGTGCAGAGGAAGACCTCGTCGACATGTCGCTGTATCCCTTCACCGAAAACATTCGGAAGGCGAAGCTTCCACCGTTCTTTGTCGCTCCAGCAATAGAGAAGTACGACGGAACTGGAGATCCCGCTCAACATATCAAGAAGTTCATCTTTGCGATGAACACTCAGGGGATCAGTTCCCAGGCACTCTGCAATCTGTTTCCGGGAACACTTACCAAAAGAGCTCTAAATTGGATCTCTTCTCGGAAACCTCAATCCATCTCAAGTTTCAAACAACTTACAGAGGAATTCCAACTTTACTTCGCAGCAAGTAAAAAGATCCAGAGGGATACGATTGAGTTGATGGATGTTAGGCAAAGAAGGGGAGAGACGGTGAAGGAATACAGCGAACGCTTCCATAAACAGGTGGCTGAAATAGACGATGTGGATGAGAAGATACTGGTGAAAGCTTTCGGAAATGGATTGGCGAATCCAAGGCTGGCAGGGAAAATTGCTACCAAAGCACCGCAAACTCACGGAGAGTTAGCGGAAATGCTGCACGATTTCTTGAAATCGGAGATTGCGGAGAATAAGGCGAAAGAACTGGCTAATAGCTTCAGGCCGCCTAATGAGAAGAGACAGGGAGGAGCGTCGTCTGTCGGCGCGAATTATGGGGAGACATCCGCTCCGAAACCTTGGGGAGCTAGGTACAAGCCCTATGGGAAGGATCTGGTCGCACCTACCCATTCTGGGGGTAGGACGACGTACGGAGCAAAGGTGATTACTATCGCTCCAGGAAGGTACGCAGCTGCGGTAAGGGAAGGCTATCTTCCGCCTCCGAAGAAGCCTACCTCAGGCGAGAGCACATTGGCGTTTTGTGAATTCCACGGGCACTACAGCCACAGAACGACCAATTGTGTAACATTATCAAGAGAACTGAACAAAATCGATGAGCAGAAAAGAAACAAGAAAAGCAGAAACAGGAAGCTCCCAAACAGCAAAAGAATAACAGCGACTATCAAAACCGATCTCGTTACGGGCATAACGGGGGTGGCATGAGGAATGAAGATCACCCTGAGCTAGACCATAGCAAATCTTTCGATTTTGGGGTCATAACTGGTTTATTCTCAGAAAAGGGGCCGTTCACGGCAAAAGAAAAGAAAAGGCACGTACACGAAGTCCATGAGAAGCTACCAGAGAAGAAAGTTCAGAGAAGAGAGCCTTTACCACCTATCTACTTCACGGAAGAAGATGAAGAGGGAGTCTACTACCCCCACAATGACCCCCTCGTCATTCGAGCTCAAATCAATGATAGGATGGTGGGAAACATCCTTGTCGACAGCGGAGCGGGAGCAAACGTGATTTCCCTAGCGGCGTTCCGGAAGCTGGAAATCCCGGATGAAAAGGTCAAGCCGTTTACTGCTACTTTCGGAGGATTCATTGGGGGAATCACGGCTCAGGCCAGCGGCAGCGTCGATGTCACAATGACGTTAGGCCAAAAGGAAGATCGGAGAACAGAAAGGATAACCTTATATATCATGCGAGATCTGTCCGGATACAACGTCTATTTGGGGCGACCTGGGATCAATGCTTTCGGAGCTGTCTGTAGCACCTATTACCTCAAGCTCAAATACTTGACAAGGGGCGGAAAGCTGGTGTCCATTCCTGGAAGCCAGAAAACAGCAAGGGTGTGCGAAGTCCGGATTACTGAGGATTTTCCGGAGGAAGACGTAGTCAAAGAGGTCGGCTCCAGTCGAGAGTACGAAGAAGGAGAAGCCAGGACAAGGATGTCTGGAGAAACCTCCGAAAAGGTGGTGGTACCGGCGGAACGGCCAAGAGAGGTACCCCTGAACTCCGATCCTTCTAAATTTTTTAAAATTGGAAATGCTTTTCTCCACTGAGCAGATTCGCTTAATGAGATTTTTGGAAAAAAGAAAAAACATTCGCCTGGAGCCCAAAGGACATGCCCGGAGTGGACGCCAGCGTTATCCAGCATAACTTGAACGTCGATCCGAAGTTTCCCGCCATCCGGCAGAGGAAGAGGATTATAGGAAGGGAAAGGGACGAGGCTGCGCGGACGGAGGTCGAAAGGTTGCTGGAGGCCGGCTTTATTAGGAAAGTCTTTTATCCAAAATGGCTATCAAATGTAGTTTTGGTTAAAAAAGCAAACGGAAAATGGAGGATGTGCGTGGATTTCACGGATTTGAATAAAGCTTGTCCGAAAGATTTTTATCCTTTACCTTCCATAGATAAGCTTGTAGCGGCAACGGCGCAGAGTAGTGTGATGAGTTTTTTGGATGCGTTTTCTGGGTATAACCAAATAATGATGAACAAAAATGACCAAGAGAAAACATCTTTTGTCACCTCAACTGGTATTTTTTGTTACAAGGTTATGCCGTTTGGACTGAAAAATGCAGGAGCGACCTTCCAGCGAATGATTGACGAGGTATTTCGGGGGCAGTTGTCTCGAAATGTGGAGGCATATGTGGATGATATAGTAGTGAGAAGCGATTCTATAGCTCAGCACATGGAAGACCTTGAGGAAACCTTCAATACCCTGGATAAATACAAAATCAAGTTAAATCCTGAAAAATGTGTCTTCGGAGTCACCCGAGGGAAGTTTTTGGGGTTTATAGTCGGACAGAGAGGAATTGAAGTTGATCCGGAGAAAACCCAAGCAGTCCTCAACCTTCCTCAACCGAGAAACATTAAAGACGTACAAGCCTTGAATGGGAGACTCACTGCCTTAAGCAGATTTTGCTCCAAACTCCAGGAAAAGTCTATTCCATTTTTTAATACCCTCCGCAAAAATAAAAAATTCCAGTGGGATACGGAGTGTATGGATGCCTTTGAGCAAATCAAGAAAATGCTTCAAGAACTTCCCAAACTCGGCGTTCCGACACCAGGCCAGGATCTATTCTTATACCTATCGGTCTCAGAGTGGGCAGTAGCGGCGGTATTAATCATGGAAGAGGAAAAGAAAGAAATCCCAGTCTATTTTACTGGAAAGATCTTAACTGCAGCGGAGACAAGATATTCCAATATTGAGAAGGTTTTGTTCGCCCTTGTGATTGCATCCAGGAAACTGAGACCGTATTTCCAGTCGCACCGAATCACCGTCCGAACCAATTGGCCCTTAAAGCAAATCGCCAATAACCCAAACGCCTCCGGAAGAATGATTACTTGGACGGTGGAGCTGACTCAATTTGAAATTCATTATGTTCCCCGGACAGCAATAAGAGCCCAAGCCCTGGTTGATTTTATCACCGAGGCAAGTTTTTTCCGTCAAGAAGAGCGAGAAGTCCCGTATAAGATGTGGGTGGATGGAGCTAGGTGTAAAACTGGTGCGGGGGTTGGAATCGTGATCCAGACTCCTGATGGAAGGAAAATGAATCATTCAATAAGGTTGGAATTCGAAATAACGAACAATGAAGCGGAATATGAGGCATTAGTGCACGGGCTGGAAATAGCCTGTGCCCTGGGGGTGACGGAGCTGGAAGTGCAATCTGATTCCTTGCTTGTAGCAAGGCAAAGTGAGAATATCTTTGAAACAAAGGAGGAAAAACTAAAACTTTACTTGATAAAGGTACAGGATCTAAGGGCAAGATTTACGAAGTGCAATCTCCGACACGTATCCAGAGACCAAAACTCAGAGGCCGATGTACTGGCTAAATTGGCAAGTATAGCGGAGGGAATACCGGAAGAAGTTCAGCTACAACTAAGGAAGCTCCCAAGTATAGAAGAAACGGAGACAATGGTAGTTGAGATGACTAATTTGGGCGAATCATGGATGACTCCCATTGTCCGGTATATCCAAGAGGGGACACTACCAGAGGACGAAAAAGAGGCCAAAACGATAAAAAAAGGGCAGCGTCGTTCTTTTTCGAAAACGGCCAACTCTATAAGCGATCTTTCGGTAGACCATCATTGAAGTGTTTGACGGAAAGTCAAGGGCTAGAGCTTGTCACCGAAGTCCATAATGGGGTATGCGGCAACCACCAAGGAGGAAGGGCAGTAATGCATAAAATACTAAGGATGGGCTACTTCTGGCCGGCGATCCAGAAGATGTGCGGAGACTATGTCAAAAAATGCATGCAATGCCAGTTACATGGTCCAAGGGTTGGAAACCCACCTGCGGAAATGAAATCTATTACCTCTCCGATCCCCTTTGCGAAGTGGGGATTAGATATTGTCGGACCATTTCCAGAGGCTTCCCCCGGAAGGTATAAGTACTTGTATGTGGCGGTAGATTACTTCACCAAGTGGGTAGAAGCTCTTCCGGTGGTAAACATAACTGCACGAAAAACAGAGGAGTTTTGTTTGGAAGAACGTCGTATGTCGGTTTGGTATACCGAGGGTAATCATAACGGACAACGGTGCGCATTTCAATTGCAAGAGCTTTAGAGATTTCTGCGAAGAGTGGAAGATTGGCCTGAGATTTGCCTCTGTAGCTCATCCACAAGCAAATGGCCAGGTAGAAAATACGAATGGGCAAATCGTGAAAGCTCTAAGAAGAAAGTTGGAAGGAAAAAGAGGAAGGTGGGCGGAGGTTCTACCACAGGTTCTATGGTCTAATAGGACGACTGTCAAGGGACCAACCGGAGAAACCCCTTACAGATTGACATATGGTCTGGAAGCGGTAGTACCTGCGGAAATCATGATACCATCAAAAAGAGTTGAGGGGTACAAGGAAGAAGAAAACGATGAGGGCATCCGAGATGAGTTGGACGTCTTGGATGAAAGGCGGATGATCGCTGACTTAATAAATCAAAGAGACAAATTGAGAATCGAACGACATTTCAATAAAAAGGTAAGGGAACGGTCCTTCTCCGCAGGTGACTTGGTGCTCCGAGAAGTGAAACAACCGGCAAAGCTGCAACCGCAGTGGGAGGGCCCATATGTTGTTCTGGCTAAAACTGACCGAGCATCTTATAGGCTCCGAAATGTGGACGGAGACGATCTGCCACATTCCTGGCATGCGGAGTGTCTCAAGAAATTCTATGTTTAATATCTTCTTTCAACTGCAGGTTAAAGAGTCGCTTGGTAAAAAACGCGCAAAGAGTGGCAGTAAAGCATTTTGCTTCATGATCTCAGTTATCTTGTTTTCAAAGCATGTTATCCGCCGATGATAATATATAAAGTTTCCAGACAAAAAAAAAGCATCGCAATTTCTCTCCGTCACAAAAAAGAAACAAAGGGTTTTTTCAAAAAAGAAAGACAAAGAATGTATCCGACGATCTCACCATTGGCCATGGTAGAGTGATTTGTATCCGACGATCTACCATCAACGATGGTAGTGTAATTCATTCGACGATCTCACTGTCAGCGTCCTGGCAGTAGAGTGTTAATCCGACGATCTCACCGGCTCAAAGTCGGTAGAGTGTTAAATCGACGATCTCACCATGTGTACAGTGGTAGAGTGTGAAAGTAGAAAAGTGTAACTAAAAGGTTACTGAAACAAGAGACCCTCTACAAAAATGAAAGGCAACTTAAAAATTCTACATTAATGAAAGTCTCCAACTTTCGGGAGACCGGTCGCTCCGGTCATACCCGAAAGGTCTGGTTGGTATGATAAAAGGAAAAATATTAATTACAAATATAAGAATACTCCGCAGCAAATAGTTATAACAAAGCTTTAAAGCAAAAAGGAAAAAGTTTATGTTGCAGGCTCTGAAGGGTCTTCCGCAAGCTTTTCGGACTCATGTGTTCGCTTCTGGAGGGTCGAGGTGCTTCCTTCGGAGTCTTCCTTCTCGCCTACCGGAGAAAGGGCGGCGTCACTCCGAGCCCGCGCGGCAACCGATCCCATAAAGGATGGGGCAAAACATGTATTCCCCGCAGGGCGTGAAAACCTTGCTAATTCCACATGATATCCGGTAGCACGGGCAAGCGCTTCAAACTCCAGGCTTTCATAAAGAGCTTCATCAACAGATTGCTGTCTCTCAGAGAAGAACTCCGACACGATCCGTTGGCTCTCTCCAGCAAACTTGCGACATTGAGAAGAGAGCGCCTCTTTAAGGCCTGAATTAGAGCGGTCCTCCGCTTGAAGTTCCGATCGTGTCTCCTTGAGGGCCCCCTTCAGCTTTGCAACCTGGTTCTCGTAGGAATGAGTAAGGCTCCGGTATCGATCTCTCTCCGACTCCGAAGTAATTAGCGACGCTTTAAGTACAGACACCTTTTTAAGCCAAAAGTCGGAGCTTCGAGCAGCCTCCGATGAAGGACTTGGATTTTCTGCGAAAAAATACAACGGGTTAGCAAGAAAAAAAAAACAAAGAAAACAAGAGGCTTTGAAGCCTCCGCCAGGTTCTTCCTCTCCGATTCAAGATCGGCTTGGAGACCATTTTGTTTGGCCTCAGCTGCTTCCAGAAGCTGGTTCTTTCTTTCCAGCTCAGATTCAAAAGAAGATCGAAGATCCTCGGTGGACTTCTGGATCTCTTCAGCGACCCTCCGAAGGTCTTCAGCTTCCTCTTCCAGCACTCGCTTCTGATCTTCAAAAGAAGCCTGCAGCTTATTAACAGTATCCTCCTGATCGACGGAGGCAAGTTCTTGAATCTCCTCCCGGAGAGCGGTCTTTTCGGCTTCAAATCGAGCCTCTGCTCGCGCCAAAGCCTCTTGAGTCTTAGCCTTCTCTTCATCCGCAACCTTCTTATATCTCTCCGCACGGGCCCCATGGTAACGGAGAGCTTCGGAGGAGTATTGAGACTGGGTCTCCACGCATTGGGCCATCGCCATGGCCTAAAAGACAAGAGTATCAGAATAAAGCTGAAGGTTTTACAAGGGATATGCAAAGGAAACAAACCTGAGTTAAAGCGCTCCAGAGGCGATCAAAAGCCACGTTCTCCGGAAGAGAATGGCGGACAATGGCGTCAGAACTACCCTCCCCAACCCGAAGTCTTTGCTTTAAGGGAGTCGGATGGGAGCCTGGGGCGAAAATGCCATTTTCATTGTTAGCTGCCTCCGCAGCAGTAGACCAAAAGGTCTTGTACCTCATTCCCCGGACGAAGGGAATGCGAGGAACCGGATTTCCTCGGTGATAACCCCAGTCCAATTTCGGAGAAGGACCGTAGACCGACGGATCGGCCCGCGGTGGAGGAGAAGATCTGTCCTCCGCATGCTTGCTCCTGGCTCTGGACGGAGGAGCCCCCAGAGAAGGGCCGTCGGATGAATCCGAGGAAGACTTTTCCTCCGCACCAACCTCGGCAATACCCTTGCCTTTACCGGGCGGAGCTTCGCGAGTCTTTTTTGCCTTTGGGGCTCCACCTTCTCTTATTGTAACACCGCGCACGGGTCGGCGCTCCCTTTCGGGCTCAGGATCTGCGGAGGGCGGAGCAGGAGCTGCAAAAAACAAAGTCATAAGTAATCAAACGGAAAACAAGAAATAAGCGAAGGGAAGGACAAAAGAGGCTGTGGAAAGGTATACCGGTGGAAAAAATGGAATCGGTATTTTGAGTTAAAGCTTCGTCTACGCAAAAAAAGCCATGCAGGTCAGGAAAGAGGGACGATATGGGAGTTAAATCCACATCTTTCTTAACTCTGCCCGGACTACAGGAAGGAGTAGATACGGAAGTACCTGTTTCCGAAGGAACAGTAGCAGGGGGGTCGGTTGAACCCGTTTCGGTAACATGCTTTTCCTTTCGTACTAATTTAATTTTACGCTGATCAACTTTTTTGGGCCCCTCGGGGGCTTTCCTCTTAGTGCCAGCAGTCTTGCTACCAGTGGGACTCCTACCAGAAGGAGCAGGTGGGGCTCCTTTTTTCTCTTCGGTAGCTCTATAATCAACAAGCTCCCAGTTGTAGCGGAGGGAAAATTTCCCCCCCATTTGAGCAAAAGCTGTGGTAAAAAAGAAGTAAGAAAACTAGCCGGAAACTAGTAAAGGAAAGAGAAACACAAGGAGAATACGTACGATCGATCTTCGCCCGAGTTTTGTTCAATCTCTCTTCGGAGAGAAAAAGGTGATAGGGTGGAGCGCCGAAGAGCTCAACTTCTTGAGTATGTCTCCAACCGGAGACGGGTTTGCGGAAGAAGGTAGCGGAGAAGCAAGCTGCCCCTTAGCTACGTCTCCGATGTGGGAGACTCCGATAAAAGTACCCCTCGGAGGGTAGAAAACAAACCAATTGGAGGACCAGCCACTCTCCGGGCTCACGCGTTTAAAAAAGGAGTACCCGGAAACAGCCAAGACAGAGATGTCCTCCTCCGTAGCAGTAGTGTTCACCCTGGTGGTGAAGAAGTTAACAAACTCCCGCGCATCAGGAGTAATATCGTTCTCTGCACAAACAGAGAGGAAGGCGTGCAAGCAACCCAGAGCATTAGGGTTCAGGTGGGCAAGAGTGCACTGCCGACGGGAGAGGAAACCCAGGACAAAGGGGTGCGGGGGAAAGCGCAGACCGCGGTGAAGGTGCTCCCGATACACCACGAAACCATCTCCAAAGTAGTTGAAAGGGTGCGCCGTCGGCTCCGGCACACGAATCTTCGACCCCAGTGGGACTTGTATGCCTTTCATGAGCTTCTTTAAGTCTGTCACGGTGAGGCTGGAGCCGGTTCCCTGGCGAGGGTAGTCCCCACAGATATCTTCAGAAGGAACGGCAGGATCTTCGACGACGCACTTTTCCCCGTCGGTGAAAAGTGTCGACCCCGCCGGTGCTGGGACAGAGGAGCTTGGGTTTGACAGAGCCATTACAAGCAAGAGAGGTTGACAGAATATGGACGATCGAGTAGAGGGGAAAAGTGCGAAGGGAAAAGGAGCGCAAAAACGAGAATCGGGAAGTTAAAGGGCAGGGAAGACGAAGGAGGACGGTTGCTGTGTAGAGAAAACGCAAGAGGATAAAGACACGAAGCAAGGAACGAGACAGGGAAGTTCAAAAGTTTGAGAGGATCAAAGCAGAGAAGTTCGAAAGTTTGAAAGAATAAGAAAAAGGGGAGAGGGAAGAGAATGAGTTTAAATAGACGGAAATTGGGCGCGCTCTACCCAAAGTAATCATGGCCTACTCCTGCAAATGTGTCAGGAAAATAGTTACAGAAGACGAGGAGGCGGCGGTTGCAGCGAGGCACGTTGCTAGGCCTCCGCAAAGTCTCAAACGGTAGGAAATCTACAAAAGCAAAAGCACAACTCCGAAGACCCCTTCCCTTTTTTCCGAAAAGAAAAGAGGTCTTGTGGGACTAGGGGGAACGGAGCGGAGCGGGCCACCAAAATTTAAAAACAAAGAAAGAGCAACAACGAAAAGATCTTTCCTTGCAGAACAAGAAAAGATCTTGTGGGACTGATGAAGTGGAGTTCCACCGCACGGAGTAATCAAATGGCTGAGCAAAGAGTATATGCTGCCTACGGAGACAACAGATGGATCTCTCTCCGACCAAACCCCCTTCCGACTCCAACGAACGGACTCTTACGACAAGGAAGCTATACCACAGACAGACTGCGGAGGAGTAGTCGCCTCCAACGCAAAGCAAAGATCCTCTCCGAAGAGCTAAAAGTCATTCGCCTCCGAAGCGAAGCAAAACCCCCTCCGAAGGGTTGGGAGTAATTATTCAAAAAGAAGGGTGAAGTTACACAAAAAGCCTTGTATAACTAAGAATATTCTAGAATAATGTAGGCCTACAGAAACGGTTATACACTGTAGAAGAGCCTATAAATAAGAACCATAAGTTATGTAATAAGGTACGCTTTCATCAATACAATACTTGGAGCTCTCTTTGCAATCTGAGTCTGAGTGCGAGTTCGATACGATCTCAGTAGTATTATAGAGGGCACTATCACAGAGGAAGTTGTCGACTTCTGCACCAATTACCTAGAAGGTGTCGATACCATTGGACTTCCACGTTCTAGACACGAGGGAAGATTGAAGGGTGTTGGCACGGTTGGAAGGAAACTGAAAAGAATTGACATAGACACTCTTAACAAAGCTCATTTAGTTGTGCTAAGTCATCTTGAAGATGTTGAACCATACTTTGATGAACACTTGTGTGTTTTAAGAGCACAATATCCAAATATGAGTGACGTTAGACTACAAAATGAGCAGAATAGGACATTTGTCCGATGGTTCAAAGAGAGAGTGTTGTCCGATCAGTCCACGAATGTGCCTGAACTGATTAAAGTAGTTGCATTTGGACCAAATCTGGATGTAATTTCTTATGAGGGGTACGATGTCAACGGATTCACCTTTTTCACAGAACGTCGGGATCAGAAGTCAACGAATCAAAACAGTGGTGTAGAGCTTGAAGCTTATCAAAACTTATGTGACATCGGTGTCGTGGGTCATAGTCCTGTCTCAGTACAACAATCATATTTCGGTGTTATACAAGACATCTGGGTATTGGACTACAACAGCTACGAAATGTGTGTTTTCCGCTGTAATTGGGTTAACAACAATCATGGCTACCGTGAGGAGGAGCATGGTATGAAACTGGTTGATCTGTCTAGAGCTACTCCCACGGTTGAGCCATTCGTTGTTGGGATGAAGGTTAAGCAGATATTTTATGTTACTGTTCCCTGTAATCCTAGATGGTCTGTTGTGCTTAAAGGGAGAAGAGGAATAGTTGGTGTGGATGGTGTAGTTGATGAGGATGAGTATGATGCAAAAGATGAACCTCTAACTGTTCCTATTTCATTGGAAGAGGCTGAGGTCACAGGTCATCGTGAGTATATACGATCAGACCATAACGAGGGAATGTGGGTTGAGAGATAATGGTGTATGTAAGTTATTACTATAAAAATTTATATGAAATTAACACTCTTTTATTTATTGCTTGTTTATGACCATTATGAAATGCTTAATTTAATTCAAATTGTATTTCAATCCTTGCAGGCATGGCTGATCCAGACATGGCTGATGAAGAGTTCGATTTATTTTGTCGTCAGGAGGAGGAAAATGAGCAGCAAATGGTACCGGTCCCATCTACATCTGCCGCTGCTGCTGTTAGCCCTTCCATGAGTGCACCTTCTACGAGTGCTACTCAGAGACCCAGAGGTAGAGGTCCGACCCGTGGGTTGAAACTGCAGAAACCGGATCAGATTAGTCTTCTATGGGACAAGTATGGGAGGTATGGTGGGGGCAGCAGGTCAGAGTTCGCTAGTATGCTAGGGACTCTGGCCAGATCACATTTCTGCATCAACCACACATGGAACCAAGTCCCGGAAGAAGTTAAGGAGACCATCTGGAAGAAGGTGCAAGAACGATACAAGATCCCAGAAGAAGTGAAGAAGACCGTTCTTTCTTTGGTGTCCGGCAAAGCTAAATCATTCTGCCACTACTTGGTTGAGCATTGGATCAACAGGGTGCCCCCACGTGAGCCTCCACCGTATGTTGTGTACAATGGCATGATCACTGAAGAGGAGTGGAAGGAGTTCGTTGGGCGGCACGCCACCCCCGAGTTCAGGGTATGTTTGTGTGTACTCTTTTCTTAATTAATGCTCATAATGCTTTATCCCTGATTTTCTAATTAATTTCCTGTTGTACTTTCTTAACAGCAAATACAAGAACAAGCACGGCAAAACCGTGAAGCTAATCTCTACCCCACCCATGGGACGAAGGGGATATGTGGGCAGCCTCGAGGGATGGAAAGAAGCTGGTTTGCTGACACGGAGGAACGAGGATGGAAGTGAATGCCCGATCGAGGATGTCTCTAAGGCGAGGAGGGTGCAGATGTACATACTGGGACGCCAGAAAACGACCAGCGAAGGTCAGAGGATATTTCCTAATGCTGCGATGGAACAATTGGCTAACCAAATTGTAAGTATTTGAAAGTAGCTGTTAAATAATTTACTTATATACTCAAGTGTTTGTTGATCTTAAATTTAGTGTTAACTTCTTTGAAAATTGGACAGTACGAAGCGGCACATAGAGGAGAAGTAGACTTACACGCTCCTCCTTCTCAAGACGACGCGCTCAATCAAATGCTTGGGAAGAAGGATCACCCAGGGCGTGTTAGAGGATTTGGGGGAGAAGTACGTCAGAAGAACGTATTCCTGCCATCTGCTAGGAAGGGTCAGCTGAGTGCTGCTGAAGTCGAGGTGATGGTAGAGCGTAGGTTCGCTGCTGAGCGCCAAGCTAATGACGAGAAACAGGCTGCTGAGCGCCGGGCTATCGAGGAGAGGCTGCAGGAAGCGTTGAATGCGATTGCACATGCGACTACTCAGCAGCAGCAGCTAGATCCTCCTCGACTGTCTTCCTCGTCTAGTTGTGCTCCGGCCGCTGACCCGTACCCTTTTGCCAACATCCAGCTTAACTTTGTTTAACTATTTTTCTCCTAAAATAAAGTTATTTAAATAGTATTAGATTGGACTCACTTATTTATTTCACGTATTATCTCTGTTTATTAAAGGAGCAAAAAAAATGTCGTCTTCAAATACCATTAGAAGGGCACCCTGTAGATGCAGCCTATGGGACGGTGTTGCCATCAGGTCCACTCACGCTCATCAGTTTCGTACGTCTACCCCCATTCTACGCGCGTGTGACCTTGGACCTGATAGTTGATGGATTTGAGCATGCATACCTTCCGATGGCGTTTGACAACAAATGCACGCTGATCGAAGCGAAGGGAGACATATTGCCCTGGCCAGCATGTTATATTGTTGTCACCGATGAGGTAAGACTGTTTGACAACCATTTAGTATCTAATAAAATGCATTATTTAGCATTAAGTGTCTAATCTAATCTATTATAGATCCCTGAGCTTCCTCGCCGCGTAACCCGGCCCAGACTAGAGAGACCAGCGCGCCGGCGAATCCTGAGATCCCTGAGCTCCTCCTCGCCGCGTAAATGCAAGCTTTTGTTAATATATGTAACAGTTGTTACAAAAAAACCCCTCAGGGAGAGTTTGGTGATTTGACCGTCGATTACATCCAGGTTTGGTAATTCATGTATTTCATTCGTGCTGCTATTATCTTTTGGTGATTTAGTGCCCTACCCAAAGGGATTCTAAGAGTTGCGGGTACTACGTGATGCGGTATATGTACGAGTTCTGCGGGTACTTCCCAGGTTTTAAGAATGATATAGACAAGGTAATACGAACGCTGTCTTGTATTTAATTCTTTCGGCAGATTTTTTGTGTCTTTATCTTAATCTCATTATGTGTTCCATTCCTTTCTTATTGTAGATTAAAGAGCATTATGCCAGATTCAAGACTTATGCTCCTGCCAACTTGTTGCATGTTAGAGAGAGCATGGCAGCCATGTTTATGAGAATGGAGTGGTAGACTAGCTAGCTCTGATGCTGCTATCATGGATTTTGTTTTTTACAGTTTTCTACACCGTTTTTGTACTGTTTTACGCTTCTGTTTTATGCTATTTCTTGTTGGGAGTCATCCTAGCTGTATCTACCATGTATAGGTTACACTGCTACCTTTGTAGCCCTCTGATTCTGTTAGTTGCTGCTGCTGTAACAGATTATATTTTTTGTAATGAATTCCTAGCTGCTGCTGCTGTAACAGATTCTAGCTGTTGTACTGAATATTTCTGTTGCAATTGTGCGCAGAGAATGAATTTGCAATTGTTATCTCTATTGCAATTGTGTAACAGATTGAATATGCAATTGAATATGTTATAGATTTTCGATCTGGTGCTTTATTAGATGTTATCTCTGTTGCAATTGTGCGCAGAGAATGAATTTGTGTTGTTGGTATTTGATTCAGGTGGTTCAATTGTGCAGTTTCTACCCTCTGTTGCTTATCTGTTACAATTTTGTCTCTGTTGCAATTGTGTAGATTTGTAAAAAAAAATAATAATAAAAAAAATACACTTTAGATGACGGTTATTTCCAAAACCGTCATCTAAAGTGTCGACTTTACATTATGGTTATTGGTAAAACCGTGATCTAAAGTCCTTCGGCGCGCGCACGCCAAAGGACTTTAGATCACGGTTTTACCAATAACCGTAATGTAAAGTCAATGACACGCGGGCCGGAAAAGGGCCTTTAATTACGGTTTAAAACCGTAATTAAAGACATCGCCATCTTTATTGACGTCCGCGTAGATTACGGTCCACAACCGTAATTATACACGGTTTTGGACCGTAATTAAAGGGTTCCGTTCCACCAGTGAATACTTACCTTCGCAGCGATATTACTTACTCAACGGCGGGTGTACAATGCCGTTAGTCACCCACGTGACTAACAAGGCGGATTACAATTGTTATACCCAAAATTTCAACCCCCCCCCCCCCGGAGTGGTCAAAATGGTCAAAATGCACCAATGCAGGATTTTCCAAGGACATTATCGAGGTTTTCTATTTTCATATGACTTGTTCATTATCTCCAAACACTTCCAAATATCATAGTCATTATGAAAGGTATTTCATGATTTTCTGATAATATTTATTCTGGAAATTTAGCTTTTAATTCATATTATAAGCTAATTTCTTTAATTAACACATGAAATAACCTCAAAATAGAAATAATAAAAGGTTTCCAAAATTAAAATAAAATTGTCACATGGTTAGCATGACTACATACAGTCATAAACCTGAAATTATTTTATTTGGAACCTTATCCCAAAATTTAAAAGGGAAATTCAAACATTTTTGCAATTTTCTCTCTCCTCCGGAAAATACCGAAATCAAAACAAAATGTCATGAAATTTTAACACAAGATAGAGGATGATTTTTAGAGACTAATACCATTGGAATTTCGTTATTTCGACTTTCCAATAATTAGTTATGAATTATGGGAGAATCCATATTGTGCGATTTTTATCTAATCGATTATTTATCAAACTAATCCGATTCCAACTCTCAAAATTCCTAAAAATCATTCTTTAACTTCAATTAAATTTTCATAATTTTTATCGGCTTGCAACATATTCTAAAAAATCAGATTCCGTTAGAGCACAAAATCAGTCTTTAGATAAAGATCTTGCTCTATCAATTTGACCATGCTCTTTCTATAAAAGGACCCCCCCCCCCCAAAGAACGAACTAGGGCAGGGGAGATGATCCCCAAAGTCAAAGAACTCAGCCGTCAACCTACTTCCAACGTTTTTGCAACCCCGAGCCTCGAATCTATACCGAAATCATCCCGAAATCACCAAAAAACACATTCCTTCTTCTCCCATTGAGATTCCCAGCACCAAAACACAAAAAATACAGAAGCAAACCGTGGCTAACAATACAAGGAATAAGGAGCCAGAAGCTTGGGTCAAAGTCGAACCGGATTGGCCATCAACGAAGCTCTCGAAGATTCCCGACGTGAAGGAACAATCAAATCCCGAAGTCAAAACAGGTTGGAATTTGACTTCCTTAACCCCTCTGATCAGAATACACTTATGTGTGAAATTTCTAATCGAATTGACTTTTATTGTTTGAATTAAGGTTTGTTTGTGTTTCTGTCTAATAACTTGTTAACTAAGTTTCGTATTAATTTTGACTTCAAATTGAATTCTTTCAATCACTAACGTCTTGTACATCTTTCAGGCTACACACCCATAAAATTTGAGCCAAAAACACCTTCGGGAACAGCCTCAACGCCGCCGTCCGAGGGCGGTCCGCACCCACGGACGTCATGTCCGGGGTCCCGGACCCCCTGTCCGTAAGCCCGGACGTCCACGGACGGCGGCGGGATTTTAAAAAATTCAAAATTTAGGTTTTCTAATAATGTCCGGGCCCACGGACAGCCTATCCGTGGCCCCGGACTTTGCAAATTTTTGTTTTCCTTTAATTTCGACTCTTCTGTATAATTAGGTTAACTGGGGTCCGTGGTCTCGGACATGGGGTCCGTGGCTACGGACGTAAGCCCGACCTAATTCTGCCTCCGAAACCCTAGTTTAGGTAGCTTTTAAGTTCACTTTAATTTTCTGTCAAAAAATGCTAAAAAACACAAAAAAACAGAAGCTCACGCACTTAGGTTAAAACGACTCGTAATAAGCCGTAAATAAACCAAGTAGAGGAAAAACGACCTAGGAAGGGTAATGAAAGTAATTGAACCCTAAATAAGTCGAATATCAAGCCCCCGAACCCGAACTCTCCTTTCCTAATTTGATCTAGGTTAAAATTAGGTGGCGACTCATAATAGGTTCCAGTGAGCTAGCTTAGGTTTTAATAATTATTGTTTTTATGACATAGTTATTGATCTTAGGTTATAAGTGGACCTAAAACCCGACTAGATCCCAATCAACTTAATCCACATAGGATAGGGTTTAAAATCGAGGCTCACAACAATACTACATGCTATCGGTCTGATGAATATGAACATACCGAGTGCTCTACACAATACATTACTTTCCCTTGCATACCAATCCATAATTCGATACAACTCCAACACAATACTATACCGAGCATACTACAATCCTTACATTACCGATACAGTCTAGACTTCCAAATTCATACTACGTTACAAATACGATTCCCTTTTCTCAACTACCCATGCTTACGTAGCAGTCCCCGTCCTACTCTCTCGAACGGTGGTCAGCTTCGAGTACCTGCACACTAAAAACGGTCCCCCGAGGGGGTCAGCTTACGCTGCATATGAAATCCGTATATACCGCGTGCTAACCGCGGTACGCTGACTACTTTGGGTCGGATATACATGGAGTTCATTTTACATGCATACATACATACCCATACTACAACAATACAATCAAGGATACCTACATAAATATACAAGTTCAATGCTTACTGAGGAAGACAATTCAATAGTCAACCGTTAATATTTGTTATACACTCATTACTCCTCGTACTGAGTTTGATATTCGTTACTCTACTCATACTTACTCCCTACCCTTGCATACTCATCACTCCATGTTCAATGCCTTACTCGTACCCGATCCTTACTCTGTACTCGTTATTGTACTAGTGCATACTCACTACTCAATTCTCCATACTTTCTCTTACATACTGAATACTCTATACTTACTCATACGTACTCAATACTCGGTACTCATTACATACTCATACTTGCTTCTTACTCGATACTCATTACTTTACTCATACATACGCAATACTCGTTACTCATTACTTAGGTCTCTGGGTGGAGTCATACACAAGACTCGCCACCGGACCTACAATACGAGGGCTATACGCTTAGCTCCTCAAATACTCAATGTCCGTTCTTACCGGACTACTCAAATTCCCAACACTCTGCTCTCAGAGCACAATACAATCTCATGGATTAGCCTAGAAGTATCTCTCTTGATAACCTCCACCAGCTTAGGGAATTACTACCGACTAGTATCCTCAGATTTAAGGGTTTCCCCAACATATGGAATACTCTAATGTTCGGGACATACTTACATCAGTCGGGTCCTCTCATAATGGGTCGACTAATTGTTAAGGGGTTTGTAGATCCCTCATCATTCTTTACTACTCTCATGGTTCATGTTTTGCACCAAGATTAGTTCCTCTAATATAGGTTACTTATGTACTTCCACTACCTTTGTTTGTGGATTATTCATTTCGTTTCTCCTACCGTTATCGGAAGGTTATTACTCCCGTACAATCTCTCACATTCTAGTGAGTTCATTGGTTTACGTTATCGTTTATTGGTTCGTTGGTTTAGTGCGTTGCTACGGTTCCATTAATTCACACATGACTCTCACTACGAGTCATTACACAATAAGACTCATCTATGAGTCGGTCTACGCACTAAGTAAAGCCACACAATCAATCAAGAAGGTTAGCTCAATCAACATACAGCAAGACATATAATGAAAGGCAATAAACCGTTTTCATGCTTTAGTCTTGATTAGCCGGCATACAGCACACAAATCAACGTAACTCGGTTTGCATACGGGGCATGAGGAAATCATACCTTCCACCGGAGTTAGCTTTAACACGTGTTCCCTTGTTCCTTGGTTCACACTCGTTCCACTGATAATGTTTCAACATTATTATTAATACTATACTCTTACGATACACAAATAATTACTACTCCCGTACTTACCTCGTTATCCCGGTGTACTTAATGTTCTTATACTCTCAACTTGCTTGGTTACTTTTACACTTGTTTTCATACTCATATACTTACTTTCTTACCCTTATTATTTCAATTGTAGTGTACTACTACATATATATGCATATATGTGTATAGGCATATATATATACATATGATTATTATAATCATATAGAAAAAATATTTTTTTTTGACTCGACCGGACTTGCGACCGACCTTGCAAGTCCGGTCCATTCCAGTAGCTACCAGTACGGGAAATTTTCTGGCTCGACCGAACTTGCAAGTCCGGTCGTAAGTTCGGTCCATTCCAGAAGCTTACATTACGGGAATTTTTCTGGCCGACCGAACTTGCAAGTCCGGTCGCAAGTTCGGTCCATTCCAGAAGGTTTCTGACGGGAGAATTTTCTGGTCCGACCGAACTTGCATGTCCGGTCACAAGTCCGGTCGATTCCAGAAGGTTTCCCGTCTTTGTAAATCTGGGCTCGACCGAACTTGCAAGTCCGGTCCGGCCCAGTACTTCAGTT